>CM056050.1:226184526-226601977 GCA_029574335.1 Rana kukunoris | reverse complement strand
GTCATCATCACAGTTCATTGAGAACTACAAGCAATCTGCTGTGGTATTAGAGGGGAGCTAGAGGGGATTGTAGTTCATTTATTCATCGATCCCTGTCGAAGTCCCGCACAACCACCTCTATTTTTAAGATGTGACAGCCTGTGTGGGGAGAGAAGAACCCCTACCTGCTGTCACAGGGGGAATTATGGTGGTGCAGAAGGCTGCTCTAAAGAAAAATGTTACATGTGCATCCAAAAACATGTTGCAAAAGGTGGATAGCTCCTTTAGGATAAAAAAAAGTTTATATAAAACAAATGACCCTCCCCATGGGATCCTGCTGCTGCTGAGTCTACCCTGTAAGAGGGGAGAAAGGCTGCTGCAGAGGGGCACAGCGATTAGATTGAGCTCAGGTAAGTGTTTAAAGAGGGGGTGCTTGGGGGAACAACTTTTGAGAGGGTTTTTTTTTTTTTTACACTTAATACATTAAGGCAATAAAAAAGTATTAGTATTTTGCTTTCCCTTTTCCTTTCCATTTTATAACCACTTTCAAATTTCATTGCAGTGAAACTGATCAAATCACCTGTGCAATACTAATGGAAAGCTGAAAACATGACCTGTTGGGTGCCTTGAGGACTGGAGTTGAAAAAACACTGCTTTAGTGGTATTAAAGTCCACATAATTTTTTTTTTTTTCTTGCATCATAAAAAGTAAAAACTGTGCTTGTATGTAATTTTGTTTAAATAAAAAATTTTCCAGCACAATGGAAGTCCACCTCACCTGCCACCATCAGTTTCTGGAGTAAATATGTAAATTTTATTTATGTGACGGAGAAAACATACTCTCTCCCTTTCGAAAATTGTTGTTTTATTGAACACAATTTTGGTGTTCTGATGGATACATTGATTTCTTGGCTTCAATTTGGGTTAGACAGACAGCTTGCATTTAGGACCACTCCCCCTCTTTTTTATTCTTTGTTCCCTCCTCCTTTTGCACTTTTTACTTCTCTCTCTACACACCATATAATGTGACGAGGATCCCTCCCTATGTCTCTCCATTAGTGATTATGTTTTTCTCTTCTGAGGGTTCCAATCCTGATGTTTGGATACTTAGGTCAAAGTCTTCTCTTGGATGTTTTTTCAGTCTTGGACATTAAACATTTATATCTTGGCTCAATTGCTTTTTTATTTGTTTTATTACTCAACTCTGTGATCAAAAAGACAGAAATGTTGCCAACCTGTCTGGCATTACTTGTACTCTGGATGTATGCTATAAATAAAGAATTACAAAATAAATAAAAAAAAGTTAACCTTGGAGCTAGTTTTTTCATATTGTCTGTCACTTGGCAAAGAATGGGCATCGCAGCCAGGGAGGAGTATTGAAAAACCAAGCTCAGAGGTAAAAATGTTTTTCTTTAAACATCAAATAATGTGATTTTTAAAATGTTGTATTTGATTTAAGATAAAAGACTTTAATACTATTTGAACTCAACATGGAGAAGATATGACCTGATTGGTTAATGTGCACAAATGATAGGGATTCTGTCTGCTTCAGTTTTAGTAAATTTGCCTAAAATGTTTTGGGGTTTTAAGTATTCTTCAGGCCTAACCTGTACATTTTAATGTGTGAAGGGAAACAAAGGAGGTTGGGAGTGGGAGTAAAGGGGCAGTTGCTGAGGCTGACCATACACCTATACCCACCCCAAAGGGTTATAATGGACTATCTTGGTTCTGATGAACAACAACGTTTTGTTCAATATAAAAAGTTAATACATCAATAACAATAAAATAAACCACTGTTGAAGTGGGGTGTAGACAAATCTTTACTCTACTAGTTTTGTGGAATGGGGCCACTTCTTCTCAGGAGGAGTTGTCTATAAAACGAATACAGTGAAAAAATTTTGTAAATACAATATGATACAATCAGTGTAGACCTAGCAATACAACCAATAATGTAATACATAAATCAGCTCACCCAGACGGTCAAGACAGACTGTGCATTGAGGTCACTCCAAAAATAAGTTGTGCCCCCCCCCCACGGCTAACAGGGGGATTTGTACGTGAAGAGGTCTAATTGAAAAAGTAGACTTAATGATACAAACCATAAATTGGTTTCTTGAGCCAGTAGAGATCCCAAACTGAGGTGGAGAGTTAAGTGGATCACGGGTGGTAATGGTGGACAAAGGAGAGGGAAGGGGGGGGGGAGAAAGGAAGAGGGTGGAGGTAAAAGGGTTCCATCCCCCTTTTCCCTTCTTTCTCTCCCCCTTCCTCACCCTGGTGCACCATTACCACCCGGTGTGATCCACCTAACTCTCCACCTCAGTTTGGGATCTCTACTGGCTCAAGTAGAATCAATTTATGGTTTGTATCATTAATTCTACTTTTTCTAGTGGACCTCAATGCACAGTCTGTCTTGACCGGCTGTGTGAGCTGATTTATGTATTACATAATTGTTTGTATTGCTATGTCTACACTGATTTTCATATTGTTTTTACTATGTATGTTTACTGTATTATTCGTTTTATAGACAACTCCTCCTGAAGAAGCGGAGCGGCCCCATTCTGCGAAACTCGTAGAGAAAAGATTTGTCTATACCCCACTTCAACAGTGGTTGATTTTATTGAATTTTCTGTATTTGTTTTTTTTTTTTTATGTATTAAACTTTTTTTATGTATTAAACATGTATACCCACCTTTTGGGTGGGTATACATGTACGCTAAGCCTCAGCAACTGCCCCTAAACTCCCAACCCTCCTTCGTTTCCCTATATCAATTTGGATGATGGTACTCTTTTATGGTCTATTACATTATTTTATATGAGGCTATACTCAAAACCTTTGCATTTTTAATATAAAAAATAAAATCCTCTGGCAGCAAAAAGTTTAAGGCTGGGTTCACATTGAAACACGCAGCAGCGCACAGCAAGAGTACGGTGTGTATTCATTCACCTTTTCAGGACCAAAAGACGCACAGGACTCCTGTGCAAATTTGCACGGGAGCTGCATTGCAGATATGTGAGCCGGCTCCATGGACAGCTGTTCCCAATCTCCTGCTATTCAAATTGTATCCTGCATCCAATTTGCATAAATGGGAACCTAGCAGCTGAGGGAGGAATTTCTGAATCAAGATGCAACCATGAAGTAAATCTGTTTAACTGCTCATTATTGGCATTGACTTGGTAAGAAAAATAATTGATATATACCCCCCCCCCCCATATTGTGTTTTCAGGTTCCAATGAAAAATAGTGGATGTCTGAAATTTAGGACAGCTTCACTTCATCTTTAGCAAATCAAGCCCCCATAAGCACAATCCTAAAGTACTTCATGACAGGGTGTCTAAAATTTTATGCAGTGTAGATCAGATCCACTGCTTTATTTAATCACTTCATAATACATTTATTACAATAAAAAACTGACTTAAATGAGCACATTTTGTTCACGTTATCCTATAAACTGATTTTGTTCTGAAACGCCCCCAAGTGGACAAGAATGTCCTGACACTCTCCAGCAAATCTTCAGATTGAGATTTTCTGTACTTGCTAACTTTTTAAAACAAACTCACAAATGTTACAATTTTTGTTTTTATAATGTCAGGGAAAACAGGAACAATAAAAACAATTTCTCTATGTAAGGTATAAAAAAAATTGCTGAAAAAATTGTCCAAGTAAATGTTGTAGAATTTGAAATATGGTGGTAAAAAAACCCACTGATCTCCTAGTTTTTTTGGTTGCAGATTGTAAACAAAATCCTTCTAGGTAAGCACCATATTTTACATTCAATTGCTTGTACATATATGTTCACATGATGATCTACAATCTACAAGACATGTTTTGTGATACTAAACAAGGTAAAGGAGAACATTTTCAGGCATATATTTAAACAGTAAGCAAGATGTTACTTTGTATTAGCTGCTGTAGTGAATACTGTCAGGTAATGGCAGTCAAACCTTATTTACATGTTTTTAGAAAATACTATATACATTTATAGCAGATAGATGTATTTCTACTTTGTGAGTAAAGTAATCCAGATCAATCATTCAGAGTGAAAAGATCAGGTTGTTCCCCACTAGCCACACACAACTACAAATTTAGTGGCACCATTTTGCATCAGACTGGCAATCCTGACAAAGCTGTTATAGTCTTAATGCCGCGTACACACGATCGGGCATTTGCCTGGCCAAATCACATCGGAATTTAGATGGAATTCCATCGGAAAAATATAGAACATGTTCTATATCTAAAGTCCAATCGGAATTTCCTATGAAAAACTGTGATGTGAAAGAGTCCATCAGAAATTCAGATCGTGTGTACGGAGCATTAGTCAATGGTTCTGATACTGAGTAGGATTACAACAGTGTAACCCATGCAAGTACAATGGATAGCTGGTGTGATAGGGTGAATTAGGCAATGGAAAAACTAGAAGATACACAAATCACAAGTAAGCTTATATAGGTTACAAACATTTGATATCTTTAAATGAGCTAAAACAGTAGTTGCAGAAGGGAGGTTTATTTTCAATCATTGGCATGCTGGAATGTCTACTGTATGCCTGAATTATATTCAGGTAATGCTAGTTATGTTCACAATCACAGGTGTGCAATTGAAAGGGAAATTATTTGGACAGTAGGTACCCATTTACAGCAGTGCAACTTGTCCTACTAAATGCATGTTCATGGGGCCAGTTTGCACCTATGCAACCTGCTTCCTGCAACTTGGAAAAAGGTGCGGGGCGCTTCTTTGGTGTGACGGTACATTTTTTGGCCCCGTTGACTTCATTGGGAGTGCACAAAAAAAAAACTTGAAAAATTTAGATGCACAAGTGTGAACCTAGCCTAATATTTTTATTATTCATTTTTTTTTTCCAATATGTTTTTGAGATAAAATTAATTACTTGTTTGTATATAAAATTATCCTGAATGCAAAGAAATATTTTACTGGATTAAATCTTTAAAATATCAGAGGCCTGTCCACACAAAACTGACGCTGGGAGATTGATTCGCCTATGGTTCATATTGTCCCTCTAGGACGCCACCTGTCAAATATCTATCCTCGAGTCTCCAGGTCCATGGCAACTCAACAGGTCTCATTCGCTCTGAAAGATTTATTTTTCCTGTGTGTTCTACATTATAGAGAATGCAGCAGGAGAAATTCAACTTGGTTGTGTTTTAGGAGCCGAAGAGATAATTATAATCCCTATGTGTAAGCTCCGGTGGGTGGAGTAAAACGTGTTGAGGGCATGGCTGGCAGAGGTCCAGGCTGAGACTGCCAGGACACCTAATCACTCTCTACCATTGCCTGGAGCATAGACAAGCTCCTTTCCCAGCAGCACTCATAGCGGTGGGCACAGGACCTCATTCCCATACAGCCTGAGGGCTCACACACATATGCTTGGTTCGCAGTGTGTTTAAGAGTGGCAACATTTCACATTCAGCTTAAAATTAAAGTGGAACTTTAGTCAGAAAATGTAATCCTGCTAGATCATATCGGGCTGGCCCGTTTGCAGATATAGATATGTAAAACATTAAAAATAAGTGACTATACTGTATAGAATCCAGTAATACACTGTCTCACCCTGCTCTACACATGCTCAGTTGCTCTCCATTTTAGACACTGCCTAATTTGTGGAGGCTTATCTGCTGACAGCCTTAAGTAGAATTAAACCCTGCCTATCCTTTACAGCCAAGAAAGCTGCTTCTGTTTGATTTGCAACTGTCATGGTGCTGCACATGTGATCAGTTATGACACCAGCCATTTGATGGTTTGACAGTTTGGTTAAGAACACAAGCAAATGTGACAGTTAACATTCCAGGCATTCCAGGAATGTAACAGTTTTTTGGATTTAGTTCTACTTTATAATTTACTGCTGTTCAGGGGCTCTGAACTTCAGCAAAATGGTGGCCTCCAGCAAGAAGTCACACAAGCAACATTTGAGTCAATTTACAGTGCACAGTAATTTTGGTAGCATAGTTGTTAATGTGTAATTTTTGTTCCTTGCTAAAGAACGTAATTTTTTTTTTTTATCATGGGTAAAGTTCCACTTTAATTAGCATTAGTTTGGGTGGATATGCCCTATACCCACCTTATATTTTAATGCTATGTAGTTGCCCTAATGGTCTAATGCAAGAAACAATGCATCGGCAAAACTACATGGGTTTTCATTTTTTATTTTGTCTGGTAATATTATAAATGAAAAACACACTTGAGCTAAATTCAGCTATACATGTTTATGGCCTAAATGGACGTTCTGGAAGACACATTGATCCCAGCGACAAGTGTAAGAGTAAAATAACTATATTGTAGGAGTAAGAAAGGTGTGATCAGCTTGTATTTAGTGAGGTAATAAGTTAAAAATATAGCACCAATATTAATTCTGTTAATTAGATTTTTTTCACATAAAAAAATATATATTTTACAGATATTTCATGCAAACTTGACAGCGACTGATATGAGTTCTAATGAGGCCAGCTTTCAGTGTATCCGAAGACGGAGAGCTATGGAAGTTGTTTTCAATAGTAGTAAGCCAGAAGCTGTACTTGTTGGCAAAGTAGTGGCAAGTCCCACGAGCACCATTGCACTCAATGAATGGAGTCGCTCTAAAGTCTTCCAGGCAGCTACCAGGAGAAGAGAAAGGGACTGTCCTCCTCCCTCGTCACCGGCGGCTGTATGCTGGAACACAGCAATCATAATAAATGTTAGTCTGGTTGATAAACAAAAAACCCATATATTTATCCAACATCATTTAACAGTTCATTTAATATCTGGAATAACACACATGGATTTCTTATGCATATGTCCATAATTTTGACACACTACTGAGACGGCTGCTCCCTGCCCATCTACGGCTCAGCGCTCCAATGAGCGCAGAGAAGTAGAGCAGAAGCTATGCTGATTGACCGCATCGCTCTGTTTGGGGAGAAGTGAGAACCGAGCCATCGGCTGTGTTCGGTGGCACGGTTCTCAGTGCAGAGATGCCGGAAGACAGATGCAGCATCAGTCTGATGCTGCATCCCCGAGGTAAGTAAGAATAGTAAGAAAAAAATAAAAAAACCCAGACTTTTCCTTTAAAGACTAAAATAAATCTAAATATGTGTTTGCTACTTTTCCTTTATAGCCTGATATAAAAACATTATTGAGGCTTCATGCACACTGGACGTTAAAATAACGCCAGTATCTTTGCAGTGAATTTTTCAACGTTTTTTCAGTAGCATTTTTTGCGTTAGCGTTTTTTGTTGAAGAAAAGTTTTTTTTTCTTTTTTTTTTTCAATGAATCAAAAACGCAAAAAAACACTGGTGAGTGAAGTTTTTGAGCGTTTATCAAAGTTTATCAGCGTTAGAGCGTTTTTACAGCTGAAAAACGTCTCTCAGAACCCACTAGTTTGGGAGTTTTTTTTTTACTGCTCAAAAACTCCACTGCCCAAAACTGCTGATAACAGCCTATGGGGTCAATTCACAAAGCTTTTTTTCCCGATTTCGGTTGTAATTTTAACGATTTTGCACGTTATTGAAGCTAGTTCAATTTACTAAACGATTTTAACGCTTTGAAAAATCATCAAATAACGTTTCACTACACAGAACCAATATTTTAAGGTGTGGATCCTTTTTTAATGATTCGATCGTTATTTTAAAGAGTCAAATCGTTATTTTAAAGAGTCAAATCGTTAAATATGTACAGAAGTGCAATTCACAAAGATTTTTTTGACAGTTATCGATCGTTAAGCAATCGTTAAATTAACACCTCCCTCAGGGTGTCGTTATGACTTTTCCCAGGTGATATTTTGTTGTTAGAGGAAGCTTTTGGCGATTTTTGTAGTGTAGTGTTGGGCAAGATGGAACCGTGCTCTATTTGAACTTTAAATTATCCAGAGGCGAAGAAGAACACGTTAGAATGTTGTTCAGATTTATAAACGTGTATTCCGTTCACATACTATTTTGGATGACTTTTCTGAAACCCAGGTGATAGCTAAATTCCGATTATCATCTCCCATTATTTATTCTCTGTATGAGGAAAATACACATGGCTTTAGAAAAAACACACACTAGAAGTTATGCACATCACATGTTCAATCTTCACATGTGTCTTGCTTGTGTGTCTCTCTCTCTCTCTCTTTGCATCTGCTCTTTTCCACATGCAGCTGTTCTCCTCCCCTTCTGCTCCCAGAATGCATCTCTCCAGTGTTATTTAACGATCTTAGACGTTATTATTACGATTTGGGACGTTAAAATAACTCTTGAGTAGTTTGCATAACGATTGGATAAAGCAGGGATCCTCAAACTACGGCCCTCCAGCTGTGGTGGAACTACACATCCCATGAGGCATTGTAAAACTTTGACATTCACAGACATGACCAGGCATGATGGGAATTGTAGTTCCTGAACAACTGCAGGGCCATAGTTTGAAGACCCATGGGATAAAGAGTCAGTTGAAAACCATAACGACTGTGTTGAATAACGATTATAGCTTTCGTGAATACCATGTTTGCTAGCGTTTAAATAAGGAGTGCTAATTTAACAACTGAAGAAAACCAATAACGTTTCTCTTTGTGAATTGACCCTTATGTGTGCATGGACACTTAGGATAACATGATGGAGAGTTTATTGACTGTAGAAAAAAAAAAAACGTCTACTGCCAAAAAACAGCTGCTGTAAAAACGTCCAGTGTGCATGAGGCCTTAATGTTATTATGTATTAAAAAAAGGGGTGTTCCAGCAAAAAATGGTGTTTATTAAAAGTCAGCAGCTACAAAAAGTGTAGCTGCTGGCTTTTAATAAACACTCACTTACCTGCTCCTGCGTTCCAGCGACGCGCCGACCAGGGCTCCGCTCTTCTCCCCCCTCCCCGACCGCGTCTCCATCCTCACTATGGGCACCCAGCCGTGACAGCCTTCGGCTTCACGGCCGGGCACCCACTGCGAATGCGAGAGCCGCACCGTGCATGCGCGCGCGGCACGGCTCGTTGCTGATTGGACAGGCGATCGCATTGGGACCTGTCATGTGTCCCATGTGATCGCCTACAGGGAGGGGCTGGTGTAGGCGATTAAGGCTTAATCGCCTAACCAGCCCCTCGGCGGAAGCAGGAAGTGGGACAGGAAGTCCCACTCCTCCTGAAGCCCCCACTCCCCCCCCCCAAAAAAATTACATGCCAAATGTGGCATGTAAGGAGGAGGGGAGGGGATTAAGGCAAACTTAATTTTTAGGGTGGAACTCCTCTTTAAATGTAATCCCCATTTACAGCATTACTGATTGGGAAAAAGGAAGGGGCACCACTAGGGACCAACCAAGTGTTCTGCATGCACATGTGCTTACAAGGGACACTTTGGCAGGAGGAGAGGAAAGACTTCATAAATCTGCTGCTGCTCTTTCATTGTTCAATTGTGGGCGGGTAAGTGACCCAACTGTGTCACTTAACTGTTTGGTCGTGGCTGTACTGCGCGTGTTAGAGCTGTGCACACTAAAAGGACAGAAATACCAACCCAGTGGAAGGAAAAATAGCTCTAATATAAGACTTTCGATTGTGTTTCCTAGAGTTCGGTTTTAAGACTCTTATATGCCTGTGCCTACTGTTCCTACATGGTCATGATTCCATTGTTCTGACAAATATGACAAAACACAGCACAAGATAACTCCTCTTAGAGAATTGTATTATCTGTCTTGTTTTCCTGCGCTTGTGCAATCTGTGATTCTATTTTAATATCTATACCTACTCTTTCACAGGGATCTAACAAAAAACCTGAAGATGGTTAATAGATCAATGGAGAGGAGAAACTTGTTGCCTGATCTTACCAAAGTGCCACAGTTAAACTGATATACTAAAGTACTGGAAGTATAAAACTGGCATGCGACACTTGTTACACATACATAGGGTTGCTTTGTAAATTAAAAAAGTAAGGGTAAAGAAATGAAATACCATAAGAAATGAATATCCAATCCACAAGCTTCGCCAGCCATCTGGGCAGAACGGGATGGAGCTATCTTGGCTGTGAAAAGCAATTGCTACTGCAGGAGCCTCACAGACCGTACAACGACTTATGTAAGGCTTGATTTCATCTTCAACCACAGGCATCATTGGAAGAGAAGCAGTGGTTGACAGCCAATAGGATTTGTCATTACGGCTGGCGTAGTAGCACACATCACCTGGGTTGCAGTACAGGAAAGGCATTGTGCTGAAGCGCTGCAAGCAAGATCCAGCGAGACCTATTGAAACAAAATATCGGTGTTCCATTTTAAGGATACAGTACTGGGGATTTTATTTTTTTAAAACTATGACAAAACTGTGAAGAATAGATTGTTAACTTGTATTTTGTTATTAAATCATACAGTATTATTGCATATTCCATGGATCCTGCCAAATGGCTTGCGAGTTGATAGTGTGTCTGGGCTGTCTGCCTCTACTTCACTCTAAGCATTGCTCTCAATTCTCTTTGTGTATTACCAAACACTATACTATGGAGATATTCCATAGTCCTAACACGGTTCCTGCCCTAGGGTGTCAACATGGCTAGCATTGTCACCTTGGACAGGAAGTGTTTTACTGCTAGAATCACCAGATAAAAATAGGGAAAAAAGTTAGAAAATAAAACAAATGCATTCACCACATCTATGTCTGTTAAACTGCAATATATTACGCATTAACTTCAGTTCCAAATCATGTAGTCCAGATCCACAATGCCTTGCAGTTCCTAATATTAGAGTCTTCATTGAAATGAATGAAGATTCTGCTAAGGTCAAGGCCTAAATTGAAGTAATGACACCTTAAATCCTAGTACACATGGGCCGAATGTTTGGCTAAATGTCGGCGTTTGACAAGCGTCTGTAGATGGGGCATGACCGAAAAAGGTCTGCCGATCAACTCCCGATCAGTGCTCTCAGCCAATGACAGCGCTGACTGGAGTGTTCTAGTGGGGCACATCCTCTTTTCAGAACAACCCAGCTCAGCTGGGAAGATCGTTGTACTAACATCAATCGGATTTTTACTACTGCGGTTCCGACCAGTTTTTTTCCCTTCAATCTTACTGGACTGAACAAAAAAAAACTACTAGTGTATAAGTGTACTATAAGTGTACCAGAGCTTAAGCCCTGATTCACACCTGCTTTTTCTATAAACACTTCAATGCTCAACATAAGGGCTCTCATTGCATCCGATGGTAAATTAGCATTGAGGTTGATTTACTAAAACTGGACAGTGCAGCTCTGTATAGAAACCAATTAACTTTCAGAATATTTTGTACTTAACTTTTGTACAAACTTAATTGAACAAGCTGCAGTAAGAAGCTGATTGATTTGTAGGCACAGCTGCACCAGATTTTGCACTCTCGGTTTTAGTAAATTAAACATTAGGGAGTTATTTACAAAAGGCAAATCCACTTTGCACTGCAAGTGCAAATAAAGTGTAAAGTGCACTTGAAATTGCACTGAAAGTGCACTTGGAAATGCACTCGCTGTAAATCTGAGGGGTAGATCTGCAAGCTAAAATGCTGTTATTTATTTTCCTTGCATGTTCCCCTCGGATCTACAGCGACTGCACTGCCAAGTGCACTTTGCACTTGTAGTTTGCACTTGCAGTGCAAAGTGGAGCTGCCTTTAGTAAAATAACCCCCTTAGTGTCATTTGAAGCATGTTGGGCAAAGCTCGAAAAAGTACATGTGTTTCCTTGAGGAAGAGGCACTTGTTTTTGGTCCCTATAGATTTTAGTGGGAGTACCTTAAAAAAAAAATTTGTGGGATTTCCTGCCTCTCCCTCACCTAGTAGTACTAACTTTCTATTGGCTAAACACAAAAAATGCTCAAGGTTCAGACTTCTGAAAAAAGCATGTACAGACATGTATAAAAAATGCTACTAATGGGGTTAAGAATAAGCTCAAGCTCAAGTGTAAATGTAACCTTGCACTCTGATTTCAAATCACATGACTCAAGACCAAAGTGTCATGGGACCGGACTTCACACTAAGGGACTTATTTATAGAGCTGTGGTGGCTCAACGTGATTGGCACTGCGCTGACAAACCATTCACCTCTGCAGCCAAGGGTTCGGATCCCGGTCTCGGCTACATGTGAATTGAGTTTGGTGGTCTCAGCCCGGCTCCCGGTGGGTGTGCTATGCAAGGTACGCCTGTGCTTAGTACGCCCACCCCCCCCCACACAAAAACCACCACACTTGCACGCACACGAAATTGGTTTAAAAACACATGCACTTTGGCCATGCGGTCTCTTAAAATAAAGAGAGGCGAAGGACCTACGGGCTGGCTGGGTGGGCTAGGCCCCCTCACTCCCTCATAGGGGGAGTCCCTCTGCCCCATTGGGGTCCCGTTGGGCCCCAGTTGGGCTCCCAAGAGGAGCAGGTAGAGTGGGGTGAGTGGGAGGCCCCCCTTCACACCCGCCATTGCCACCAGGGGCATGGAGAAGGATGGCGATTGCCCTCGGGGGGAGGGTCTGCCTACTCCCAACTCCTGCAGTCCGGCTCCTCTCTCTCGAGTTCACGCACAAAGAAAAAAAAAAGAAAAAAAAAAAAAAGGGACTTATTTATTAAGTAGTGAATGTGGCTTTCACCATTCAATGTTGATGTGATCACTTAAAAAAAATTTAAGCAAGGTATTTATTAGTTTATATATATAAATATATTATTTATTAAGTAGTGAATGTGGCTTTCACCATTCAATGTTGATGTGATCACTTACAAAAAAATTAAAGCAAGGTATTATTTAGTTTTATTTATATAATTTATATATAAAAAGAAACTTATAATACCTTGCTTTACATTTTTTGTATATATATATATATTATATATATATATATATATATATATATATATATATATATACATACATGCACACATACACTAATGTTTTGCCTTTCATTTCTCTATTTTAAATAGGTTGTTTTTACAATGTGATCATTTACAATTACTTTAAGTCACATGGTTATGTTTTAGGGATGTAAAGTGTTGGGCCAGCTTCACATCTATGCATGCATTAGTAATGTTTCAGTGCTATCCAAAATCGATGCACTGAATGGATGAACCTGCATTGCAACTCACCATAATAAACAGTAATATAGTAAAATAGTGCTAGTATACTGTGTTTTATGGTTCATTGGGGTGCATAGTGTAGTGTTAGATTGACTTTACATAAATGACTAACAAATTAAAGTATAACTCCAAATAATACTTTTTAGGCAGGTGCAGAAATTGTTTTTGTTTTGCTTTTTGGGATAAAGGTTTCACATAAAAAAAAAAGCTGCAATTATAACCATCCCTGGTAGTGTTAAATGGTTTGTCTCAACACTCTAACTGACTCTTTTTCTAACACAATTTGGTCTGTTAAAGGATCTAAAACATAACAGAAGGATAAGTAGGTAAAGAAACAAATTTACGGGGGAAGACTGCATCATAAATGTCATTTTCTATTTTGCCGTTAGTACAATATTTTACGTCAGTTTTATGAAATCTCATAGACCTGACTTACAGTGGCGTCTCCAGCTTTCATATTTGGGGGGGGCACATAGGGGGACAGGGACAAAAGTAGGGGGGCCCAACTATAAAATGCAATTATATATATATATATATTATATATATATATATATATCTCCTGGGGCCCTTTACTACGATCCCACAACGGGCCCTTTTACATTTTCTGCAGTGAGCCCCCTTCCTACTATACTGGGGCCCCCCAGGGTGGCAGAAAAACAAGAGCTATGTGTCACCAGCACACCAAGAAAATATAAGGGTCCAAAGCAGTGGGAGAACTTTCAGGGTTGCAAAGGTTGTTTGCCACCGTGCCCTGGTGTTATGCCACTGTGGGGGTTCCCCAGCTTCCTGTCCCTGCTATTGACAGCGATGGTCTGGCTTCTGTCTCCTTGGCAGCGGCGGCAGCCCATTAGGACCTAGTGCTGGTGACATTACGGATGCATGCAGGGGAAGGCTGGCACTATTTAGTTATAGAGTGCTGAGCCCCCAGCTGGTCACCTAGCAGCAGTAATGCTTATAACCTTCTCTGTTGACATGCTGATCGGTATGTGATCCAGGTAATGCTCCCAGTCAGATCTAATAAATACAGTATTTATTGGCATCAAGAGTACAACCACATATATATATAATATATATATATATATATATATTAATATCAAACGTATGTTCTGCAGCCGTGTGGGCTCTAGCCTGTAAAGTGTGCGGCTCTATGCCTGTAAAGTGTGGGCTCTATGCTGTAAGTGTGGGCTCTATGCCTGTAAAGTGTGGGCTCTATGCCTGTAAATGTGGGCTTTGATCATAAAAATCTCTGATATTTAACACTAGGATTTGACTGGAGCATTACCTGGATTGCATCCCGATCAGCATGTCAGAGAAGGCTCCACTGTGCTCAACCTGCAGGGAGCTCAACTGTCTTCAACAATAGAGATGCGCTCGGGGTGTGTTTGAAATCCACATGCCCATCCGCCAGGAAGCCAACACTCCACAGTGCTAATCACAGGCATGAGACATTTCCTGATCTGTGCAGCAGCGGGACCGTTGAAATGTCTCACTGCCTGTGACTAGCGCTGTGCAGTGTGGGTTCAATGTCCATGTCAGGCTCTGCATGTGGATTTTTTACATGCCAGCCCATCTCTAACAACAAATTGTGCTGGCCCCTGTACTTCAGCCCATAATTAACCAGCACTGGGTTCCAATATGCTGCCGCCGCTGCCAAGGAGACAGAGGACAGCGCTGTGAATAGCCGGGACAGGAGCAACTCTGGTTATTCCAGCAACTGGTCCACACTGGGAGGATTCCCCCATCCACCTATAATGTGTAGATGGGGGAATTGGATCATTTTTTTTTTGTCATTCACTAATGTTGATTGAAAAAAAGTGCATTTGTCAAGTAGTGCTTGTCTAGCCTAATAGCGAGATCGCAGCGTGAGGGATAGTCCTGTTAGTTATAAGCAGCTTGAGCCAGCTCAGCACTGGTGTCGGGTGTTGCAGCAGCTGAAGCAGTAGTGAAGCATAAACATTCTCTGCTCTTGGTAATCATGTATCATGCTAGTGAAGCACTGCTATGATAGCAACACCGGTATCATAATACCTGACCAGAAAAGCCAAGCTATAACCACACTGGTCCGCCAGTCTTGACAAAGCATTTCTTTCACATGCACTCTGTGAGATGTCGGTGAACATTCCACTGTATGTTTCCCCGTCAAAATGTAATAGTAGCTCTAACAGATAATGGTCCCGTCACCTAGAGCTTCGAGGCTCTACGGGGAGTCCTAGATAAATGTGTACGTATACAATCCTGTCTAGGGTTATATGTAGGCAATGTACTGAATCATAATGAATAAACTCCATGTTGGTTTAATACTATACGCTAATGGATGCCTCAACAACTCAAACAGCGCCATAGGGTTGATACGACCCAGTCAAATCCACTTGCCAAACAGTTGAGTGAACCAATGCTCACATTTCCATGTGCTCATGACAGGAGTTAGCTGTTTTCCGCTACGTGTTTTATGGTAAGCAAATCATGTCCGAACTGACTGTTGGGGCTGGCTGTGTAGAGGATTTTTGATATTGTCCACTGCTTTGGTTCAGCTGTGAGTAATTAACCAACCCTCTCCCATCCGGAGCCCTCAGTGCCGTCACTGTCAGTAATGTCATCATAGTCAATAAGATACTATGAAAGCCCCCCAGAGTGCGTGGTCTACGCCCGTTGGAGGATACTGTAAGTGTACATGTTGCACTGTAAAAAGAACTACCAGTTATTTTATTATCATCATTTATTCACTGGTCCCACGGACGATGCCGGCAGTAGGATGTCGTCCTCAAGATAATGATCCTGTGCGTGAGAGGGGAAGTGTCGTATATCTATTCTGTTTCATGGAACCTATAGTTGAAACTGGAAATAATTACAGTAAAATGTGTATGGGCTGTAAGAGCTAAGACCAGCCATAGACAGTTTAAATCTCAGCTGGTTCAGCAGGAACTGGCTGAGATTTGAACCATTAATGAGCAGATTCTCTTATGATTATCACTAGTGGTTGCTGTATAGCCACTAGTGGAGATCACTGTTTGTCGGGAGAATACAATTGCTGGGCAGGAGGGATATTCCCATCAGCACTGTCTGTGTTGATGGGGGGATATGCAAGTTTCTTTCCTGCAATCTGTGGATGTAGGAAAGAATTTGCACTGTATATTACCTGCCTAACTGAAAGTGAAAGTGTAACAGAATGGCGTGACACCCAGAGACTTTTGAAGGATGGGGGGTACTCGAGTGCCAGCATCACTAATGACTCTTGGGTCTAGGGTCATCCTGGTGCCCCTTTTGGGCATAGGGTGACTGATAAATGATAAATTAATGGGATGGTCATTACTGATAATTCATGTTTTGCAGATATCTTTAAATATTACAAGTTGGTAAAGTCTGACTCCGACAGGTCAATAGAGTGTTTTCATTCAATGTGAGGACACATGCTTTGAGGTGTTAATTGAGTCTGCTCGTGACATTCCATGGTGGATGCGAGATACTGTTTTGTGTCCATTGTGCTAATTTGGTGCTCCTAAGACCTGTTTATTGTGTATGCTAATGACACTGTTAAGATGTGGAATGTGACTTGTCAAGCTGTAGTAATTAACCCCTCTAAATGCGGAGCCAGACCGTCTGGGTAATGTGTAGTAATTAACTCATCGGAATGTCATTATATAAAAGAATATGTATGAAGCCCCCCCCATTGTGTGATGTGTGGGTGGAGTGTGTCTTTGTCCCTGTGATTAACTGTAACATGCTTGTACTGTATATAAGAAAGCTAAGTTACCATTAAAGTATTCATTTATTCATTTTGGAACCAGTACCAGAGCTTGTGTTGTCTCGGTTATTCTGGAAAATGAAATGGGTCGTGTCTGATGTCTGTCGGACTGTCGGATAAGCTGTCGTGGGGCGATGGAATGGAATATCGTAAACGGTGGTGACAGTTACAAAAAGTAAATTGTGAATGTCTTGAAAGAACAGGAGAGGGGAGGGAGACAGATGGGGGGAGAGGGATGGAGATAATGCAGTTCAGTGATTACAGTGTACTGCAGTCTGCAGTGCACACACTTACCCACGGTCCGGCTAGAATCTCAGGCATCATTCCACACATGCTGCTGATTTTAATGTTTCCTGAACACACATCCCCTCTCTTCAGATACAGCACACGAGATAGTGTGGGTGGGACTAAAAGGAGGAGGAGGAGGAGCTGTATTCCTCCCTGCTCGTATGTGAGAAGAGTGGGGGGGGGGGGGTGGTTGGACTCGCTGGGCTGTAAAAGAGTGTCATAGAATGACACTCGGCTCAGCTTGCAGTCACCACTCTCAAAATTTACAGGCTGGTTCTCCTGTCCTAAGGACGGGAGAAATCAGTCTGTTTTTTCAGTAATGAGATGAAGGCTTTGGGCCCCCCCTCCCCCACAGTGCTCATGGAGTCCTTTCTGCAACTCACTCTTCTCCGTGCCAATGCGGATGCAGGGGAAGGAGCAGATCGGGCGGCTGTGGTTGTGTGAACGCTTGCAATATGCCCTGCAGAGCTGACTGGGGACGCTCTTCCTGTCAGGAGAGACTGTTACTCCAGGGGCGGCCGAGAAAAAAAAAAAAAGCAAAAAAAAAAATCTTTTTTTTTTTGGGGGGGGGGGGGGGGGGCACATGGTGGGGCACAGCATAATGTTGGGGGGGTCAGGGCCCCCTCTGGCCCCCCCCTAGAGACGCCTCTGCTGACTTAACATCCCAATTATATAAAATATTGCAAAATACATTGGGTAATGTACCTAGGTCTTGATTGTGTGCTTTCTCCTGTCCTTCAAAATACAATAGACTGTATCCACTCCATAATTTGGCCATGCCAACGGGACACATTGGCTCTTGCTCAGTCTGACTGTGTTTCACTAGAAGATAGCCAATGTTCACACTTCTTCCTGGCATCCCTGGATGTCCAGCACTACCAGGTACACCTGAAGTTCCTACAAAAACACAAGAGAAAGTGACATGATGTGTTTTTCCATGTGGACATAGATGCATATTAGTAAGATTGCAAAGAATTAGACTTGTACATATGTGCACTAAAACTAAACAAAGATGACAATTTCATGATTTCACAACTGCCATGGCCCCACTTTGCTCTAGTGCTGACCAGTCATATGCTGATCTCAGTCATAGAGGAAACCACATTGACAATTTGCTGGCAGCCAGTCACAATAACATGACTTCCTATCCACTGATCATCTAACTGACAACCAGGCAGCATTAGTTGCCTCTGACTATTTGTTTTTCTATTCCAGTCTTTGTATGGGGGGGTGTACAAAGAGGTCACATTCAAGTTTTATAACATTGACTGGGTTCCTTATTGTGCTCTATACGGTATATTTCATTTATAAAAAGGATTGGAGATATCGTTTTAAACTGCACTGCATAATGATCAACATAATTTTCAATCAAGTGATCTAGTGCAAAATACAAAGTTATTATTTTTTCAATATATATATGCGGGGAAAGAAGTTCCCTTCTGTGATACAACCTAATGACAAGCAATACCTAATTATTATAAAAAAAAAAATCTCATTGGCACTCAAGTTATTGGATAACAGTCAAAGATGGTGTACATACCTCTAGCTCCTTCAGGTCCTCTTTGTCCCATTGATCCCAGGTCTCCTCTCGCACCAGGGCAGCAGACCTTCCAGGTACTCCAGGTACTCCTTCCTTACCCTGTGGACCCTGGACACCTGCAAAACAGATCATCTTTTTATAGATTTCAAACTCCTATTGTTTATTGTCTGCTTCTAAAAGTATACATATTTACTAATACGCCATCTTGAATATGAAACATTAACAGAGCATGTATGAACTGCATCTCAACAAAGATTTGCCTCCATGTTCAATATATTTCATTAGCTGAATTACCTACCTGGTTTAGATATTATTAGAATTATTTATAGATATTACATTTATTGAAGCTTGCACATTTTTAAATTTCAGATTCTACCCTGCATTTTGAGGAATGTTTTGTTGTTCATTAAAATCAGATTCCCGATTTTAATGTCTTCAGGGCAGAATCTTACTAGTTGGTAAATGCAGCACAGACAGTTTTTTCATACACGTGTAAAAGATGCCAACTGTTGAAACATGCTGCTAACACTGTCTCACGTTGCATTGTAAATGCATGATATTTAATGTCCTTGAAACATACCTTTAGCACCTTCAGGACCCCGAGGTCCCATGTCACCTGGAATGCCTTGTGGACCAACAATTCCAAACACACCAACAGGACCTGAGTCCACTTTCATGCGCACGGGTACTGGAGGTAATCCTGGCTGTCCAGGAGTACCTGTAGACCTTTTAAAAAAAAAAAAAATTCTTTATTATGATTAGGACAAAAAATACAATTGTTAAAAAATATTTGTTCTATTTAGTGCTCTAGTAAGTAAATCTGAAATATTGCATAATAATATTTAGCATTCTCTCTTTTTTGCCATAAGTTTAAATACCGTATTTATCGGCGTATAACACGCTCAGGCGTGTATCACGCACCCTAACATTAAGAGGGAACTTTCAGAAAAAAAACTTTTTACAGTCCCCTGCGTATAACACTCAGACACAGTTTACCCTTTATTTTCAGGGTAAAAAAGTGAGTGTTATACGCCAACAAATACAGTAATTGAGATTGCATTGTTAATTTTTCTCCTTACCTCTCATTACAGAGCTCAGTAATGCAAGCTGGGATTTGCAAACAAGTAAAAGAGTCAGAGCTAGGGTTGTCCCGATACCATTTTTTTAGGACCGAGTACAAGTACCGATACTTTTTTCAAGTATTCGCCGATACCGAATACCGATACTTTTTTAAATGTGTCCCCAAATGCAGCCATGTCCCCACAATTGCAGCTATGTCTCCCACATATGCAGCCATGTCCCCCCAGCCATGTCCCCCACATATGCAGCCATGTCCCCCACATATTCAGCCATTTCCCCCCAACCATGTCCCCCACACATGCAGCCATGTCCCTCCAGCATGTCCCCCACATATGCAGCCATTTCCCCCCAGCCATGTCCCCCACATATGCAGCCTTGTCCCTCCAGCCATGTCCCCCACATATGCAGCCATTTCTCCCCAGCCATGTCCCCCACATGCAGCCATGTCCCTCCAGCCATGTCCCCCACACATGCAGCCATGTCCCTCCAGCCATGTCCCCCACATATGCAGCCATTTCCCCCCAGCCATGTCCCCCACATATGCAGCCATGTCCCTCCAGCCATGTCCCCCACATATGCAGCCATTTCCCCCCAGCCATGTCCCCCACATGCAGCCATGTCCCTCCAGCCATGTCCCCACATATGCAGCCATGTCCCTCCAGCCATGTCCCCCACATATGCAGCCATGTCCCTCCAGCCATGTCCCCCACATATGCAGCCATGTCCCCCCAGCCATGTCCCCCACATATGCAGCCATGTCCCTCCAGCCAAGTCCCCGCAGCCATGTCCCTCCAGCCATGTCCCTCCAGCCATGTCCCCGCAGCCATGTCCCTCCAGCCATTGCCCCGCAGCCATGTCCCTCCAGCCATGTCCCCCATACCTAGCCGCCGAAAGCCGCCGACGCCGCACGGGGAACATCACAGCTTTTGTTTGATTAGCTGTTTTCCCCACGCATATAGACACTCCCCCTTGCTCTGGATTGGACAGATCACAATCACCCATCCAATCCCGAGTAAGGGGGAGTGCCTATACGCGGCGGGAACACTACAGCTATTCAAATGAAAGCTGTGATGTTCCCGCATGCTGTTTAACCCATGCGGCGGGTGGCTTTCGATCCGGCGGCGGCTTTCATTGCGGCGGCGGGGACAAGTATTCTATTCAGGCATCGGGGGTATTTGCGGGAGTACAAGTACTCCCGCAAATACTCGGTATCGGTCCCGATACCGATACTGGTATCGGTATCGGGACAACCATAGTCAGAGCAGTAATATATACTTCCACTGAAGGAATCTGTCTGACATTTCAATGAGAGAAAGGAAATGAGACAACTTTTGCTGTGTTCTTCCTTTAGAAAATCCACAGTCTTCTTAATACATTTGCCATGTATTAAATGTTTATTGTAAAAACAAAGATTGTGTAAATATTCACAGTCAACCAAAACTTCATGGGCACCCACTTAATATTGAGTAGGTCTCCCTTTTGCAACCAAAACATAAGTGACCCGTCGAAAGCATTGATGCCACTAGACCTCTGAACGTAAGCTGTGGTAATTGGTATAAAGCCAGTGGTAGTGGTTCAAGTTGAAGTTGCAAGGTGGGGCCTTCAGGAATCAGATTTGTTTTTCTAGCACATTCCACAGATGCTCGATTAAATTGAGATTTGGAAAATTTAAAGACCATGTCAACATCTCAGACTAATTTTTGTGTTCCTCAATTCAATCTTGAAGCAGTTTTAAAGTATCCCGGGGAATATTATCCTCTAAGAGAGGCCACTGCCATGAGAAAATACCATTTCCATGAAGAGGTGTACTTGTTTCCCAACAATGTTTAGGTAGGGATATGTGCCAAGTAACATCCACATGAATGGCAGGACCAAGGTTAATCTAGCACATTGCCCACAGCATTACTTTGCCTTTGCCAATTTGCCTTCTTCCCTTACTAAAACCTGCTGGCATCTTTTTACCAGGTAAGCAAGTCACACGCACCTGGCCAACCACATAATGTAAAAGCAGACCAGGCCAGCTTTTTCCATTGCTCCTTGGTCTAGTTCTGATGCTCATGTGCCAACTGTTGGCTGTGGACACAGGTCAGCACAGGCAACCTGATTAGTCTAAGGCAGGGGTGGGGAACCTGCGGCCTGCTAAATCATTCCATCCGGCCCCCCCCCGTGCTGCTGAGTGTGTGTCCGCGGAGCTTTCAGAAGGAGCCGATGTTTACCTTGTAGTTCCGGCTCCTTTTGACAGTGTGAGTCACAGGCGGAGTGCATTCGATATCACTCTGCCTATGAGAGAAGGCGCTGTACAGATGAAGCAGTGGTTTTCTCTCTACTACAGCCGCTGCTTTCTCTGTACGGCGCCTTCTCTCACAGGCGGAGTGCATTTGATATCACTCCGCCTGTGCGCGCTGGGATCAAAATTTCTACAGTGACGTCGCAGCCCGCCCACGGAGCCCAGGCCCCAGAAGCACCACAGAGCCCAGCAGCCCTACAAAGCCCATAAGCACCACAGAGCTCAGCAGCCCCACAGAGCCCAGCAGCACCACAGAGCCCAGCAGCACCACAGAGCCCAGCAGCACCACAGAGCCCAGAAACACCACAAAGCCCAGCAGCACCACAGAGCCCAGCAGCACCACAGAGCCCAGCAGCCCCACAGAGCCAGCACACAGAGCTCAGCACCACAGAGCTCAGCACCACAGAGCCAGCACCACAGAGCCCAGCACCACATAGCTCAGCACCACAGAGCCCAGCACCACAGAGCCCAGCACCACAGAGCTCAGCACCACAGAGCTCAGCACCACAGAGCCCAGCACCACAGAGCCAGCACCACAGAGCTCAGCACCACAGAGCCCAGCACCACAGAGCCAGCACCACAGAGCCCAGCACCACAGAGCTCAGCACCACAGAGCCCAGCACCACAGAGCCCAGCACCACACAGAGCTCAGCACCACAGAGCCCAGCACCACAGAGCTCAGCACACAGAGCCAGCACCACAGAGCCCAGCACCACAGAGCTCAGCACCACAGAGCCAGCACCACAGAGCCCAGCACCACAGAGCCAGCACCACAGAGCTCAGCACCACAGAGCCCAGCACCACAGAGCCCAGCACCACAGAGCCAGCACCACAGAGCCCAGCACCACAGAGCCCAGCACCACAGAGCCCAGCACCACAGAGCTCAGCACCACAGAGCCCAGCACCACAGAGCCCAGCACCACAGAGCTCAGCACCACAGAGCCAGCACCACCGGAACCAGGGATTGAGGTGAGGGATTGCATTGTGCTTTTTGGGGGGTGAGGGACTGCAGGTTGTGTTTAGGGTATTGGGGGAATCGCATTGTGGGGATTGTGTTTTTGTATCTACCATGACACAAAAACGTATACGTCTGGCATGCATTTTTGACCAAATGTTTGTACGGCCCCCAAATGATGTTACAAAAATCCAAATGGCCCTTGGCAGAAAAAAGGTTCCCCACCCCTGGTCTAAGGCTACACAGCCCCATATACAACAAACTACAATGCAATTTTTTTTCTGCTTTTAACACATCATCTTCAAGAAATATTAATCAATATTATGTCATCAGTTAAAAGAAAATAAAAAAAAATCAGATATTATAGTTTGCATTTACAGAATAATTCCAGTAGTCAAGAAAATCATTTACTAAATTTCTAATAAAAATCGAATTAAAATATGCCAAAGAAATGTGGCTGACTTAGTTTAGTGTAATTTAGGTTTTGGCAAATTTTCCCATTAGCAGACATAAAAGGCTCTTTGCAAGCAATGCTTTTTGTAGGCTGTAGGTTGGGTGGTATAGGAGGACGAATTACCTTTTTTTTAATGATCTGAATTTGCACAATTAGACTGCATCAGTAATATTAGTGTATTCATAGGTTATGAGTGCAATCCTGTTAAATACTATTCTTACATCAAACCATCCCTGGTTTAAAACCCCCCACAAATCCTATTACACTATCCTATTATAATATCATATACATCATGTCAATAATAATCTTATTCCATAAACGTAGCAATACATCCACAAATATTTTTTTATTTATGGACACATTGTTACATTTATGAAATGGGATTGTTTTGGACACAATGGGGGAGATTTGCTAAAACTGGTGCACACAGAATCTGGTGGAGCTCTGCATAGTAACCAATCAGCTTCTAACTTCAGCTTGTTCAATTAAGCTTTGACAATAAAATCTTGAAGCTGATTGGTTAATATGCACAGCTGCACCAGCTTTAGTAAATCTCCCCAATGTTATTGATTTACTAAAACTGTAGCGTGCAAAATCTGGTGCAGCTCTGCATAGAAACCAATCAGCTTCCAAGTTTGAGCCCTGGTTCACACTGGGCTGCGGGAGTGAAGCAGTGCGAGTTCAGCTGAACTCGCACGATTTCACTCCCGCCCGGCAGTCCCGATTTCAGCCGCGATTTTAGAGACATCTGTGCAGGTTTCTGCACAGATGTCAATGTAAATCGCAGGCTGAAATCGCAAAAAGTAGTACAGAGACTACTTTTTGAAATCGGTGCAATGCCGCAGATGCAGCGTCGCACCGATTAGGACACTGCCATTGCCGGCAATTTGCGGCAAAATCCGCCGTTTTAACATGCGATTTGACATGCCAAATCGCATGTCAAAACGCACCAGTGTGAACCAGGGCTTATTGTCAAAGTTTAAGTAATAAGCTGATTGGCTACCATGCACAGCTGCATCAGATTTTGCACTCTCCAGTTTTAGTAAATCAACCCCAATGCATATGATTGTATAATTCTATTTTTTGTAAACAAAACTGATGTTTTCATATAAGTATTAAATTGACACAATTGCTGTGCTTATAGGGCCAGATTCAGGAAAGGTTACGCTGGCGGATCGAGTGATCCGCCAGCCTAACTGTGGCTTTGAGCCGGCGTTTCTGTTTTCTGTAACCAGAAAACAAGAAACGCCGGGTTGAAGTTCTGATGCGAGCAGCGTAACTGAGTTTCGCCATCGCATCGTTACTTCAACTTAAAAATGGCGCCGGGGGCGTTCCCGCCGATTTACGCTCAAAAAATATGTTAATGAGCGGAAATCGGCAATTCACGATCGAAATCCGGCGCGACGCAATGACGATACAACGTTTCCGGACGGGATACGCGGCGCATAGATATACCTACATGGGGTTGGAGTATCCTATGTTAGGTATAGGCGTCGTCATCGCGTCGGGAAAAAAAAAAAAAACGTCGCTTGCGTAAAACGGTCATGAATGGGAATGTGACGTCATTGACGTTCATTCACAGATTTTGGAGCATGCGCACGGGATGTTTTGACACTCGACGCATGCGCAGTACGTTGGCGGCGGGATCGCGCGTAGTTAGCATACTACACGCCCCGTACCCACTACATTTGAATTCCGCCGGCTCATTTGTGATGCGCTGCCGCAACTTTAGGAGCAAGTGCTTCGTGAATGACAGCACTTGCTCCTAAAATTTCGGCAGCGCAACGCAAATCAGAAGCGTTACTCCAGAGCAAAGATGCTCTGGAATACGTGAATCTGGCCCATAGTCTATAAATACATGAAAATTATATTATAGGAGCAGTGTAGCATTTAGAGGAGAGCTGCACATGTTTTTGTATTTGCATCAGTGCTGTACACAGGGAGACGGCAGAAGGTCTTTGATAGACAGTGTTGAAAATGAATGTCTGCATCACAGGCTTCGGACTGGATGTCTCAAGAACACCGGTTTACCAAAAATAAAATGGTGGTATAAAACAAGGAGTTCTCCAGAAGGCCAACGAAACAAAACCCTAGGCAGGTAGGCTGCCTCTCTCCCTTTTATTTACTTTAATGCAATTTTTTCCATTTCATTAAACCCGGAAAAAGGAAAATAAGCTGAAAAACGTTTTTGTTTCTGAAAACCTAATTGTTTTTATTAGCAAGAAAACAATTATGTGTTAATTTTTTATTTATGTATTATTTCTGTCATGTAGGCCATCATTTTTCCTAAGCCTTGTACACACGTACGGGTTTCCCAGTGGACTTTTCCGAATGGCTAAACCGAGAACCTGCTCAGTAACTTTTTCCCCCTATACATGACCGGTTTTCAACAGGAAAACTGCCATGAGAGCTTTGGTCGGGAATCCCACCCATGTGTATGCTCCACCGCAGTGTTTCCCATAGAAAAGAGCTGGTTCTCTTTTTTTTTCCCGGCAGTTTTCCTGTCGGGAAAACTGCAATGGAGCATACACGCGGATGGTTTTCATGGCCAAAAGCTCTCATGGCAGTTTCCCGACGGGAAAAACGGTTGTGTGTACGAAGCTTGAGGTAGCCATAGAATTCAAAAAACAATATTTGGGGATTTAATTGTACACAGTGGTGCTTCTGGTCTGGTAAGTTCCTAATAACTGGTTCAAAACCATCCTTTTTTTTTTATATATAGAAAGCACGACTACAGATTGTGTAAAATTGTTTTGGTACTGACCTGTAGACCCTCTGTCACCTTTTGGTCCTTTAGGCCCTGTGTCTCCTGAAAATCCAGGTAATCCAAAGTCCCCAATAATGCCCTGTTGACCTTTCTGACCTTTTGATATATATATAAAAAAAAAACATTGTTATGCACAGCAACGTTACAAAAAAATGTTAAGAACAGGAGGATATTGATAGTACACCATACCTTTTAACCCAGGATAACCAGGAATCCCAGTAAAACCTGGGAATCCTCTGTCACCAGGAGTTCCTCTCTCACCAACAATGCCTTGTATTCCAAATGGTCCTGGATCTCCTTTCTCACCAGGTCGAGAGGACACACCTGGTCTTCCTTGTGGCCCTGGATAGCCTGAAAAAAAATCCAAGAAACATGTATTAAATACTGGTTGACATGATTATGCTTTTCAGTTTCTCACAGAAATCCTTCAAATGGTACAGCTGGCCATATGTAGACAGATATCTGTCATGGGAAAGATTTGCCTATTTGCATAAAGAAGTCAGAATGTGTGATGTTACCATGACTTTCTCTTTCGTTGTATTGTCAGCTATTTCCATATAAAAAAAAAAAATCAGCTAAAGTGTGGTGACTAGCTTCTGCAATGTTTTCACATATGGTATAAATGTTTTAAATCAGTGGTTATCAACCCTGTCCTCAGGGCTCTAACAGGCCAGGTTTGCAAGATATCTGAAATACATCACAGGCGATATATTTGCTGCTCAGTGATTGCAGTATTTTAGTCTGCATCTCCCCAGTAGTCTGACCACTGTTTTAAATAGTCATCATTGTCATGACCCTTTGGGTCTGGTATGGGTTTTAAGGGAAAGCTCACGCCAAAATGTTGGGAAAAGGCATGCCACATGCCCTCAACTTGGCGGGAGGAGGGTGCTTTGGGGCAGGAGGAGGGGGCATCTGCTCTTCTACAGATGATCAATGTAAGGGGTAGGTTCTACACCGACCACCAATGTAAGAAGGAATGCCTCTACTCACCACTAATGTAAAGGAGTACTACAATTGTTAAACTTTTATTTCAAGGGTCGTGCAGTAAAAATACTGAGAAAAGCAGTTTCAAAGAAAAAAAAATACCTGGCTGTCCAGGAGGCCCCGCAGGCCCAATATCTCCTGGGATTCCAGACAAATTTGATGCACCTGGAAGTCCACGAGCTCCAATTAATCCAGGCAAACCAGTTACACCTGGTAAACCTAAAACAAATAGAGATTTGAAACGTTTATTATCAATTGTGTAACAATAATGTATCAATCAGTTACTAGCATAATTTATTACGATAATACAATTTTTTTTATAACTGTTCTTTAAGTGTTAGTAAACCATGACACTGCATCCACTATATCTGGTCTCCCACAATACACAGAACATGGAAATGCAATTATTCTAGTAAATATAAACTGCTAAATATTTTTCATCATAAGCAGTATATAGCAGACTGCAATACTTATTGTTATTTCTATCAATGTCTGGTCAAGCACTGGTTCAAGCTTGTAGGAAGAGTTTTCATTCTCATCTGACTGTCCTATGAGGCTGCATGACCCTGCCTTTCTGTCTGAACTGTGCTGATCACATGCGCCCCCCAAAAAAAACTCTTTAGCAATACACACCAAACTGAGCATGTGCAGAGTGTTCCCAAGGTCTGAAGATGGATTGGGGACAGTAAAATAAGGGAACGATCAGAGAATACAGGATCAAACAGTCTTTTTACACAAATGTGGAGGGTTAACCACTTAGGCTCCACAGTGAGTATAACAAGAATGCTTTACTGCAAATACAAACTGATTTTACTATTGTAGGTTTAGTAACACTTAATGAAATAGTGCATGTGTGTACTAGACTACAAATCTTCATAGAGAGTAACGCATGCACAAACTCATTACTAAATGATTTTTATCCAGAGTGATGTAAAAACCCAAGCGAGTACTACTGAGCAGACACTGCAGGCCCAATCAAATCGACAATTGAACTGTGGGGGGAAAAAAAAACGCAGCTCGTCGGTTCCGCTTACATTTTTCACTAAAAATGTCAAATGAAGATACCCATGTAGTAATCACACGATCAACCCGAAATTGACTGGGTCATCTGACTATGATAATTTTGAATGTTTTTTTTTAGCACAGTCTATAGGAATATTCAGGTATGATTTGAGTGCTTTGTTTAGGCCTTCTGTTCTGATACAATGATGCATTTGAATTATATATCAGACAGGAGGCTCATATCTTATGCATGATCCTTCTTTATTCATGCCCATAGCAGAAAATTTCCATATTCAGTTGTGTAAGAAAAACAGAAAAACTTGTAAAAGACTACAATTCCCAGCAGTCTCTAGGTCACTATAACCACTCCCATCCTGTAGCCCTATATAAGGCCTGCTTCCTTCTAGATCCTCCTCTTTCTTTCTGCTCATAGCGATAGATAAGTATACTGTTTTTCATAACCATATATTGGTGTATCTTGTTGTTGACTACATGGGATTTGCTTTCTGGTGTTGTAATGTCCCTCCGCAATGCTTTCTAGGTGTCTCTAGTGTATTTTTTCCCCGACTGCGTTCTGGCTTTGAGCGCCCAGGGGACCCCCCCCCCCCTGCCCCCAACTCTTATATTCCTTGTGTGCGTCTTCATATTCATATTCCTTGTCACTGTGTGTTCCGCCTCGCGCTGCGCTGCGCTGCGCGCATCCCCCCCTCCCCCCTTTTTTCCTCTTCCCCGTGTGTCCTCCTCACCTTGCTGAGGTGATCGCCGCCATATTGGGAAGTTTTCACCCTCCTCCTTTGCCTCTTTGACCCGAAGTTTTCGCACGCGCGGGCCGGGGAGGGGCGGAGCCTCTACGAGTGCTCATCGCTCATCTTCCCCAGCTAATGGGAACTCCGGATGCCGTAATCTGGCGAGATTTCGCCCCGGTAAATCGCTCCTACTCCAGGCTCTCCTCCCACCGCAACACTATCAGCGCTGGCAGTGTTGGAGGTAGGAGCCTGGTATCGTTAGCTAGTTAGACACTATAGTTGCCTATTAGTCAGACAGGATAGAAGTTACCTGGGAAGGAATTTATTCCCTCCCATTACTATTACCACCTCTCAATATCAGTACAGCAGTTACAACAGCTGCATAGTGGGTCCCTAGGTACAGAACTTCACCTCCTGCATTTAACCCTATACATCCCTACCTCAAACCATACACATAATGGCTGAGGAGAGGTCTGTCCCCACCAATGAGGAGGAGGTAGCGCTGGATACAGCGCAATTCCTGAGTACATCTCAGATTCAAGACCTGATAACTAAATCGGTGCAGGCCGCCCTGGCTTCAGCGGTCATGCCATCGGGATCACAACAGATCCTGCCCCTCACCCCTGTTCCGATACCCCATAACGGTGAACCACCTAATAAGAAGGGCAAATCCTCTTTTAAGAGGAAACATCTTGTGGCAACCCATGACTCCCCGGCAGGGGAAGCAAATAATATGCACAAGGCAACTCCCCACACGGACTGCCGCCCCATGCATTCCTCGGACTCCTTTCAACCCCCGGGCCTCGGGGAGTCACCAAAGAGGCATAGATCCGCTAGGCGGACAAAACCAGACTCATACGTAGTTTTTTCTGGAGAGGATTCTTCCTCTGAGTCCGGTGAGACTGAGGTCTCAGAGTCCGAATGTGAAGATGAGGAGGATGCTGGGACAATGGCGTTCAACCAAGACGCCAACCCTGAAACTCAGGGCACAACCATACTAGACGCAATGGGCGAACCACTGTTCCACCCAGATGCCATCTCCCACCCCCGCTCTGGAGATTGGTCCCCTTTGCCCCACGTATCGCAATACGTTGAATTTTGGGTACGGGCAGAATGTCCTCGTCCATTTATTCCTAAAAAGGTGGCCCTTACACCAGAGATAGACCCTATCCTATCTAAGTACTTGCTAAAAACAGGGAAATTCCCCAAAAAGGGGATAGACCGCTCTTTTAGGACCATCCAGGAGAGGGTCCTTGATCTCCTTGGCCCGCTGACAAAAATCTTAAATCTGTCAGAACAAGCGGCGACATCTGACCAGACGGTCGACTTAACCCAGCTACGTGGGTGTGCTCAAAGGGCCATTTGTCTGGTGGGCAGCGCAAACACCGCCTGCTCTGTCGAACGCAGACGTTCTATTTTGATGCGGCTTGACCCACAATTGGCACATCTAGCGGAGACCGAACCAGGTCCAGCAGCAGAAGGGATGCTGTTCGGTGAGTCCTTGGTCAAGGACATTAACAAATTTGTGGGGCTCTTTAATAGCCTCGACAAAGCTCAAAATTCACTTAAAAAGACAGGAACGAATAGGGTTTTTCCCCGGGCCGGCAGAAGTAGGGGCCGTTCTGCCGGCCGCAGCAGACTATTTCACAGGGCAGCTGCCCAACACCAATACACCCAGGCTCCCCCCTCCATACACCACAGTGGCACAACCAGCGCCGTTTTTCCCGCCCCGTGGTAGACCGTGGAGAGGACGTGGAAGCAGAGGATATCCCCGCTCACGCCCATATACCGGTGAGTATTACCTTCACTCCACTTTATCACACACCTGTGGGGGGACGAATAAGACATTTTACCCACGCTTAGTCTGCGATTACGGCAGATTCGTGGATACTGAACACCGTAACAGGTTTCCACATAGACCTTCTGTCCTCCCCGAATCTGAACGTCACCCCGCGCCCTATTCAATTTACGAAACAAAACGTTGCTCTTATAGACAACGAACTACGAGACCTGATCTCCAAACAGGCAGTGGTCGAAGTCGACCCGTCATCCCCGGGATTTCTCAGCAACCTTTTCCTGGTCAAAAAGAAAGGGGGAGGCTACCGCCCAGTGATAAACCTTCGGGACTTGAATCAACATGTCGTATATCGACATTTCAAGATCGAGGGTATCCACTGCCTCCGAGACCTCCTGCAACCGGGAGATTGGTTAGTGAAAGTGGACTTGAAGGACGCCTACCTCACCGTCCCTATGCACCCAGACTCCCAGCATCTTCTCCGCTTCCTATGGAGAGGACGCACTTGGCAGTTTACATGCCTCCCTTTCGGACTGTCCTCCGCTCCGTGGTGCTTCACCAAACTATTGAAACCGGTCGTAGCATCATTGAGGAGCAGGGGTGTACGTCTGATCATTTACTTAGACGACATCCTCATTATAGCATGCTCCAAAACACAGGCTCACCGCCATATGGTTTGGACGATCTCCCTGCTACAAAAACTAGGTTTCTTGATCAACCAAGAAAAGTCAGTTCTTTCCCCGGCTCAAGAAATGGACTTCCTGGGTTTCCTGGTGGACACCAATCAGGCTGTCCTCCGCTTGCCCAAAGCGAAACTAGCCCTGATCCGCAAGGAGATCAGAGCAGTGCTACGCGAAAACTGTATATCATTACGCATACTGGCCCGCCTGGTAGGCCTACTCACGGCTTCCATACAAGCCATATTTCCGGCCCCTCTTCACTACAGGGCCCTCCAACGACTCAAAATCCTTCATCTACGTCAGGGTCTCAGATACGCAGACGTAGTACCTCTCTCTACGGAAGCCAGGGTAGAATTGCAGTGGTGGCTTCGACATGCCATCGAGTGGAACGGCAAGACAATATTCAACTCGTGTCCGAACGTCATCATAGAATCGGACGCGAGTCGTCGGGGCTGGGGCGCTCGCTTAGGCGAGTCCTCGACGGGAGGGACCTGGTCCAACACAGAGTCTCTCCTACATATCAATGCATTGGAACTTCTGGCAGCCTCGTTCGCCATCCAGAGTTTCCTACCGGGAAGATCTAATTGCTGCGTATTATTGCGCATGGACAATATTGCAGCGGTGCAATACATCAACCGCTTAGGGGGGCACCAGATCCAAGGTTCTGGCGGATATCGCCAAAGAGTTTTGGCTCTTCTGCCTATCCCGCAATATCATTCCTATGGCAGAATACATTCCGGGAATTTCCAATACCATTGCAGATTGGAACTCCCGCTACCTAGTCGACTCCAGCGATTGGCAGCTGGACCGGTCGATATTCACTCAACTGAATCTCCTTTGGGGTCCTTTAGGCATAGATCTTTTCGCCTCTCGCCTCAATCATCAGCTGCCCCGATTCTTCAGCTGGAGACCGGATCCCGGAGCCTCGGCAGTGGACGCTTTCCGCTACTCTTGGACGGGGGAGACACATTATGCGTTTCCCCCATTCTCGTTGATCCCCAGAGCGCTGCTCCAGATAGCGAACCAGAAGGCGACGGTGGTACTAGTCACCTCATGGTGTCCAACACAACCGTGGTTCCCTCTCCTGTTGGAGATGGTCATCGACTACCCCAGACTTCTACCTTCTTCCCCGCACATTCTCTCTCACCCAACCAAGGGCATTCATCCTCTGGTAGCGGAGGGATCATTAACTCTTCTGGCGTGGCTGGTTTCGGGGAACCAACCGCGGACAGCGACCTTTCTACAGCAGCTAGGGATCTTCTCGCCCTGGCCTGGGCCCCCGGGACTCGATCGGCATATCGATTAGCCTGGGGACTCTGGGTGTGTTGGTGTGATCAACGACAGATTGATCCAGTACAAGCCCCTGTTCCAGTAGTAATAAACTACCTGGCGGATTCTTTTGAATCTGGTAAGTCATACAGCTCCATAAACGTCTACAGATCGGCTATATCAGCCTACCAGTTTTTCTGTTTTCTTACATAACTGAATATGGAAATTTTCTGCTATGGGCATGAATAAAGAAGGATCATGCATAAGATACTCGCCTCCTGTCTTCATATAATTATTATTTTCCGTCACAAGCTAGGAAAATCCCGAATTATTGGTCTGATTTTATACAAACAAAATATATTATTCACTACTGTGACAGATTCTGGCATCATAATGAATGGCATTGATGTAAATGACATTGTTATATGTGACAGTTTTAATGTAGTAGTAGTATTATAGGGGGCCAGATAGGCTTCTCTGAAGAGATGAGTTTTCAGGGATCGTCTGAAAGTGGACAAAGTAGGAGAAAGTTGGACAGATTGGGGTAGAGCATTGCAGAAGATGGGAGAGGCTCAGATGAAGTCCTGGATAAATGTTATGATAAATAAATTCCTACTTAACAAAATGTTGATTTACAGCAGATATTCTAGCTGACTTTTTTTATTGTGCTGTTAAACATGTATCAGCAGGGCCGGACTTACCATTGGGCTTGACTGGGCTCAAGCCCATGGGCCCCTCCCAATAGGGGGCCCCTCTTTTTTTAGGGGTCCGGAGGTCCCCAGGGCCCCAGACAGCAACCCTTCTTTTTTTTATTTATTTTTATAAAAACATATTATATATATATATATATATATATATATATATATATATATATATATATTATTATTATTATTAAAGGGCCCAGAGGTCTCCAGGGCCCCTGGATGGCAACCCCCCCCTTTTTTATATAAAACAATTTACATTATATATATATATATATATATATATATATATATATATATATATATAAATATTTTTTTTTATTAAAGGGCTCAGAGGGCCCCATGTGGCAACCCCCCTTTTTTTATTTTTTTATAAATGTTTATTTTTTTATTTTTGTTTATATTTTTTTATTTTTTATTAAAAGGCCCAGAGGTCCCCAGGGCCCCCGGATGGCAACCTCCCCTTTTTATGTATTTTTTTTTAAAAAAAATAGGGGTCTGGAGGTCCCCAGGGGCCCGGAGGCCCCCCCAGGGCCCCGGACAGCAACCCCCACTTTTTGTATTTATTTTTTTATAAAAAAAATATGTTTTTATATATATATATATATATATATATAGCTGCACGATTCTGGCCAAAATGAGAATCACAATTTTTTTGCCTAGAATGAAGATCATGGTTCTCTCATGATTCTCACGGCGTAAAATCTTTTACATTTATACAAAAAAAAAAAAAATGGGCTAACTTTACTGCCTAGTTTTTTTTTTTTTTAATTCATTAAAGTATTTTTTTTCCAAAAAAATGCATTTAAAAAGACTGCTGCGCAAATACAGTGCAACATAAAATATTGCAACAACCGCCATTTTATTCTCTAGGCCAAGGTCTTTACTAAAAAAATATATAATCTTTGGGGGTTCTAAGTAATTTTCTAGCAAAAAAATAATGATTTTAACTTGAAAAGAGCTGTCAGAAAAAGGTTTGGTGTTTAAGTGGTTAAAAATTCCTAATTTACATACAGAAGAAGTTAATTCCTTTGAAGAGATACAATGTTTAGACTTAACTTTCCACTGATAAAGAATGTTTCCAAAACTTGGCAGATTGCCCAGACTGACTTTTGGCTGAGAGCAGACAGGAAATTCTTTGCATACCAAAGTGCAGAGAGAAAATTATTTTCATGTGAAAGATCGTGAAACCCTGTATCAAGAATCGCAACGGGAAAAATATTGCAATAACGATTCTTCACTATTAATCGTGCAGCTCTAATATATATATATATATATAGATATATATATATCTATATATATATATATTTTTTTTTATTATTAAAGGGCCCAGAGGTCTCCAGGGCCCCCGGATGGCAACCCCCCTTTTTCTTATAAAAATATTTACATTTTCTTTATATTTTTTTTTATAAATGTTTATTTTTTTTGTTTTTTCTTTTTTATTAAAGGGCCCAGAGTTCCCCAGGGCCCCAGATGGCTACCCCCGCTTTTTATATATATATATATATATATATATATATATATATATTTATTATTTCTTTATTTTTATTCCGTGCACAGATGAGAGTCACCCCCCGCCGCTCAACAACTTTAATGTGCACCCCCCCGCTCAACAACTTCAATTCACCCCCCCCGCTCAACAACTTTAATGCGCACCCCCGCTCAACAACTTCAATTTCCCCCCCCCGCTCAACAACTTTAATGCGTCCCCCCCCCCGCTCCTCAACAACCATGATCCCCCCTCGCTCCAGGGGGCCCCTTCAACACTCAAGCCCAGGGGCCCCCACTACCCTAAGTCCTGCCCTGTGTATCAGCCTTGCATGAGCCAGCAAGTGACAACTGAAATGCGAGTAACAAGAGAAAACCATACCCTGTACTAGGAATGGCAAGCATGCAAAAAACACACATTTTCTTCACCAACATGCTGCTTTTCAGTATAAACTGAATCTGCAGAAAGTAAGCATGCTGCACAAACACAAATACTAAATGAGTAGAATCAAAATATTACATAACCCATTTTAATGGGCCCCCGTAAGTGGTAAGTTGCACTAACCTGGCTCTCCCCTGGCACCAATTCCACCGGTGTTACCAGGAAGTCCAGCTATTGTGTTTTGTTCTCCCTGATCACCTTTTTGCCCAGGAGTGCCTTTAATACCGCTTACACCAAAGACATCCACCCCTATTTAAAAGAATGCATATATATTAACAATACATATCATAGGGTGAAATGTGCTGTTCTACTAGAACCAATTAATGTAAGCTGTACCTGCTGGTCCCTGAAGGCCCTTTGTACCCTTCAAGCCATCAAGTCCAGAACGTCCTCTGAATCCAGGGAAACCTGTAAAAGAATTACATATGTGGTATGAATGTTATATAACAATTTATGCAATGTTTAGAGAAAGCTTGAGGGTGATAGATTATAGACATATTACATTTTTGTCTGGGGATATGGTGCAGAAGACAATATAAAACCAGGAACATGTTACATGTAGTGATGAGCGGAATAGGCCATATTCGATTTCGCGTTATTTCACGAATATATAGAAGAATATTCGCGAAATATTCGTTAATATCGAATATTCGTGATATTTTATGAAAAAAAAATTTTTGCGAAATTTCGCTAATGCGAATGCGAAATTGATTGCGAAATTCTCGTCAACACACGAAAACGGAGATCATTTCCTGGATTACTAAACTAATATGCACTAAACACTAACTCCATAGCTGCTAAGTGCAGCAAGAGCTGAACACAAGCTTGTGGAACCACAGGTGCCAGCCGGCCTACAGCAGTAAAGGGATCCCTTTCTCCACACCCTTTGAAACTAATGGTTCCACGAATTGTACCACGCTGTCAATCCGGAAGGACGAGCGGATGACAGAGCCGGCCGGCTATATTAGTTACACGCAACTTTTGTTCTACATAAATGTGAGTGTATTTTACATTTTAATAAAGAATTTTTTAGACGTTATTACGCCATGTCAATGTTTTCCTTCTGGGTGGTCATGCATTTGGAGGAACGCTAATCTGGCTATAAGGATAAGAATATACAGACAGGGTGACAGGATTCCTGGATTTCTTGTGCTGGTTTATTTTGAATCCATGCGTTGCTGATCTCGCTAGAGGTCTGATCTTTCTGGTAAGCAGTTATAACCATAAGTGGTGGAGGGTAACCTGTATCAATCTGGCTGTTACACACGATCTCCTTGGAGCTGTTCAACACCCATTCGGACTTCTTTTGTTGTCTTTTACATCCTTCTCTGAACTTTGGGATTTGTTTCTATCCTACACGGACTTTTTGATTTATTTTCAATGGTTCATTTATCATATTTTGCACTGGTGTATTTGTGCACTAGCTAAACAGTATTTTGGTATATTTATGCAGCATATTTGTTTTTATTATTGATGCAGCGCAGCTTTTTTCTTTTTTCTTTTTCTATATTGCTATTTATGTTTATATCTGACATATTAGCTGCAGCAGCATTTATTCATTATTTATTTAATTTCACAGTTTATTAATCTAGACCTGCGCAGTATTTTTTCCATTTTATATGTTACATGTAGTGATGAGCGGAATACGCCATATTCGATTTCGCGATATTTCACAAATATATAGAAGAATATTCGCGAAATATTCGTTAATATCGAATATTCGTGATATTTTATCAAAAAAAAAAAATTTTGCGAAATTTCGCTAATGCGAAATTGATTGCGAAATTCTCGTCAACACGCGAAAACGGAGATCATTTCCTGGATTACTAAACTAATATGCACTAAACACTAACTCTACTTACACAAACTTATATGACTAAACTAAAGCAAATTTTTTTTTTTTTATACACAAAACACAGAAGGGCAGAGAAAGTATTCGCGAACATTCGTAATACGAATATTCGCATTGCGAATATTCGGCAACATAAAAGGATCGCCTCAGCTACTCGGCCCAGGGTCTCTAATCATACCAGCAATGCTTTTAGACGTCGATGGAGATCACTAGGATGTCATCTGTTTTAAAAAAAAATTGAAAAAATACGAATATTCGCAATAGCGAATATTTACCGCGATATTCGATTTATTCGCGAATACTCAAATATGCAATGCGAATATTCGTGAGCAACACTAGTTACATGAGGCCAGTGGCGTCACTAGGGTTGGTATCACCTGGTGATAAAAACATGGTGTCACCCCCTCCACCAACTATAGTCCCCCCTCAGTACAGACCCCCCTCTACTAAGTACATACCCCCATTAAGGACAGACCCCCCTCTCTCAATATAGACCCCACTCCCGCAGAATAGATCTCCCTCCCTCAGTACAGACCCACCTCAGTACAGACCCCCCTACTGCAGTATATATTCCCCTCCCTCAGTAAAGACCCCCTCACTAAGTGTAGACCCCCTTCCTTTGTTTAGACACCTCTCAGTATAGACCCCTCCCTCAGTGCAGACCCCATCTATCAGTATAGACCCCCTCAGTATAGACCCCCCCATAAGTATAGACCCCCCTCCAGTGCAGACCCCCCCTCATCAGTATAGACCCCCCTCAGTGCAGACCCCCTCCATCAGTATAGACCCCCTTCAGTACAGACTGCCTCTATCAGTATAGACCCCCTCAGTGCAGACCCCCTCCATCAGTATAGACCTTCTCAGTGCAGACCCCCCTTCATCAGTATAGACCCCTTCAGTGCAGACCCCCCTCCATCAGAATAGACCCCCTCAGTGCAGGCCCCCTCCATCGGTATAGACCTTCTCAGTGCAGACCCCCCTTCATCAGTATAGACCCCTTCAGTGCAGACCCCCCTCCATCATTATAGACCCCTCTATCAGTATAGATACCCCTCAGTGCAGACCCCCCTCCATCAGTATAGACCCCCTTCAGTGCAGACCCCCTCTATCAGTATAGACCCCCTCAGTGCAGACCCCTTCTATCAGTATAGACCCCTCTCAGTGCACATCCCCCTCCATCAGTATAGACCCCCCTCAGCGCAGACCCCCCTTCATCAGTATAGACCCCCTCAGTGCAGACCCCTCTCTATCAGTATAGGGAGACAGCTGGCAAGAGACACAGAACAGTTTATAGGGTGCAATGTTAGCGGTGTCGCTGCCCACAGGTGACACCCCTCTGGCGGGTGTCATCCAGGTGCGGTCCGCCCTAGCAATGCCACTGCATGAGGCTAGCAGAGATTAATTCTATTACTCTAATCAATGTTCTAGCTACAAATTGCTGAGGCCTGAGGTCCAGACATCATATACCAAAAGGCCCCATGTAGCCCTTGGGCCACAGGTTGGGTACCAGGGACTTAGATTTCTGGAGTGAAGCTATACACTGTATATAACAATTTATGATCAAATTAGGTTTCTTTAGACCTACACTGCAGATAACTGGGTCATGTATGGGCTGTTTTGTCAGTTGTCAGCTGAGCCAAAATGAAAGAGCTTGTAAGAAGGCTGCATCAGTATGTGCATGAAGTTCTTGTATAATTGCATCAGTAATCAGCTCACTCTATATGGAGCCATTATAGTGTACCTGGAAGTGTTCGCTTCAACAGATCCCTAAATGGCAGAGTGGCAAAATGTATTCAACATTACAAATTTAGTCCAGTTAAATGTGACTAACTACTATTAACTAATGAAACACATAATATTTTAAGCCATTTCAGCCTAATGCTGACCTATGTCGCTCATATTACTCATATTACTCTCTACACTATGCATTTATTAAGGCCTCATTCACATGGGCGTACTTAAGCATACCTCCATGTGAAGGGCCATGTTTGCCTACATGGGTGCACAGGTGTATCATGCATCGGCATTTAGACAGTCTCATTCCTGTCTATTGGTATGCAGTGGCTGCATGGACATAGCTGATGGTCCAATTTCACAGTTGTGCAGGTGCATGTCCCCACACACCTGTACATCTGCATGGACACATCTGCTGCATCCAGACATAAATGGGACTGTCTTCATGCAAATGCATGGAAAACCTGTGCATCCCCAGCAGTCAAAAACACACCTTCGAATGGATGTATACTTAAAGGTATCTGACAGGTACCCGCTCTCATTTTCAGTCAAATTGCCGCTTCCCCTCTACATGACAGGTCTCAGAAGACCATGGGACCATTCACAAAGTGCAGCACTGCTTGCACACTCCTAGTAGGAAACCAGCTGTGAAGCCGCAAGGCTTCACTGCTGGCTTCTCTACCCAAGATGCCGACGCCTGCACCCAAAGCCGATTGAAGAAGGTGAGGACATTGCTGGATCCCTAGACAGGTACTGTACTTGATTATAGACTGTATTAATTTTTACTGAGAACATTTGTTTCTAAAACAAAGTGGAATAAAGCAAAATATAAATTGAGTGATAACAATAATAAATATTGCAGACATTTACTTACCTCCCAACCTTCTGAGATGACAAAGGGGGACACTATGTAGCACAGAGTATGTAGGCAAACAACACAAAGATCTCATACCCCAACTTACATGAATGAAGAATTAAGAAGCAAAAATACTGGTAATTGTCTTTATTTACAGGGGCCCTTTTCCATCATCAAAAATACCAATTCCAATAATTAGTGTAGTATAACACTTTTTTCTACAGAAGTTTACACATCAAACCAAAAAGATGGACAAGAGAGAAGGAAAGTAGGATAGCTGGATTTGGTTCCGAAAGAGGTAAAGTCCTTCCAAATGAGGGACAGTTGGGAACTAAGCATTTACAAACTTTCATTCCATTACCTTGTTGACCTGGTAAACCAGAGATACCAGAATTTCCTTTTTCACCGTGGACTCCTGGATATCCAGGATCCCCCTGAGGTCCAGATATGCCCAACAAGCCAGGTAAACCTGAAGAGAGTTAAATGACCATATAAGCATCATCTACATAAGAAACACAAATAGTCAAATTGCATTAAAAGAGAAGTGGAAAATGGTGGATAGGAAAATAAAAAACCTACATACTCACCTAGATGGCGGGAGCTTCGATTTAATGATCACATGCCTGGGCAGTGGAGAGGGCAGGAATGGCTGACTCAGACTCTCAGTTGCATACTGAAAGGCTGAGCCAGCTTCTGGTCAGGCATCTGGGTGGATCTCAACATTATTATCAAGATCCCTGCAGAACCTGGACCGGCTCTGTGATGTCAGCCGAAAACGTGGGTTTTAGACCGTTGTGGGCTTAATCTGGGTCACAGGAGTGCAGAACTAAGTGCACTCATGTGACTCACAGGAGAAGTATGGCCAAAAGAGCTTTGGCCATAAAAGTTGTCTATATTATTGTCAGATTTTGCTAAAGATAAATAAGTAGTATGTTGCATTCTGACAAATATTGCTGAAGACCAATTACAACAACAAAGGCAACAATATTTTTGTCTTGTATCCAATAGATACCTGTTTGGCCTTTTTGTCCTGGTTGTCCAGGATCTCCACTCATTCCTTCAATGCCAGGAAAACCTGCATCTCCTGAGAATCCCTTTTCTCCATGTATTCCTCTTTGTCCTGCAATGTCAACAAAATGTTCAGAAATTGTAAAAGCAGTATAGCATATGTACAGCATGCATTTCAAATAGATTTTCATTCCCCAAATGTATATTTTATTAACACCAATTTGTCAGGTCTCGTTTGTCTAGAACTGTCTGCATTCCCTATCAAGTCAGAATAGATTATTTCTGGATGACTTCTATGATGACTTCTTTCTCCGAGAAGTAGAAAACACTATGCTGTTTGTCCCTTTTTATTGCTGAACTGCACTGCAATGTATAAGTAGTCAGTGGTAGTAAAATATTGATTGCCTTGATATTCAAACTTTGCAATGCCCTCCACAGTCATGAATGGCAAAATCAGTTTTACGTCATCCTCATCAATTTAAATTTCATCCTTTTAAAAGGTGACTGGCTGAAAAATAACTAATACTTCTAGACTCTGGTAATTAAAAGTTACCACCTGCCAATAAGAACTATATGCAGGCCCGGATTTCGCACAAGGCCACCAAGGCCGGGCCTCGGGGCAGCAGGGTGCAGAGGGGCGGCATGAAAAAAAAATGATAAAAATAAATAAATAAGAAATAATAATTCAATTATTAAAATAGAAAAGTAATTAAAAAGTAAAGAATAAGAAAAATAATATTAAAAATAATAAGAAAATTATACAAAAAAAAAAGTAAACAACAAGCTACAAAAAAATAAATAAAATAATAATATTTGAACCAACCGTGGCACCACTGCCATCCGATTGCCATTCTCCGTTGATTTGGGGGGGGGGTGGTTTGGTTAGCGGGGAGGGGAGGGGGTGCATTGCGCGGAACCTGGCCTCGGGGCGGCTGGGAGAGCAAATCCGGCCCTGACTAATTGTTTATACTATCAGTTTATCTGTATCTTCCGCTGTGAGTCTGATGGCGTATTATACACTTTTTATTGCCGTGTCTTAAGGGTCATGTAGTCTTTTCACAAACAAGCACCAAAAAATGAACATACATAGTCTGATAAAATATATGGGACACATACCAGGAAACCCATGGTCACCTATCACACCCTTGTTCCCTCTCTCTCCTGGTAAATCCAGAGAGTCTCCTGTTTGACCTGGATGAAGGAATGTACATACAAGTCATTATATGTGTACTTTTTAAATCATACAACATATACATCACATATTGCATGTTTACCTTTATCTCCAAACTCTCCTTTGTAACCAGGAATTCCATATAAACCGGGCATGCCTTTTGAACCCTGTATGAGACATTTATGAGTAATTTCCACATGCAGAGGACATTCAAATCTTAATGATGATCATGAAGTAAACTCTTCTGTCTAATGTATTATTAGTAGCCACACTACATTAGTATACAAGTAAGCTGTCTAAAAAGCAATTGATAAGTAGCCAAACTGTGAAAACGGCAATATACAATAGATCTCCTCCCTCAAAGAACTTTAGTTAGACCTTTTAACCACTTACCTACTGGGGACTTCCAGCCCAAGCCTATTTTTAGCATTTAGCGCTGTCGCCGTTTGAATGACCATTGCGCGATCATGCAACACTGTACCACATTTTTATATATTTTTTTCACACAAATAGAGCTTTCATTTGGTTGTACTACTGGGTTTTTTATTTTTTACTAAACACATAAAAAAAAATTCTTAGTCTCTGTTATAAAATTTTGCAAACACTGGGGCTGCACTGATAATCAGGACACTGACGTTGTGATCAGATGTGATTGGACACAACTGTTCATGTGCTAAAGGGGTGCTGTGATCGGCCCTTTACCCCGATCTGTGATCAGCAGTGTCTGAAGGATACAGCAGTCACAGGGCGCACAGGGGGCTCCGTTCTGGAAGGACGTCAATCGGTGCCCTCTAAGAACTGTCATTCGGTAATCGTGCAGTCGGCAAGTGGTTAAAATACTGTATCCAGTCCTTAAGACCTCACTTACAAGAAGATATTGATAAGATAGAATAAGTACAGAGACAAGCAATCAAACAACAAAAATTGTGAAAGGTCTAAGAAATAAAACATATCAGAAGTAAATGCAGGAACTTAAAGTGGATGTAAACCTGATTTTTTTAATTAAGGCTTGTAACTATTACAGTATAGGATTTCATGTCATCTGTGCCCAGTCCTGCCACGAAGAGTCAGCTGTCTGCTGAAAAGCCATGCAGGGAGATGTGTGCACACAGCTGTCCCCACCGCACCGATCATCCCCGACTGTCACTGGACATCCATGTATATGTGTGCAGGACTGACGGGGGCGTGAGAGCACTCTGCTTTTCCCCTGAATGTGCTCTGCTTCTCCTGTGCGCGCTTTGACCTCCCATCGAGCACCACACAACAGACCGGCCTACTGAATCCAGAGTTTTTTGGGGGTCCAAATAGAGAAGGGGGAGACATTTGAAAGGCAAAGATACATGCAGGAGGCATGTATTACCTTATAGTTCAGCAGTAAATCCGCACTATGGCAGTAGTTTATAATTGATGAGAGTGCGTTTTTATATCCACTTTAATGTAGCGCCCTCTTAGTTAGGGTGCTAGGTATGTTTAGTATTTGACTCCTGCTGTAGCTGGAGGAGCAGCGATTGTTTAGTCTGATCCGTTCAAGGTTTCACAGGCTGAGAGTCTGATTATTTCCCTCTGAGTCTAGAAGAAGTTTCTAGCGCTTAGGGAGGGAGGATTCAAATGACCAGCCCAAATATTGAGCGTGGCCTAGACAATCCCTGGGAGGTGAGCCCAGAAGGTGTCTGCGATGCTGTTACATAGTCTGGAGACCTATGGAGATTGCCTTTTTCACTCCTGAGGTAATAGGTCTGTGTGCTGAGGGGAGGGGAGCAGTTTGCATCCTGGCACCCTTTGGACTGGATTACTTTACAAAAGGCTGCAAGTATGGACTGATCTTGTTCTAGGATTCTGTGAGTAAAGCCTCCTTTCTGGGCTTCACCTTAAAGATTTTTCATGGTTTCTAGCTGTGAACCTATAGACTGTTCCAGTCTAGCTGTACCTGTGCTAAAGATACTTCATGGTCCCCAGATGTGACCTTATAGACTGTCCCAGTCTACCTGTATTTGTGCTTCTGTTACTGAGAGATGAAAATGCAGAATTGTACTCGAGTGCTTTGGAGTTTTCCACATCACCCCTAATTCCCTCAGCAGCTTCTACAAGCAATAAAATACAAATAAAGACAAAACCCTAGACCAGTGGTCTCCAAACTGCGGCCCGAGGGCCGGATGTGGCCCTTTACTTGCCTTTATCCGGCCCTTGGGGCACTATCCCTCCCACTGATACGAGTCACTATTCTGCCATCTGACACTGACAATGGAGCACCATTTCTCCCACTGACACAACTAATAGAGCACTATTCCTCCCTTTGATACCAGCAATGTGGCACTATTCCTCCCCCCAATACCAGATGTTTACTAACAATGATGCCAGGAAAATTTCCACTCCCGCTGGCCAAAGACTGGCGCTCCAAGAGTCTGAAGGACAATAAACTGGCCCTTTATTTAGTAGACTGTTCAATGATCTGGAGTGAATGGGCTGTTACTGTGTGCCTGGCTGACTCTGCAAGGTTTTAGGAAAGAGCCTGTTGAATCTCTAGCGAGTCCTGCAGGGGTAGCGCTACATTAACCAGGCATTACACAGGCATGCCCCCATTCTGCTGCTCTGTGACACGATCGCGGGCACCTGGCGGACATCAAGTCCGCAGGAACCATGGTCACACTCACAGAGCTCAAGGCTTGCGTGCCTGCAATTACACCTCTTAAACGTCCATATGCGCGGCCGAGTCATTCTGCCAACGTATATAGTCGGGCAGCGGTCGGCTGCGCAAATACTGTTTATTATAAAAAATTGCAATGATAACCATTTTATTCTTTAGGTCATCTGCCAAAAATATATACATAATGCTTGGGAGTTCTAGGTAACTTTCTATAAAAAAAAAAAATATATATAGATTTTTACATGTAAACAAAAAGTGTCAGACTAGGCTTGGTCTTCAAGTTTTTAATATGTACAGTTTTGTGGAAAGAAGTGACACATCCAAAACCCTCAAATACATTAAGGATGTGAATAGGGTTCAGTACTTTTAATATGAAGCTAAGATGAAGAACACAGAGACATGACCTAAACTGACAGGAGGAGAGTTTAAAAGTAATAAAGGTATAGCAACAGCAAACAAAATAATTACGTAAATAATAAATGAAAGCATCCACTATAAATCATGTACATAAAAACATGAAAGTGAAAATTACACAAAGAAAATGTACAGTATAAATAAACTAAAAAGTCCTTTAACTCCAGAAATGCAGCTATGCGCTGACATCACACCACCACTTCTGGTTACGGAGTTGGTGGCCATCTGAGTAAGTGCACTGCTGTATATGTTTTTACTACTTGGCATCTGGATGTTTTTTTTATCATTTTTATGTGATTCTAATGCATAAGTAATAAATTACTACACTTTATCTTTTATTTTGGTATTTGACTCCTAACCCCCAGTGGTGGGCTGTTGCATCTGTCAGAGGACCTCAGGTGGATGGATGGACCTAAATGTCCATAGATTGCAGTGTCCTCGTCCCACTGATGATAGCAAACTGTGGCCTCTGGAAATGCCCCGCGATCCGCCCCCAAGCTAGAACGGGGACACTGCAGATATGGATTTTTACTAGATGTTTACTTTGTGAGTTGTTATAACATTTTAATAAACTGCCTATTGCTGCACAAGGCGCTTTGCTTTCTTTACTGGGTTCACACCCACAGGAGCGGTTCGGGAAATCGCATGTGATTCGGACACTGCATTCCTGTTTAAATCACAGGTGATTTTTTGTAGTGCAATTTGCGCCTATTCATTTTGTATGCATGCAAATCACACCATAAATTATCAGTACTCGGTATGGGTGAGTAATTGACCGAAAGTATCAGTACTCGTAAAAATGGTGTGGTGCATTGCTAGTATTTACTAAAAGGTTAGACGATGCTTAGAGAAGATTGATTGATATGAATTGGCACCGCTGTCAAAGCGCCTGCAAAGCACTTTGACAGCTGCACTTTTTGGGTGCATGTAACCCTTTCTTCAGGCTGCTAGTGGGGGTTAAAATCACCCCGCTAGCAGCCGAAAAGCGCAGTTAAGTATAAGCGTGCCTTTAACGCTAACACAGCCCTGCTGTGAATGTGAAAGGGGTCTTACAAAGCTAAATATTTCACTTGTTGCAGCATTTCACAGACTATAGTTGTTACCTATCCATAAAAGTTTTTAAATCTATTATACTCCAAGAAGGTGGCATACTTACTCTAGGACCTGTAAATCCTGGGAATCCACGAATGCCTGGAGGACCAACTGGTCCCTGGGAACCAGGAAAACCAAGAAACCCACTTTGTCCAACATCTCCTTTATTCCCTGTGTCAAAGCTTGGCATTCCAGGTGAACCAGATAGTCCAGGATTTCCAGGGTGGCCAGGCATTCCTTTAGTTCCTAAAAAGTAATTAAAAACAGATAATACATATAAATAAGTTACATTTTAAGCTTAGCCTCCTAGCCTCAATCCATTTAAAGTGGTGCTAAAGACAGAAGGTTGTTTACCTTAAAGCATACTTTGCATTAATGTAAAATTACTTCTGTGTGCAGCGCCCCCCAGCAAGCCCCTGTATACTTACCTAAGACTGATCTCGATCCAGCGGTGTTCTGAGAGCAGTGTCTCTCTCTGCTCTCTCCCTCTTCACAGGGCAGACTGATAGCAGCAGGGCCAAGCTGTGCTGGCTGTGTCTATGCAGGATTGAGCATGCAGGTTTGCCAGCATAGGAAGCTGCTTCCTATGGTGGCACACCAAGAAGAGGAGGAGCCAGGAGTGCCAGCGGGGGACCCTATTAGATGAGGATTGGGGCTGCTCTGTGCAAAACCATTGTACAGAGCAACTAAGTATAACATGTTTATTTATTTATTTGAATTACCCTTTACAATCACTTTAACTCCTCATATAATTCTAAGCTAGTTTAATATCTTACAGTATATCACAGATAATTACATATACTGTATTTCTCTCCAGCTTAGGTCCATACAAAAGAGGAGCTAGGGAAGGCTTTGTAATTAACTTTCAGTATTTCCTGGATCAAAATGCACTTCCTCAGTAGATAGGAGGCAGGTCTAACATTTGACAACAGCTTTTAGTTGACAATTTAGATGGTATAATGAAAATTTGAATCTGTCACTAAAAACTGGTAAAATCAATAATTGTCTCTGAGAAAAACGAAAGGGTGCCTCTGTGTCCACTTACTATCTGGCATCATTGTCCAAGAAATCTTCCCTATGTGCACTAAAATGATTGCCTGCAAGCATGCACGCTGATGTGAGCAGTTAAAGCAGTGATGGCGAACCTTGGCTCCCCAGATGTTTTGGAACTACATTTCCCATGATACTCATGCACTCTGCAATGTAGTTGAGCATCATGGCAAATGTAGTTCCAAAACACTGGGGCTGCCAAGGTTCGCCATCACTGAGTTAAAGTGTCATTAAATTCAGACTAGGAAAAACTCTCATTAGATGCTATATAACAGAGTGTGCATACCCACAAAACCATGAAAGCATAAGTAAAATATACACCTGGTTAATCCTGTCCTCTGCTGTCCCTCACATCTTTTCTGTGTCCCCATTGCAAGCTGACATTGTGAAGCCCAAATGGTGTCCTCTACTGAGTATGCTCATATTTCAGTTCCTTTCTAAGCTGTTTGTTTCCTCCTTTTTTTATCTCTGCAGCTCACATGACTGTATATACACCCACATGGCATGTGGGTGTATGAACATTGCTAAATGACATTCCCCTTCCTCCCTCCTCCTCCATGTCCTCCTATTGCTAAACACTATGGGGGTGGGATATAGTATGCCGATTGAATAAGTTTACTAAGAAACTCACTTAGTGTTAATATAAATCAGTATTAAATATATCTAATGTAATTGCTAATTACTGTCAATCACCACTGTCTGCTCTGCCCCCCCCCCCTACTGGAAGGCTGTGCTGTGGAGGAAGTGGGGTGGCTGGTTCAGGTGAATAAATGATGGCAATTAACACTTCTTTGTTTACTATCACTTTAAGAACATGACATTCATTTTTCATGAATGTAATTTTTCATCCCAGTATATTAAACTGCAGCAACCTTTCATATACCGTATGTGGTTTCCTTTTCCATCCAGTTTTTGAGGACCTCCTCTTAAGGTTGTGTTTATTATTACATACTCTTGCCTTTTAAAGTGGAGCTCCACCTTAAAGAGGAAGCTCCACTTGTTTGCCACCTCCTCCCTCTCCTGCCACATTTACCACCTTTCGGGGGGAGGAGAGAGCGGATACCTGGTTTTGGCAGGTACCCATTCCCTCTGCCGGCTGAGCTTGCCGTGGAAAACTCGATCAGAAGTTTGGCCCCTCTCCTCCTTCCCTCGCCGCCTGGCCTCTCACTTAGCAGAGCGCACTTTGCACTTTGTAGGGAACCGGCTGTGAACGGCGGCAGCACCCCAGAGTTGATTAAAAAAATCGGCTCGGGTGAGGACACTGCTGGATTCATGGACAGGTAAGAGTCCTAAATGTGAAAAGTCAGCAACTACAGTATTTGTATCTAGCTACTGACTTGGAGCTCCACTTTAAGGTAATATTATTAAAAGCGTCCAGGTTTGCTTTTCTTTGTCAAAGCTTAGTTAAACAAGCTGAAGGACTCTCCAGTTTAAGTAAATCAACCCCAGTATGTGATCATGTATAACACGAAGGGAAGTATAATATGTATAATATGCTTACCATTTAGCCCAGGAACTCCAGGAGATCCAGAAACACCTAGATTTCCTTTTTCGCCTTTCATCTTCTCTAGCATACTTTCCTCCATTTTTGGAACTGGTCCCGGTGGTCCCTCCTCCCCTCGATCACCTAAATACATTCAATAGTAAGAATTAACATGAACATTTCTTAAGTATAACTATTCATAAAAATGTCTTTATTCATTCTGGTCAAGGGTGAAACAGTATAATTTCTATCTCCAGCTATACTTCTCATATACTCTCTTTGTTCATAAAGTCTAGATCAATTGTGCTCATATTAATATACAGTATAGGGGGCCTCAAGTATGGCTTCTGATGTGTATAGAGGGCTGCAGAATAGTTTGATTGTTATAAATGTGCTGTTATTTATTTATTAGAATGGTAGTATTAGCTGTAGTTGTCTTTACTAATTTATTACCTATCTTAATCGCTTTAATACTGGACACGTTCACCCCTTTCCTGCCCAGGCCAATTTTTAGCCTCCAGCGCTGTCACACTTTGAATGACAATTGCGCAGTCACGCAACACTGTACCCAAATTATATTTTATCATTTTTTTCACACTAATAGAGCTTTCTTTTGATGGTATTTAATCACCACTGGGTTTTTCAGTCATTAGGTGGCACTGATGAGGAGGCACTAATATTTCGCACTGATGGACACTGATAGGTGGCACTGATATACAGCACTGATGAGCACTGATAGGTGACACTGATAGGTGACACTTATGGCCAATGATAGCTGGCATGGATAGGCGGCACTGATGGATGGCACTAATAGGCACTGATGAGCAGGCACTGATAGGCAGCACTGATTGGTGTCACTGATGGGCATTGATTGGTGTCACTGATGGGCACTGTCAGTGTGAGGCGAGGAAAGCCAATAAATGGCACTTCTGTGTTTACATATGACCGGCTGTGGTTGGACACAGCCGATCACATGGGTAAAGAGCCGCGTCATCGGCTCTTTACCGAGATCGGGGTCACGCTGTGTCCTAGGATCACTGCATGATGGTAATCGCCATGCTGCGTGCTCCCGCGGGCATGCGAGAGTGGTGACACTGGGGCGACATCACCCCAGAACAAGAGGGGATCCTGCCTGCCATCATTTTACTATATGGCGGGAGGAGGTGGTTAAGAATTTAAATGGTGTGGGGACTCAAGTGGGGGGTCAGTAGCACAGTGAGCACACACTGAGCAATGGTGTGTGTTGGTCACCACTAAGGTAGTAAGGGAGGGTTATAACCCCTGATGGGTTTTACTTCCTTCCATTGCCACTGTAAAGTAAATGCATTATGTGCTAGTATGCATTTCTTAATAGCACATTATGTGACACCTGCAAACGAAGCCTGCGCGGCCCTTGATGCAGGCCGCATCCATGTTCGCCCCTCTTCCTTCTGGAGCCGCATGAAGTCAGTCACAGCACTAGCTTGTGAAGAAACGACACGGGGGGGCTGTTTCTTCACAGCGCATGCGCCGATGATATAATCTGCGCAAAACACGCTAAATATCTCCTAAACGGTGCATGTTTAGGAGATATTTACTGTACCTATAGGTAAGCCTTATTCTAAGCTTATCTATAGGTACAAATTCCACAGAGAGGTTTACAACCTCTTTAAAGTCACAGTGTTTTCAAAAAGGTTCCTGCTATATTATGATGCAACTTTTTTGCGACTTGAGTGCCAGAGAGTGCAAAGTCGCACCAAAGTTGCACTGGAAATCGTGCAACTTTGGAGTCGCACTAGTAATCCCTTCTTTAATAGCATGTTAGCTGACTTCTACTTTACCTTGTGATAACTGGTTGCAGACCTACATTTCGTTCATGCCCCCTTTCTCACGTTCATCAGTGCAATCTGAAAATTGCACACATTTTTTCATGGCAATAGGAATAACCTATAAGTATGTGGTCCCTGTTGCATTACCTTACATATAGTTACCGGTACATAGTTGGTAAGGTTGAACAAAGAGTGTGTGTGTGTGTAGAAAAATAATTTCCCCTATCCCTCTATATTGTTTTCGCTGAGATCATTTTGAATTTCACTTTTTTTTGTTTTTTATCCCAGTAACATAAATTACTTTTACTGGATCTCACAAAATTCTCATGGAACACCTGGTCCCCAAGAAATTCCCTTAATTTGCAGGGATTTCCTATCTCTTCCTGTTTGGCTATGGGACAGGAAGTGAAGGTAAATCTCCCCAACGGGACAAAGATGGAAAAAGTAAACCTTACAGCAGTGGTCATAAACCCTGTCCTTAGGGCCCACTAACAGGCCAGGTTTGCAAGATAATTGAAATACATCACAGGTGATATCATTTGCTGCTCAGTGATTGCAGTGTTCTAGTCTGCATCTCCCAAAGGTAAGGCCCCTTTCAGACGTCCGCATCCGCCGCTCCGTTTTTACAAGTCCATTTATGGACTTGTAATGGACCCCTATGGGATCGCGTCCGTTAGCGGATGATGCATCCGCTAACGTCCGCAATGATCGGCGTCCGTAAAGGTCCGGTTTTTCGGACGGAAGAAAACCCTATTTTTCTTCCGTACGGCGGATCGGATCGGATGAATACGGACACACGGTCCGTATTCATCCGATTCCCCATAGGGGATAGCGGAGGAGAGACAGGGCGGTCCCTGCACAGTGTGCGGGGACTGCCCTGTCCGTCAACAGCTCAGCGGGGATCCCCGCTGAGCCGAAAGGACACACACGGAGCGCACACAAAAACGGTCCGCTCCGTGTGAAAGGAGCGTTATACTTAAAACCTGGCCTGTTAGTGAGCCCTGAGGACAGGGTTGATGACAAATGCCTTAAGCCCCTTACACAAGGCCGAGGTTCTCGGCAGAAACCAGTGAGAACCTCGCTGGCATCCTGATTCTGCCGAGAACCTCCGCCGTGTGTACGGATTCGGCGAGCATCCCGTCGGGAATGCCGTCGAGCCAAAATAGAGAGCAGGTTCTCTATTTGCTCGACGGCCCGTCGGGGTGAATGGCTCGTCGCCCTTCCCGACGGGCTGGTCGCCGAATCTGACGGCCGGGCGAGAACCTCGACGGACGGAACGATGTGTTTTGCCCGTCGAGGTTCTCTGCCGTGTGTACGCGGCCTTACAGGGTTTACTTCCTCTTTAAGTCAGTAAAATATTTTATGTGTCCAAAGTCGCATGACAAGTCGCAGTAGTGTGAACGGAACCTCAAAGTGACAACGTTTGAGGTGAAGCTCTGTCATCCTAAAGTCAGGTTTGTGATGGTCACCAGTATGTGTTCATTCTGTATGTGATATACAGAGTGCATTGATGAAAAATAAAAATAATAATTTTTGTATACTCAAGTATATATGTTGAATTTTATTACATATATTTTTATCAATTGATGATATCAAAATAAACTTTTAATAAAAAAAATGTATTTTAAGTCATATTTTGGTTTTCAATTGCCTTAATAATCCCAAACTAAAGGTTAAAACTGTCTTTTAATAACAGGCTTTGAGCTGGTGTATTACTGTAGCAATTCAGCGTTTTCAATCAATTTTAGTGGATTACAAAATAAAGCAAACCAATGTTATATAAACATAAGCTTAATTATTAGTACCTTTGTGTCCTGATACTCCTAGATTTCCTCTTTCTCCTGGTAAGCCAAAATTGCCAAACTGGCCCTTAGGACCATCAAAGGCAGGCTGTCCTTTCTCACCCTTCATTCCTTCGAAACCTCCCATTCCAGAAGAACCTCTCACTCCTATTTTAAATGTAATTAAAAAAAAATGGTCATTAAAATAGTAGAGTAAAGCTTAAAGGAGAATATGATCTTAAGTCAAAATAGGACAGAATACACATATAAGAGGACAACAAAGACCTCACCACCACATTGATCGGGTTTATTGTTGTGCTCAAAACAACAGGTACAGTTATGTAAATTATGTCATACTACAGATGTTTCATGCATCAGTTTTGTGCCTTCTTGAGCAAGCATGAATTTTTACGAGAAATTGAAGATATGGTACAGTGGGGATCAAAAGTTTGGGCACCCCAGGTAAAAATTTGTATTTGTCAGTACTGGATCCCTCTAGGACCCAGCGCACTCACCTGACACAGCCTTGGCTGGGAAACACTGATTGGCCAGCTCTCCTTTAAAACACCTGTGTTTTCACCCAATCAGTGCTCGTGATAGAGTTACTCTGCTTGCCTTGTGAGATCCAGCCTGGCCTGTTTATCTGTAAACCTTGTGTATGACCCGGCTTGTTTGACCCTGCTTGTTGCTTCCGATTTGGTACCTTTCGAACTCTGATTATCCGTGTATGACCCGGCTTGCCTAGACCACATCCATTGCAGTGGTGCACTACTAGCACCAGCAACACCACCAACATCCACACCTGCGGTGAACTACAAGTTCCAGCTTTCCTGCTCATCAAAACACCTACTTCAGCAGTGAACTATAAGTGCCAGCTGTCCCGCTCGTCTCAACCCTTCATCCGTGGTGAACTACAAGTCCCAGCGCCGACCTGCTTCTCAAGACCTGCTCATGGTATGTGCTCTTGTTATTGAACTATAGGCATATTAGCACACCTGAACTGTTGTCTGCTGCTAGCCTGATATGAAACCTGACATTATCACGAGCCATACATAAAAAGGGAAAACCCATCATGGATTCTGAGCAGGCTCAGGCGCCGTACACACGGCCGAGGTTCTCGCTGAAAATCAGCGAGAACCTCGCTGGAATGCACATTCCAGCGAGGACCTCGGCCGTGTGTACGGTCTCAGCGAGCTTCCCGTCGGGAAGCCCGTTGAGTCGAAATAGAGAGCACGCTCTCTATTTCCTCGACGGCCCGCCTGGAAGAATGGCTGGTTGCCATTCCCGACGGGCGGGTCGCCGAATCCGACGGCCGGGAGAGAACCTCGACGGGCGGAACGATGTGTTCTGCCCGTCGAGGTTCTCTGCCGTGTGTACGGCGCCTCAGATGTTTGCACAAGAACTTTGCCGTTTATCCCATCAAGTTCAGCAAATGGCCACAGAGCTCACCAAGGTGCAATCCCCTACTACAACTGTTACAAAAACTTTATCTGAACCAAAAATTCCTTTGCCTGACCGTTTTTCTGGCGACCGTAAGGGATTCTGCAACTTTAAAAACAGCTGCAAATTATATTTCAAATTAAGGCCTTCCTCTTCTGGCTCCGAAACTCAGAGAGTTCAGATCATTATCTCTCTGCTACAGGGTGACCCCCAGGCTTGGGCCTTTAACCTTGAACCAAACCATCCAGCCCTGCTAACTGTAGATGCCTTCTTTGAAGCCCTTGGATTGCTGTACGATGATCCAGATCGTATGGCTACTGCAGAATCAACCCTGCGTAACTTAAAGCAAGGAACCACCACAGCTGAAAGGTACTGCTCAGAGTTTCGCAGGTGGGCCCCAGAATCTGGCTGGAATGATGCAGCTCTCCGCAGCCAGTTCAGAATAGGTCTTTCAGATGCAATTAAGGATGCTCTGGTCAACTTCTCCTATCCACCCTCACTGGAGGAAGCTGTGTGTCTAGCCATTAGAATTGATCGCCGTCAGCAAGAGAGGGGGCGAGAAAAAAATATGGCTGTGGCAAACTGTATACCTCCCTTACCACCTGACCATCCAACCTCCAGTGCCAGTTCAGTGGAAGAACCTATGCAGTTAGGCTCCACCCGGCTATCTGCCCAGGAACACACATGCCGGCGTAATATGGGACTTTGCCTGTATTGTGGCCTCAGGGGTCACATGCTCCGTTCGTGCCCTACACGTCCGGGAAACTCCCGGACCTAGGTGATTATGGGGAGGTCACCTTAGGTCTGCTTTCATCTCCCCAGGGGGACAGTCGTATACTTCTACCCAGTGTTATTCACTTTGGGACAGGGACTCATGAACTGCTGGCCTTGGTAGATTCTGGAGCTGCTGAGAATTTTAATGATAAGACTTTGATTACCTCCTTGTCCCTGGAAACTCATATGCTAGATTGCCCAGTCTGCCTAATTTCTGTGGATAACCGGCCTCTCTCACAAGACCTTGTGCTTCAGTCCACCAATCCCTTCCTGTTACAATTGGGGGCCCTGCACTGGGAGAAGATTTCATGTCTTGTCATTGACTCTCCATCCACTCCTTTGATCCTAGGCCTTCCTTGGCTTCAGAAGCACAATCCTGTAATTGACTGGCGGACAGGAAATATTCTGGCTTGGTCCAATCAGTGTAAAGAAAGTTGCATCCAGCACCCTGTTCGACTTGCTGCTTGTCAAGTGGGAATGGAACAGATTCCGCTTTGTTATAAGGACTTTCAGGATGTGTTTTCTAAAGGGAGTGCTGACACCTTACCACCTCATCGCAGTTATGACTGTCCCATTGACCTTTTGCCTGACACTACACCTCCGCGAGGGAGAGTCTTTCCATTGTCCGAACCAGAGAACCTTGCTTTGCAAGAATACATCCAGGAAAACCTAGCTAAAAGTTTCATCCGTCCCTCTACTTCTCCCGCAGGTGCAGGTTGCTTCTTTGTCCCAAAGAAGGACGGGGGTCTAAGACTTTGTGTTGACTACAGAGGTCTAAATAAAATAACCGTTCCCAATCGGTACCCTCTCCCTCTCATCACAGAGTTGTTCTCCCAGATCCAGGGAGCAAAGATTTTCTCCAAACTAGACCTAAGGGGAGCCTATAATCTAGTGCGCATCCGTGAAGGAGATGAGTGGAAGACAGCCTTTAACACCAAGGATGGCCACTACGAATGTCTTGTCATGCCTTTCGGTCTCAGGAATGCACCAGCTGTCTTTCAAAACTTTATGAATGACATGAATGAATGAATGAATGAATGAAAACTTATATAGCGCTGCACATGCGAATTGAATCGCCTCTGGGCGCTTGTTGTTCCTGTCTCCATTGATATCAAAAGAGATGAGTCTTGACCTTTCTCCTGAATGCTAGGTAATTCTCCTCCAACCGAATATTGGTTGGTAAAGCGTTCCATAGTCTAGGACCCTGGACCGCGAATCTTCTATCTCCTTTGGACTTGTAATTGGCTTTCGGTATCTGGAGTAAATTTTGGTTGGTGGATCGCAAGATGCGATTGGGGTTATGGACTTTTATTTTTTCGCACAGATATATGGGAGCTTTCCCATAGATACATCTATGCGTTAGACAGAGTGCTTTAAAAGCAATTCTGTCTTTCACTGGCAGCCAGTGAAGGGATCTCAGCGAAGGTGAGATTGATTCCCAGGGTTTTTTCCCTGTCACAAGTCTCGCAGCCGTGTTTTGCACGACTTGCAGACGAGCGATTTGGTACTTCGGGAGTCCCAGGTAAAGGGCATTTGCATAGTCCAGTCTGGAGTTGACAATTGTTCCTTCCACGACTGCTACGTCTTCTTTAGGAATAAAAGGAGTAAGTCTGCGTAGTAGGCGCAGCAGATGGTGAGATCCGCTGACTACTGACCCTATTTGTGCGTCCATTGTCATGTAGGAGTCGAAGATGACCCCAAGACTTTTGACTTTGGCGCTAGGGGTGATGAATTTACCCATAATGGGTGGGGGGGTCCACGTTGTTGCTGGTTGGTTCCTACGCTTAGCGTGAAACAGGAGAAGTTCTGTTTTCGCTCCGTTGAGTTTAAGATAACTCTTGGTCATCCAGTCATCTATCAAAGAGAGGCAATTCTGTAGATTGAGGTGGTGATCCTTTTTATTGCAAATGCGGAAATACAGTTGCGTGTCGTCTGCATATGAGTGATAGAGCAGTTTTTGACTGCTGATGATTTCAAAAAGAGGACGCAGATAGATGTTGAATAACACCGGCGACAGGGGAGATCCTTGAGGGACTCCGCATGATACTTTCCTTTTTTCCGAAGTAAAAAGTCCTAGCTTCACTATTTGCGATCGGTTTTCCAAGAAAGAGGAGAACCAGGATAGATCGCCTTCTGCGACTTTGGCTACTTCAGCTAGCCGAGTCAATAGGAGCTTGTGGTCAACTGTGTCGAAGGCTGCGCTTAGGTCCAACAAAACCAGAAGACAAGATTCTCCTTCGTCTGTGGCCTCGAGAGCGTCGTCCCATATCTTGATCAATGCGGTTTCTGTCCCGTGTCCGGGTCGGAATCCCGATTGATATGGATCAAGTAGTTTGTAGGTATCTAGATGCTGTTGCAGCTGTTGTACCACTACTTTCTCCATGACCTTCGAAAGAGAGTTTAGGCCTGTTATGGGACGGCGGTGAAGTGGATCCTTGGGATCCAGGGTGGGTTTTTTCAAGATAGGTCGAATTATACCTTCCTTCAACTGGGCAGGCACTGTGCCCTCGCTAAAGGACTGGTTAATAAGCTGTGTGATAGAAGGTGCCAGAATGTCGGCGCATTCCTTCAGCAGTTTGGTGGGAATGATATCATTAGGCGCAGTGCTGTTACGCAGAGTACCAATGATATTTTTAATGACAAGGGTAGAGACAGGTTCCAGCGTGAACTTACCTGGTTGTGGCGAGTTACTGCCGGTGCTATGTGAATAGTTCCTGGGGGGGCTACGGGGGGAGTTGTTCTGCTCAATGCTTTGCCGGATTCCTTCAATTTTATTAATGAAGTAATCCGATAGCTCATCGCAGAATTCTTGTGAGTCCGAATTGGGGGCTTCAAGACATCCTGGATTCATGGTCTGAGTGACCAGCTTAAAGAGCTCGCGGAGGCGGTTAAGTGCATTGTTGATGGCCTCAGAAAAAAAAAAATTCTTGGCATCGAAGATTTCATTGTGGTATTTTCTGGTTATTTCCTTGTAGATGGAGAGGTTCTCATCTGATGAACTTCTCTTCCAGGCGGCTTCTGCCCTCCTGCGCTCTTGCTTCCGTAACGCCAGCTGGTTGTTGAACCAGCCTGCGTTATTTTTCCGGATGTGGGTTTTGCGATTCGGTGCTATTAAGTCGGCTGACTGTAATAGTGCTGTGTTTATGCCCTTCAGAGTTTCCTCAGCCTTTTGATGCGGCTGAATTGATTTTATTTTTTCCCTTAATGTGACTTTGAAGAGCTCCGAGTGGAGCTTCTTCTGACATCTAGTCCAGTGTGTTGTCACTGGATTTGATGTTTTTATTAAGGGGGGGAATTGAGGAATAATGAATTTAATTGCATGGTGATCTGTCCATGGCAATGGTTCATTTTCCAAGATTTTTATTTCCAGATCATGTCTGAAAATAAGATCGAGTGTGTGACCTGACGTATGTGTGGGCCCACATACTAATTGCTGAAGCCCTAATCCTTCCAGGTGGTCAATGCAGGCATCGGCAACGGGGTCTTCAAGGGAGTTGGCCCAAAGGTTGAAATCCCCGAGCAGCAAAAGGTGTTTGCTGTTCAGGGTATAAGTGGAGATAAAGTCCGTCAATAAAGGGAGAAACTGCGATTTTGGGCCGGGTGGCCTATAGCAGAGTAGAATCCGGACTGTCTCCTGGGAGTTTGCTTGCAGTTGTAGAGTAAGGGTTTCCATGAATGGAAGAGGATTTTGAAGGACTGGTTTTGTGATCGCAAGACGTGTCTTATGGATCACCGCCAATTCTCCTCCTCTTTTTCCGTGACCTGTTGGGTCGCTTTATGCTTGTATACTTGGATGATATTTTGATATATTCTCCCAATCTTGAAACGCATCAGAGGCACGTCCGCTCAGTGTTGGCCCGATTAAAGGCTCATTCCCTTTTTGTTAAGCCTGAAAAATGTTCATTTCATGTCAAACAAGTACCTTTTCTGGGCTACCTAATCTCTGACACAGGCCTAACCATGGATCCAGCCAAGATTCAGGCCATTCTAGACTGGGCATCACCTTCAGACCTGAAAGCAGTTCAGCGCTTCCTGGGCTTTGCAAATTTCTATCGGAAATTCATTAGGAATTTTGCCACCATTGCACATCCCATCACCTCTCTCACCAGGAAGTCTCAGTCTAAGTTTAAATGGACTACTGAAGCCCAGACAGCCTTCACTCAGTTGAAGAAAGCCTTTACCTCTGCACCAATTCTACGCCATCCTGTTCCTGAGCTGCCTTTTATTGTGGAGGTAGATGCATCCGAAGTAGGGGTGGGGGCGCTTCTGTCACAAAAGGACCCTGTAACTGCTGCCATCCACCCCTGTGCCTTCCTGTCCCGTAAATATTCCCCAGCAGAGCGCAACTATGATATAGGCAACAGAGAACTGTTAGCCATAAAGCTAGCTTTGGAGGAATGGAGACATTGGCTGGAGGGAGCTCGCTATCCATTCATAATTCTGACTGACCACAAAAACCTTGAATACATCCGTTCTGCTAAAAGACTGAACTCACGTCAGGCCAGGTGGTCATTGTTCTTCTCCAGATTTGACTTCACAATTTCTTATTTACCAGGGCCAAAAAATGTTAAGGCCGATGCCTTGTCTCGCAGTTTTTTTATCAGAATCCCCACCTCCGCTTCCTCCACAATCCATTATCTCTGAGGACAGGATTTTGGCTTTCACCCAGACTGACATCTCTGAGGCCTTACTACCTGCACAGGCTGAAGCCCCCCCTTCCACTCTCTCTGGTATGCTTTTTGTGCCCTTGGCTCTTCGTTTGCAGGTTTTGCAGCAGGTACATGCGTCAAAGCCTGCAGCGCATCCGGGGTTTAGACAAACTTATGAGATTATCTCTCGCAACCTCTGGTGGCCATCGATTAGGCAGGATGTGCTAGCCTTTGTCCAGGCTTGTGAGGTTTGTGCCAGAAGCAAGGGCAGTACCTCTAAGCCCTCCGGTCTTCTACGTCCTCTACCAATACCTACTTGTCCCTGGACCCATTTATCTATGGACTTTATCACTGACTTGCCTTCGTCCCAGGAATGTTCCACGATCTGGGTGGTGGTAGACAGGTTCAGTAAGATGGCCCACTTTGTTCCACTTCCGAAACTGCCGTCTGCTAGAGATCTGGCATCTTTATTCATTAAACATGTTTTCAGGCTCCATGGGGCACCAATTAACATTGTCTCAGACCGCGGCTCTCAGTTTATAGCCCAGTTTTGGAAGGCCCTTTGTTCTCAGCTAGGGATTAAGTTATCATATTCTTCAGCCTATCATCCCGAGACAAATGGCCAAACAGAAAGAACTAATCAGACTCTGGAGAAGATGGTACGTTGTCTGATGGCCAATGATGAGGTGGAGTGGGTCAACATCCTTCCATGGGCAGAGTTTGCCTTTAATAATTGTGCCAGCTCTTCTACAGGGACCTCTCCCTTCTTCTGTGTTTACGGGTTGCATCCTCGTGTGTGCTCCTTTGATCTTCCACCCTCTGATGTTCCAGATGCCAACACCACGATTGAAAATTTCTCCAAAATCTGGTCTGACGTCAATCGTGCTATTTCTCGTTCGGTGCAGGCTTTTAAGAAAACGGCTGATAGGAGGCGCTCAAAGGCCGCTGGATATAAAGTTGGTGACAAAGTGTGGCTATCATCCAGGAATCTGTCCCTGCATGTTCCATCCAAGAAACTTGGCCCAAAATTCATCGGGCCCTATGAGATTTCGGAGATTGTTAATCCTGTGTCCTATAGATTAAAACTCCCCCGTCCATGCGCATTCCTAATGTCTTCCATGTTTCTTTATTGAAACCTGTTCACTCTAGTCTCCAAGTAAATGAACCAGAACCTGTAGATGTGTCGGATAGCCAGGAATATGAAGTGGCATATATTCTGGACTCCAGACGAGTACGCAATTCCTTACAATATCTAGTTCATTGGAAAGGTTTTGGCCCAGAGGATCGATCCTGGATCCCAGCTCGCGATCTCCATGCTGATCGCCTTAAGAAGAAGTTCCATCTTCGATATCCAAGTAAGCCTGGGGGTGCAGGAGCAACCCCTCGAGAAGGGGGGGGTACTGTCAGTACTGGATCCCTCTAGGACCCAGCGCACTCACCTGACACAGCCTTGGCTGGGAAACACTGATTGGCCAGCTCTCCTTTTAAAACACCTGTGTTTTCACCCAATCAGTGCTCGTGATAGAGTTACTCTGCTTGCCTTGTGAGATCCAGCCTGACCTGTTTATCTGTAAACCTTGTGTATGACCCGGCTTGTTTGACCCTGCTTGTTGCTTCCGATTTGGTACCTTTCGAACTCTGATTATCCGTGTATGACCCGGCTTGCCTAGACCACATCCATTGCAGTGGTGCACTACTAGCACCAGCAACACCACCAACATCCACACCTGCGGTGAACTACAAGTTCCAGCTTTCCTGCTCATCAAAACACCTACTTCAGCAGTGAACTATAAGTGCCAGCTGTCCCGCTCGTCTCAACCCTGCATCCGTGGTGAACTACAAGTCCAGGCGCCGACCTGCTTCTCAAGACCTGCTCATGGTATGTGCTCTTGTTATTGAACTATAGGCATATTAGCACACCTGAACTGTTGTCTGCTGCTAGCCTGATATGAAACCTGACAGTATTAATGTGCATAACGAAGCCAAGGAAAGATGGAAAAATCTCCAAAAGGCATCAAATTACAGATTAGACATTCTTATAATATGTTCAAACATCTACGTGTGTGTGTATATAGGCAGTAGAGCAATGGACAGTGTCAGTAGAGCAGTGGATGATGTCAGTAGGGCAGAGATTGGTGTCAGTAACTTTTTTACAATTTTATTATTTTCTACAATTTATTTTTTTACAATAATTTATTTACAATTTTTTAGGGGGCTTTGGTGAAATATTTGTCCCCTGATGCCCCACTTTTGAGACAGAGAATGGACTGAGAACAGAGATTCCCCTGTCTCGTTCTCTTCATCCAAGCAGCAGGGGAAATCTGTACATTACAACATGATTAGGGTGTGCCCAGGCACACCTGGCACACTCTGTGCGCACGCCTATGTCTGCAGTGTTTTTTTCTTTTTCTTTTTTCTTTCGCAAGGTTAAAATATGGACTTTAAGGTCTGAGCACTTTTATGTAAGAAAAGAGATTTCCTATATATTAAAACAGATCTAGATGTGAAATTAAGTTTTAGCCAGTACGCTTGTGGAGAGAAGCTGGATAACAAGATTTTTAGAGGATCACAAATAGGAGCTTTGTGGTATATGTCTGTTCACATGCTGAGTGTGGTCACAGCCCCAAAGTAGATGACAATTAGTTGGCTAAATACTTTGTATCACACATGTGCCATTTATTTCCACAAAACACGGTTTTATCTTTTTCATTCCTTTTATGCATCTTTTGTGCAGTTGATCTCTTCTTTTTCACCACTTAATGTCTACATCCATATGCTCCAACATTATATTATACCATCATGCTGGACCAGCTAACCGATAGTGATAATAGTGGATCATGCGCAATTTGTGTCAGTACTACAGCTTTAACTAGGGGTATCCCATGACAAGTACATGAAAAAGGACCTTCATGACAGGATCATCAGGTATTATTGTGATGAAAGAGCAGAATACAAAAGATGAAAACTTTTCAAATTACAGTACCATGTTAAAGTTTATATACAATTTTTAGTGGTCACATTTAGATCCACCACCTGGACCCTGGGCACAGTCCTTTCCGTGGACTGAACAGCCCTCTATAGTTCTGTTCATTGAACATTAACTACATAAGTGAGCAGAATATCTAACAGTGTGGAGTAAGAACATGAATAATGGGCACTAAAGGGTATATATAAAAGGCCTAAAAGTATACCATAATGTTGCTGCTTACCTTTTTCAAAAGTAAACTGTAAATGTTCTAATTTATGAATAAAATATTTGCCTAACAAAAAACATTTAGTACACGGTATACACATGACACAGGATTCACAGAGCATTAAGGGGTTTCTAAGGAGGGAGAACAGCAGAAGCGGTCTCCTTTTAGGCTCCATCTAAATGAAAGTCCAGGAAGAACAGAGCAGGCAGCATTCGCTCACCTAACACATTCAGTTATGTGTGTACAATTTTTCCTTGAGCTACTGAGCTCTGTAAAACAGCAGACATTTTTTCAACAGAGCAGTTACAAATGCATAGGTAAACATATAAAAAGAAACCTAGAGCTCCACATGCTCCCATAAAATGAAATTTCTTTATTATTGTTTCTAGTCCTGAACATGTAGGCGGGGCCTGGCATTCGGTGCCCCAAAGTAGAGAGGATGCATACGGAGACCAATGAATGCAGCAAAGTGTATTATCACAAAAGTTTTGACAGGGTAGTAACAGGATCCATTAAACAGGACTGAGCCCAGCACAGCAGTACATTACAGAAGGTTTTGCAAACAGCCTCAGTATTACATAAGGTCCTATTAACAGCTTTCGATGCCCGCATCATCTGGCGAAGGAGGTGGCTGTATGGTGGTCTGTCAACAAGGCAACTGAAGATGGGAAGCACTCCTAGGTGGTGACACAGGTGTGCAGTTACTACTCTGTCCCTTCTCCATTGATACCTTCTCTATGCTCGGCACACTGTCCCTTATCTAGCAATTTTGCAAAAGTGCTCCAACTGCAGTGTGACAGTGATATTTATTACCACTCCCCACACAAAAGATGTCTGCCAACACTCTGGGTGGTGTTCCAGTATTCTGTTCAGTATTCACAACTGGATACGGGATGAAGCTACCGTTCTGGCTTAGATCTCTATTTCATACACCCCTGTATGTTGAGATCTCGGATAGCATGTCCTTTACAGTGGACTATTGCTGTTTGTTCTTGCCTGCACCCGAGCGTTTTCTTCTGCTCGCCTCTGTAGGAGAAGTAGGCATTCGACCCTCTCTCTGAAGATCATTCTTTCTCTTACTCTCTTCACTTTCTTCCTTCCCCCCTCCTTTTTTTTTTTTCTTTTCTTTTGTCCTACCTTGTATTGGGTAATACTTTAGGTTGCGTTGTTTCCCTTTCCCTTCCTTTGTTATATGGCATAAAAAAAATAGTTTTCAGAGTATGTAATGATATGTTCTTACTGTGTGTTAATGTGCGGTACTCAAGTACCCTTGTTGTATTTTGCACTCTGATTTTTCTTCTTTAATAAAAACTTTTATTGTAAAAAAAAAAAAAAAAGATGTCTGCCAAGGTCATCCAGGGCAGCAGTGTCCAATCAGACAGCTGCTCTCCTGATGATACCTACAGTGACCTCAGAGAAACAAGAGTTCCTCCCATCCTCCACCCTCTCTGCAAAGCGGTGACTGTCACCATGCCACCTGTGCAAGGAGGCCATGCTACACCCCTTTAAACATAATAAAGAAAATATATCCACTATACTGAACCCCGTTTTGGTCATCTTCATTATTCTGACCAGGTTTTGCTTACCCTTAGGCCACGTACACATGAGGAGACATGTCCGCTGAAACTGGTCCGCAGACCACTGGTGTCCACTGGAAACCTGTCTGTCGGACATGTCCGCTGGTAAGTACGCCTAACCAGCGTACCGAAATCCCCCGCATGCGTCGAATTGATTCGACGCATGCGCGGAAGCATTGTACTTCCTTGTTTGTGCACGTCGTGGCGTCAACGTCACCGTCACGTCACCGCGTTCTCTGTCCGTGGGGATTTTGGTCTGAGGCCTCGTACACACGATCGGACATATCCGATGAAAACGGTCCGCGGACCATTTCCATCGGATATGTCCGATCTGGAGTTTGATCCGATGGCGTGTACACACCATCGGATCAAATTCCCTGCCGGCGGACGGCGCGGTGACGTGTCGGTGACGCGACGGTGACGTTGACGCCGCCACGTCACCGCCACGTTACCGCACCAGGAAGTAAAACACTTCCGCGCATGCGCCGAATCCATTCGGCGGCGGCGGTGCGGGACGACATGTCTGCTGGTAAGTGTACTAACCAGCAGACATGTCGGGCGGACAGATTCCCACCGGATAGATTTCAAAGCATGCTTTGAAATCTGTCGGGTGGACAAATCTGTCCGCTAGCCCATACACACGATCGGAGATGTCTGCTGAAACGGTCCATCGGACCGTTTTCAGCGGACATATCCCCTCGTGTGTACGAGGCCTAATGGTGTGTACGCGGACTGTTTTCATCGGACATGTCTCCTCGTGTGTAGGCGGCCTCACACTTCTATGATCAACCACCAAAGGAAACGAGTTTTACCTACCCTTTACACCAGGGTGTCCGCCCATACCAGTCAACCCTGGGAAACCTGGATCTCCAATTCTTCCTCTTATGCCAGCAATTCCCAATTCTCCTTCATCTCCAGCTTCACCCTTTTTCCAAGATTGTCCTGGGTTTCCTTGTTCTCCTTCGTCACCTCTTGGTCCAGGAGAACCTGTGTTTAAAATATAAAAAAAATGTACAACAGCAATTAAAGTATAGTCAAAGTCTCTCTTTATCCTAAATTTATAAAAAATAATTATCGCTTTGTCTATATTTAGTCATACCTCTTTTTCTTGCAGAGAACATGTTTGCATATTATGGTTATCATAAATACTGGCATGTTCACATTTGTCATGTTCATATACTGTTTATAGCACTTCAACCAAATTGAAAGAATATCTTTAGACAAAACTTTTTTTTTTTGTTGAATAGAGTATGAGATAGTTGGAACGCCTGCCAGATGTTTCTGTTTTTGCAGAATGTGGCATAGAGATATTTCCTAATTTCCTGTTCTTGATGTTTTATATTGTTGTCTAAGTACATAAGTTAGCTATGAAATTGTCTTAACACTGTCATCACAAGGACCTGGAAATATGACTCATTTTATATTAGTAGTGAGAGAAATGCCGCGTACACACGATTGGAAATTCCAGCAAGAAAAGTCTGTTGTGAGCTTTTAGTTGGAAATTCCGACGGTGTGTAGGCTCTATCGGAATTTTTCTGTCAGAATATCCGCTAAGAAAAATTTGAGAGCTGGTTCTCAAATTTTCTCACAAGAAAAGTTCTTGGAGGAAATTCCGATCGTCTGTATGCAATTCTGATGCACCAAAAACCATGCATGCTCGGAAACAAGTCAACGCATGCTCAGAAGCATTGAACTCAATTTTTCTCGGATAGTCATAGTGTTGTACGTCACCACGTTCTTGACGGTTGAAATTTGGTGTCAAGAAAGACTGCTAGACATTCAGGGCTAGTTCACACCATAGAAACACAGTCCGGATGCGTTCTGGATGTTTTTCTGCATGCGCAAGGCCTGAAAACTGCCTCCCATTTATTTTAGTGGAACTTTTCACACTGGGGCGGTGCAAGCAGCATCTTTGGGGCGGTTTGGGAGCGCTGCTCCAAAAACTAGACTGTTGATGGCCAGGAAGGAGACCCCTGTGTCTGGGGTGGGCTCTGCTTCCAGCTTCCGTGCTGGCTTGGGAAAATGCTGCGTTTTGAAAATAATCCTGCCTTAGGAGAAGTTGGGACCAAAGAAAAGAGTGTAAGTACATCAGGACACCCAGAGGTTCACAAGGGGACAGACTGCTACATGTAGTAAGCTTTCAGGAGGGCAGCGCTGTGCTTAACCCTTCCTATCCTTTGCCCTGGGAGCACGCGGGAGCACTGGGGCAAACCGAAGCAAAGGCACCTATGTGCCGTCGCCTCAGTCCGTGTGCCGTTACTTCGGCTCCGACCAATTACAGCGCCAAAGCCACGATACCCGGAAGAAAGCCCTGGGAGAGATGTCAGCAGCCGAAGGGGGATACGAGGACTGCTGCAGGGGGGTTTGATCGGAGGTAAGCAATACATAATGAGCTAGTATGCTATGCATACTAACTCATTATGCCTTTTTCTTGCAGGGTCTTTTTTTTTCATGGTTTACAACAACTTTAAGGGTTCTTTCACACAGAGCGGTCCGTTTTTCGGTCCGCTCCATGTGTCCCTCAGCTCAGCGGGGGGTCTCCGCTGAGCTGTCGGGCAGACAGGGCGGTCCCCGCACACTGTGCAGGGACCGCCCTGTCTCTCCTCCGCTCTCCCCTATGGGGAATCGGATGGAAATGGACCGTCTGTCTGTTTGCATCCAATCCGTTTGGCCGGACGGAAGAAAAATAGGACATTCTTCCGTCCGAAAAAACGGATGCGGATCTGGCGGACGTTAGCGGATGCATCATCCGCTAACAGATCCGCTCCCATAGGGGCCCATTACAAGTCCGTTAACGGACTTGTAATTAGCGGACCGTTCGTCCGCTAGTGTGAAAGGGCCCTAAGAGTTTCAATTTGTATGCAATCAGGCAGGCCCTTTAACTACATGGTTTTGGTAAATCTGAAGACAAAAATCTTCAGAAAGTGTATATTAGTGTTTATGGGGCTTAAGAGTTCTTAGTCCTTAAGGGGCTCTTGCATTTGATCATCAGAGACTGTCAGAGTCCAGGAAGGAGGACAGCTCAGAAACTTGTACATCGGGAGAAAGTTGTCCACCGTTATTGTTTGAGTCAAGCTGGGCATCCCAATTCCTATCTCCCATCCAAGTTATTACCTCTAATAAAACAACAAATATCAAGCTCAAAGACTGTTCCCTGTGTTTGGATGAGAGTGAAAAATGGCTGTACAGGAGTGGGAAAAACAGTTATTAGCAGCCCTTGCAGGGGTAGGGCTACAATAAAGATCTCCCCCACTGCACAGGACATATCTGTGTTTCATAGAGTTAAAGGAACATCTATTTAGATCGCCACTTCCCATAGTTCAGATTTGAATAATGTCAGATAATGTCAGATATTTCAAAATCACCTAAAATGTCACAGCATTAGATGTTTTATGGAATTGGCAGTAGTCACACTTTCACTGGATTATATGTAAATCAAAAAACAGAGCAGTGCACTCTTACCTGGAAGTCCGGAGAGACCCACTGTTCCTGGCTTCCCTGGTTTTCCTTGCATTCCTGGAAAACCACCATTCCCTGATGGACCTGGTAATCCAGGAGTTCCAGGAATTCCAGGATCACCTGAAATACCTTTCAGTCCTGGGGTCCCAGGTCTTCCATTGATACCTGGGAGAAAAAGAAATAGGAAAATTACAGATTAACGATAGCTGCTAAGTAATCTTGCCTTCAAACATATTCTGAGCACAATAATGGATTTCATTAAGGGTATTTTTTTAGTGAAAGAACTTTTCATTTTTATTCTGTTACAGCTCCATCTAGTGGCCATAATGTGGTATTTTCCTGAATTCAGGACAAAATCTTCATGGCCACTAGATAGAGCTGTATATCATAGACATTCACTATATTTAGCAAAATATGGTCAGAATTTATCATGAATTGGGGGAATGTTTGTGACCTTCATCCAACATTTTTTTTTGTAAATAGATCACTTGGTAAAAGTACAATTACAAAAGATACAGAAAATGTAAAAATATACAGTATTAGCAGTATGTACCTCGAAATCCTGGAAAGCCTGCGTCGCCTTGTACACCTTTCAGGCCTGAAAAGCCAGGCCAGCCAACATCGCCTCGGGATCCAGATGGAGCTCCCAGCACATCACCAGGGATACCTTTTGTACCTTGATATCCCTGTGCACCCGGATTTCCTGATGGACCACGTTCTCCTGGTAATCCTGGTGTTCCAGGCTTACCACGATCTCCTCTTCGACCTGGGAATCCTGAAAAAATGAAGAAGGTATATATGTCAATGCAGAAAGAAATGTATTAGTTCCATCTACTGTATGTACTAACTGTAATTGTACAAGTCTAACAACTATAATAATTGCACCTAATTGGTCAAGTCTTTGTTTAAAGCTGTGCTACAGACAAACATCTAACACAGTTAAATTACATATATGGGAATTGTGTTACCTGCCAAAGGATTTGTACATTTTTAGCCAGCGAACCTCTAATACACAGCACAGACAAGTTTAAGACCTTCCTGAAAAGTTCACTGTAGTTAAAGCTAAACTCTGGGATATAGGCAAAAACTACCCTTACATTGAGTCCCCCCTGCATTGCAAGGGTAACTCTGTCTAGGGGTGCCAGAATACAGAGAAATACTTGCCCTATTCCTTGCTCTGGCAACTAGTCCAGCGTTGCCACCTTTCTAGGGTGTTCCCGGTCGCACCCCATCCTCCTCCACACACACTGCTGGGTTAATAACCTTGCAGTATACCTGTGATGCTGAGGGGTCCACTGGCTGGAGTACTGGGGGAGCTAGAGCCTCATCATTTCCCTCTTAAAATAAACAAGTGAATAACCTTTGCAGTGCAGGGGGCCCACTGCAAGGTACATTTTACCTAATTCCAGGTGTTCAGCTTTAAGCAACACAGCGTGGTTATGAACCAAATCCAGTAGTGACTGGACAAAAATGTATGTAAAATTGTTCATAGAAAAGGAGATCTACCTACCCGATCCTCTACTCCTTCATATTGCTGGACTGGTCTCTCCCATGCTCTTAAAGTAGAACTATAGGCAAAACTATTCATTATTTTCATTTTTGGATAGAGAAGGCAAGGTTTATGAACGGTTTATATTTGTCATCTTTGTTCCAATGAGGAGATTTACCGTCACTCCCTTTCCCATAGCCAAACAGGAAGTGAGAGGAAATCCCTTCAAATTAAGGGACTCTCTTGGGGACCCCCAGTGTCCCCATTGGAATATTTCTTCCCCCTATTACTTTTCTGGGGATTTCCTTTTACTATTAATGATAATGGTAAATAGGACAAATAGAGAGGGTGAATCTCACTACAAGGGATAATTTTTATTTTTACCTTTATGCATTCTCTGCATTAGGTGCAGCTTCCCTCGCCCCACTAAATAAACTGAACCTATCTCTATCCAGTGTTGTGCACAAGAGCACTCCTCCTCTTTACTGGACTCGGTGAGTGCAACGGGAGCCAAAAATACTGACAATCAATTCCAGTGATGAGGGAGCGAGGGCGGCCGCAAGCAGCAATATGTGTGTGTCAATAAAGGCATACAGTGCAGGTCAAGATCGAGCCTGCACGAATACCCCCTGTAGCAAGCAGCTTGCTGGGGGGGGGGGGGGGAGCCAGGAGCATTATTCATAGTATTGTTTTATAGGCTAAAATAGGAGGAGGCTGTGTAATGTAAAGGGGTGCAGGGGGCTGTGTACTGTAAGGGGGTCCAGAGGTGCTGGGTGATGTGTAATGTAAAGGGGTCCAGTGGTGCAGGGGGCTGTGTAATGTAAAGGGGTCCAGAGGTGCAGGGGCTGTGTAACGTAAAGGGGTCCAGTGGTGCAGGGGGCTGTGTAATGTAAAGGGGTCCAGAGGTGCAGGGGGGCTGTGTAATGTAAAGGGGTCCAGTGGTGCAATTGTGGGAGGGGTACACAGTAGTGACAAAGATATTGAAGGAAGCAGGGGGCACAGTGGGGTGTTTTTACATTTTATCGTGGGAGGGGGGGGGGTGCCAGATATAGGATCCGCCCGGGTGCCAAATGCTCTAGGTACGCCCCTGACCAGAAGTAACATAGTATAAAGACTATGCTACTTCTTTAAACTCTAATTTATCTCCCCTTGCCCATATAATCCCTGGGGCATCTATTTCTATAATCCCCTTCCAATTGGGATTTGGCAAGGGTCTCCAGTGCTATACTCCTTGGTGGTTCCTCTTCTTCGTTTTCTCGATAGTATGGCTCAGTGTGCAGAATTTCTAGGCACAGGTAAGCAGCATGCACAATGGCATTTCCAAGGACAGGGTACAACTGAGCAAGCATGAGTACAGAGCTGAACATCCATGGCTCAGCATGCAGGATTAATTGGGACAGGTAAGAAGAGTGCACATCGGGGCTCACTGAAAAAAAGGAGTAAAAATGACAGCACAGCTTAAATATAGTCACTGACTGCCAGCCTTTACAAGGACTGGTATTATATCAGACAGTAGGTGGAACGGGGTTGCCAGACCAGGGCAACAGTCAGGTCACCATAATGTTAGTGATTGAAAGGAGGAAATAATATCAAGATAAACATATGATTTATAGAGATTATTAAATAGCAAATGAAAAAAATAGACACAGGAAAATGTCCTGTATATTCCTGTATTTTGCATTACGTTTCAAGGTAAATTAGGTTTTCCAGTAATAAGTGATTAAACAATTACCTTGTGGACCAGGCAAGCTATCAGGTCCAGTGTCACCTCTGACTCCTTTAAATCCATGAATTCCATCTGCACCTGACTGACCTATCTGACCTTTTACACCTCTCACACCTAATGTGACAAAACACAACAGAAAATAAAGTAATTAGATAACAAAAAAAGTTACTTATTATTTTCAATTTTCACTTATAAACATAAATTATGTCCAGACAAATCATTTGTAAGAAAAAAGGGTAGTTTTTTTTTGTTTTAATTATACTGGCCATGATTGGTGATTCAAAGTGAACAAAATTTCAATTTGCTGAATACACATTTACAAAATGTTCTTTTTGTAGAAATCACTGTTAATCAGGACACATAATTTGGCCATGGCAGCAAGAGGCTGCTGGTATAAACTTCTAAGTAGCAGCTCTAGCATCTCTTTAAGTTAAACACATAATGAATAACATTTAAAGATTGTAGTCCCTTGCGATGCAGAGTATGTAGTTTACCAGTGAAATGCCCTTGTGGTTTACAATACATTGGAGAAATGACACAGCGCTTAAAGGACCATTTTAGCATATATGTCATCTTTAAAGGGGTTGTAAAGGAAAACATTTTTTTTCCTGAATAGCTTCCTTTACCTTAGTGCAGTCCTCCTTCACTTACCTCATCCTTCCATTTTGCTTTTAAATGTCCTTCTTTCTTCTGAGAAATCCTCACTTCCTGTTTTCTGTCTGTAACTACACACTGTAATGCGAGGCTTTCTCCCTGGTGTGGAGAAAGCCTCTTGAGGGGGGGAGGGGGCGAGCAGGAGTGTCAGGATTCCCACTAACACACAGCTTGTTTCTCTATCGGTAAAGTAGAGAGTGTCCTGACTTGCCTGCTCGCCCCCTCCCCCCTCAAGAGGCTTTCTCCATACCAGGGAGAAAGCCTTGCATTACGGTGTGTAGTTACAGACAGAAGAACAGGAAGTGAGGATTTCTCAGAATAAATGGACATTTAAAAGCAAAATCGAAGGATGAGGTAAGTGAAGGAGGACTGCACTAAGGTAAAGAAAGCTATTTAGGGAAAAAAAAATTCCTTTACAACCCCTTTAAGGAAAAACATGAAAGCAGTTCCACTTTGCTGAGATACCCCGAGTCAGAGATTCCGGGTATTGATATATATCCCAATATCCAGGAGAGGTGATGACAGAATTTTGTGGCTGTGAGTCCTTATAAATACACTTGTTTTAGGGCTCATTCACTAAACACTTTGTTCTAGTGTGTGGGCAGCTTTCAGTTTTTGAATGCAGTTAGGCGTGGTGAAGGAGGCTGTGTGAGGCATGTTTCAACACATCTTACTGTTTACTCGTATGTTTTACGTATTTTAAATGCACAAAGTGACACTTCATTCATATCTCTGCAGAGCAACATAGTGAGTTGCTCTGTTCTGTTGTGAGGTGATATACAGTGCTTTTCTGTGCATTGCAGTAAAATGCTATACAGTTAGGTCCATATATATTTGGACACAGGCACAATTTTAATACTTTTGGCACTGTATGCCACCAGAATAAAATGAAAACAAAACAATCCAAATGAATTTAAATTGCAGAGTTTCAGCTTCTTTAGGAACTGCAACCATTTTTATACACAGCCCCCCCCCCCCCCATTTTTAGGGACTCAAGTGTAATTGGACAAATTCATATAATTATTAATAAAATGTTAATTTGTATTATTTTGTTGAGAATCCTTTACTGACAATAACTGCCTGAAGTCTGGAAGCCATGGACATTACCAAAGACTGGGTTTCTTCCTTTCTGATGCTTTGTCAGGCTCTAACTGCACTGTCTTCAGTTGTTCTTTGTTTGTGGGTCTTTCTACCTTTAGTTTAGAGATCAGGTGATTGACTCGGCCATTGCATAATATTTGACTTGTTTTCCTTCAAAAGCTCATGGGTTGCTTTTGCAGTGTGTTTTGGATCTTTGTCCATCTGTACTGTGAAGCGCTGTCCAATCAACTTTGCTGCATTTGGCTGAATCTGGTCTGACCGTATATCTCTAAACACTGCAGAATTTACCCGACTGCTTCTGTCTTCTGTGATATCATCAATAAACACCAATTACCCAGTGCCACTGAAAGCCATGCATGCCCATGCCATCACACTGCAAGCTTCACCACGTGACCACAGATGACATTGTCTTTCAGTCAATATACATTTACATAACTATAGCTTAATCATGTTTTGGTAAATACCTGAAAAAATCTAAAAATGTGCCTGTGTCCAAATATATATGGGCCTAGCTGTATATCTGATTTCACTCCAGCTCAACGCACCACGTTGCAGTCTGAACATGGAAATAGAAAACAATTATTTTCAATGTGCCCTAGCGGCAACTGTCATTTATCCAGTGTGGCAAAATGTCAGTCACTGCACTATGCGTGAATGAGCCATTAAACTGTGTATTCAAAGAGTTTGAATCTTGATAACTATATGCATCTGCCATCTACTATTATAGTTGTTGATTTAGAAGAAAGATCTACTGATGGCACTGGGAGAGGCGATAGTTATATAACCTTGGGCAAGTTGGTAGGAAGTAACTATTGATTCTGCTAGGCTGAATTGAACATGTGATTACTTTTGTAACATATTTGTGGCATTGTTCACCTTCAGGAGTCAAGTCCTGGGGAAAAACGTGTGGGAACTCCCACCCAAGATTTTTCAATCCACTGTACCTTTGTAATCCTTTTTGTTACTGGCCGCTTCCTGTATATGGATTCATCGGGTAGTGTGCGGGTATTCCGTCACTTCTTCGATGCCACACATACACACACATACAGGCACAGGCACATACAGACACACACACACATACAGGCACACACACACATATACAGGCACACACACACATAGAGGCACACACACACATACAGGCACACACATACAGGCACACACAAACACACACATACAGGCACACACACACACACACACACATACAGGCACACAGACACTCACATGTATAAAGCCCTTTTAAAACAAATCTAGGTTTCTAGCACAGTACCTTTCAGTTTCCTCTCTTCAGCCAGGTACTGCACTCTAGGGGGAAGCAGAGAGCACAGCACACTGCCCTGCATTTACTTTCACTTTTGAGGCTGACGGAGCTTCTTACATTGCCGACAGGGAGAACCACCTGAGAACCAGGCGGGCCGTCCAAAACCAGCTTGCGGGCCGCGATTGGCCCGCGGGCCGGACTTTGGACATGCCTGTATTAGACTGTGTTACAATGTATCATTGTCATTGTCGGATAGCAGTAAATGTATTGAGAAAAACACATATATCTATCTATGGTGTTATTGTTACCAATGTCTTGGGTTTGATGTTATATTTTTACCTAGGCTTCCCCAATAATGAATGGACCAAAGTATTTTTTTCATGCAATGCAGTAAAAAATTCCTACCGTTAAATCCTGGTAATCCCGGAGGGCCTCTTGTTCCTGCCGGAGCTGGTGGTGGAGTTAATGTGCACCCACGGCCTGGAAATACAGCTGTAAAGATATTTCTTAGTGATATTAGTGGTTGAAAATGGATAAATTAAGCTTCTGCAGATGTTGATAACTGTGCAATCTATATACTCAGTAACACAGAAATTGGAAGTCAACAGTATATTTTTTTTACTATGCTCCATCATATCTGCCCATACATTTTTTTGTTATATAAGGGCTTAGCATCTGTTGCTTTGCTATTGAAGGAATCGTAGACTTATATTACCGTTTGTGAATTAAAAATTAAGAATACAATATCAGGGTAGGATATTAATGGATTGCAACGCTTTAAAAACTAACATACACTGACTAATAGATGCACAGTATATCTGTGAATAGTGTATTGTTCTTTATGCAAACACCATTATGTATGAAAAATTAGGATTATGTACAAAGTTTATTTTTTATTTATTCAGCTACTTTGTACTTGCTTCTTGTTGTGTATCTTTTGGTGTGCGAAACTTGCAGCACATAGGTAGCTATGGACACTAGAACGTGGTACGCAAAGCTTTAAAAAAACTAAAAAAAACTAATATGTTTAATAAATACTAGGAATGTATAGATTATAAAAACATTGTTGTGCATAGAAAAAACAAGTGACTTTTTATGAATTTATTTTTTAGATAATTGCAGTGTTTTGGCATATGGGACTTAGTGCATAAGTGGATATTGCTCGTAGCATAAGGTCCGCTTTAATATTATAGTTAAAATTGATACATTCAACATTTCCATATCATAAAGTGATCTTATAACATTTCCATATGAATTTCATTACACAATTATGCTAGGAAGTTTCTCTTTTTGAAATAGAGAACAGCTGGAGTCTTGCTGAGTTAATATCCTTAAACCATTAGGGCTCCAAAGTGAGAGGGCTGCATGTGGCTCAGAAACTATTCCCCTTACTGGTTCACTGTGGCATCATTTTGTATTTTTTTCAAAAAGTCTTGACCTTACTATATTTAGATTAACATTGTCCTTTTACTTCCTGTACTGTACTGTACTGAGCCCAATACAATTCCAACTGGTAATCAAAATGCCAATATTGCATGGAAACTTCAGCTCGATATTAGATCTGCAGTTTCCATGCTATATTGGTATTTGAACCACACTGTATCTTTTTTTTCTATTTTATCAGATCTGTAAATCAAACCTAAACACTTATATGCTACACTTAAGTAACTTAAAAGAATTATAATCTATTTGGTGACTATTCATATTACAATGTATAAAAAAGGGTCATCTTACGTCTTTGGCCTACTTCATTGTCTCCGGGCTCCTTAAAGCAGTCGCCTGTGATAAAACAAATGGAATGATCTTTGTGAAGCAACAGTTGGTAAAAAAACACGCATATGAGATTTCAAAAGTTATTACTGTAACAATATCTTGTTTTTTCCTAGTAGAAAAAAAAATATTCTTTTTTATTTAACCAGTTCTGCACCACCCAACACACATTTACTGGGGCAGGGCAGGCCGGCTGTGTGAAATAAAGTACCCAACGTACACTTCCTGGTCTGAGGCGTGCACCGCAGGCAACCCACTCCCACTGTGATTGGACACAGCGGAAGACAATTAGCAGGTCAGGTGGCTGTGATGACCGCAGGCCACCGGCCACCAGCGATCGTTCGGGGGAATGGCCGTTGTTCATTTATATAGGAAGAGAGAGATCTGTGATTGCTACTAATCAGGAACACTGATATTACTCTTCATCTAGTGTCAGTATCCCCACACAGTTAGAAAGCACACATAGGGAACACATTTAATTCTTTGATTGCCCCTGATGTTAACCTTTTCCCTGCCGGTGTCATTTATACAGTGTCAGTGCATTTGTTTTATTGGTGAAACTGGACCTCAAAAAGTGTAATTTAGTGTCCAATTTGTCCACTGCAATGTCACAGTCCCCATAAAAACCAATGATCTCTGCCATTACTAGTAAAAAAACAAACAAGCAAAAAAAAAAACTAAACTTATCCCATAGTTTGTAGACGCAATAACTTTTGCACAAACCAATCAATATACGCTAATTGGGATTTGTTTTTACCAAAAATATGTAGCAGATCACAAATTGGCCTAACTTGATAAATAAATTTATTTTTTTACGTATTTTTATTGTATATGTTTTATAGCAGAAAGTAAAAATTAATATTTTTTTTTCAAAACCGTTGCTCTTTTTTTTGTTTATAGCGCAACAAATAAAAACCGCAGACGTAACTTCAAAAGAAAGCTCTATATGTGGGGAAAAAAAAGACATCCATTTTGGTTGGGTGCTGTATCGCAAAAAATGGCCTGGTCATTAACCACTTAAGGACCTTGGGTGTTTTTCAGTTTTGGTGTTTGCAAGACTGAAACAGTTTTTTCTGCTAGAAAATTACTTAAAACCCCCAAACATTATATATTTTTTTTCTAACACCCTAGAGATTAAAATAGTGGTCATTGCAATACTTTTTGTCACACCGTATTTGCGCAGCGGTCTTACAAGCGCACTTTTTTTGGAAAAAATACACTTTTTTGAATTAAAAAATAAGACAACAATAAATTTGGTCCAATTTTTTTATATATTGTGAAAGATAATGTTACGCCGAGTAAAATGACACCCAACATGTCACGTTTAGAAATTGCGCCCGCTCGTAGCATGGCGTCAAACTTTTACCCTTAAAAATCTCCATAGGCGACATTTAAAAAATTCTATAGGTTGCATTTTTTTAGATACAGAGGAGGTCTAGGGCTAGAATTATTGCTCTCGCTCTAACGATCGCGGCGATACCTCACTTGTGTGGTTTGAACACCGTTTTCATATGCGGGCGCTACTTGCGTATGCGTTCGCTTCTGCGCGCGAGCTCGTCGGGACGGGGCGCTTTAAAAATTTTTTTTTTGTTTTCCTATTTATTTGTATTTATTTTAACATTTTTTACACTGAAAAAAAAAATATAATAATTGATCACTTTTATTCCTATTACAAGAAATGTAAACATCCCTTGTAATAGAAAAAAGCATGACAGGTCCTCTTAAATATGAGATCTGGGGTCAAAAAGACCTCAGATCTCATATTTAGGCTTAAAAGGAAAAAAAAAAAAGGAAAATGTCATTTTTTAAATAGCCTTAAAAAGAAAATATCTCTTTAAGACAGTGGGCGGAAATGACGTTTTGACGTCACTTCCGCCCAGCGCTGCTATGGGGAACGGGTGGGGCGATTTTTCCCTCACTCGTATCCCAGCAGAGGAGCCGCACAGACCCGATCGCCTCCGCCGCTACCGACGGCAACGGTAAGCGGCGGAGAGCACGGGAAAGCGGCGGGAGGGGGGGGCACCTCTCCGGTCACCGATAACGGCGATCTCGCGGCGAATCCGCCGCGGAGACCTCCGTTATTGTACACAGGACCCTGCACTGAAGAGATGGATATCTCGGTTGTGGCAGCAGCTGCTGCCGTTACCGAGATATCCATCTTTAAAAAGAGGACGTATATATACAGTGCAGGGTCCGCAAGTGGTTAAGGGTGTAAATCCTTCCGGGGCTGAGGTGGTTAAAACAAAAACACAGATTCTCAGGATTTGTGTTTTTTACATACATCCAATAAATGTTTAATACAATACTAAAATTTTTATTGAGAGTAATATGAATGTTGCTTTATTTTTAAAAGAGTGAAGTGATAAGTGTACCCGCACTATAGTTGTGTATAATACACTAACTGTGAATAATATTAAACAGCAATATATAGTGCACATTTTTTATTTTTTTTAGCAACAATTGTGGTTGAAGCTACTGCTATTGTGTAATGCCGCGTACACACGGTCGTTTTTTGTGTTGAAATAAAACAATGTTTTAAAAAACGTCATTTAAAATGATCGTGTGTGGGCTTCACATTGTTTTTTGTCTTAAAAAAAAGCGACCAAAAAAAAATTCAAACATGCTTCAATGTCGTTTTTGAAAATGTAGTTTTTTGTGTTGTAAAAAATTATCGTGTGTGGGCTAAAACGATGTTTAAAACAACGTTTTGAACCTGCACATTCTCAGAAGCAAGATGTGAGATGGGAGCTTGAATGTAACTTACCCTTTAGAGTGCCGTCGTACGTAACCGCGCTTTGCTCATCATTTTTTTTAAACGATGGTGTGTGGGCAATGTCGTTTTTTTTTTAATGAAAAACGTTGTTTTATTTCATCACAAAAAGTGATCGTGTGTACGCGGCATAAGGTCAAAGGACCCCATAAGATGATAATAAAACAAAATAAAAGTTTAAAATTTACTTTTAAAAGAGCTAAGTGTGGCATCTGTAGTTTCTGAGGCTTAGAAAAAAAAGCAAACCAAGGAAACTTTTTGTTCAGAGCCTCTGAAAATATTATGGATTTTATGGACATTGGATTGGTATTTTCAGAAGTCAGCACAAGCAGCTTCCTTTCTTTTTCAGCAGAAAGATTTGCTTGTATACCACTACTGCACTACCACTTGTTTCCAGCAGATGGTGTGACACAGACCCGATCACAAAACATTCATAACTCCTTTCAAGCCTACTTTATTAAATATGCCGTTTGACAATAGGATATTATACATAAAAGGATTTTTTTTTTTTTTTTAGCTAATCCTTTACAAAATTATTAAGTAAAAAGCAGGGTACTTTTGAATAAAGAATCAAGCATTTAGCATCAAGTATTTAGATGTGCAGAATACACAGCAGCACCAAGCAATGAGTTTACAAATTAGGTTCTTGTAGCAGCATGCTAAGACATAAAAAAAGTTTGCATTTTTGGGGGACGGTTGGTATACGATGCAGTACCCAAGGTTTTGCAGCTGGACTGATGTGCAGGCACTAAGAGGTGCCTTCTTTATCATAGAGCCAGACGCATCCTAAATATAATAGGAATACAGATATATTTTAACAGACAGGATTCAAATGTAAACTGTGCAGGGAGGAAGTTCATACACCTAAAAGTGGTTCTAAACTCAAAGTTTTTTACCTTAATGCTTTCTCTGCAGTGGCGTGGCTAAGGCGTGCTGTGTGTGTCTATGGATGCACATAGCCCAGCTTGGGAGTGCATCCGCCCGGGTGCCCACATAGCACTCAGCTTGCTGAAGGGACACCCAGAGGAAGAAGGAGCAGACAGTGCTGGTATGATATTCCAAAATAGGAAGTAAAGGGCAGCTCTGTGTGATATCTTTGCACAGAGCAGGTAATTATAACATCTTTTTTATTTTAGCATAAAAAACTTTAATATCACTATAATTATCAAAGTACATTTACAAATTAAAGACAGATCAAGTTAGTCAAAAGTATAGCTAGAGTGAGATCTGTGCAGTTGGTGTCCTCTCTTACTTTTTTCTAAGTTTATCAGTATTATGTTAGCCTCCCCTTGTTTATATACCGGCTTATGCACATGGGTCACACAATAAAAAAAGGTAAAATACCAGTGCAGTTTCAGAAAGTACATGAAACCTGAATGTTACCTGGTAAACCTGGAAGTCCTGGAATTCCTGGTGATCCATCTCTTCCTGGCTGTCCAGGAGCCCCATGTGCACCCTTTGGCCCTGGAAATGCTACACCTGGTAACCCAGGCTCACCTCGAGCTCCTTCAAGACCTGGAGAACCTGCAAACCCAGGCTCTCCTATTAGTCCTTTTGGAGCATCACCCTGTAACAAAAATCACATATGTTACAATAATCTTGCTACACATAGAATAGTTTTTTTTATTCCCCACCGTTTTTCATGTCAAGAAAAATCCAGAGCATTTTTCTCGTCATTTTTCACGTTGTGAAAAAGCAACCCAAAGGGTGGCACCATTCGAATGGAACTTTCCCTTTATAGTGCCGTCGTACGTGTTGTATGTCACCGCGCTTTGCTCAAGAACTTTTTTCAAGAACGTGTGTATGCAAGGGAGGCTTGAGAGGAATCCCGACAAATCACGTAGAGAAAAAAGTTTTTTTCATGGCATGAATAACGGTCCGGTGTGTACGTGGCATTAAAGCTTTTTTATGCCTCCATGACAACAGTATACTTTGCCATTTTGCATTGTGTAGACTCAATTTCTATAACCTTTTTTTTCGTAGCATACCAAAAAAAAAAATAATTGACATGCTCAAAAAGGTTCTACACGGCAAAATCACATAAATATGCTTCTTTTACATTACTAGATAACCAATCACAATTAGAACTGAATTATTTAAATGTATTTCCCAACTATTTTTGTGTAAATGTATATTTGAAATTAGATAAATGCAGTTTTGTCTACAGCTGTTTAAATGTTATTTTTTTTTTTGGAGTTGTTTGATTATACAAATTCATCCAACTTTACACTTGAACATAATGACCACAAACGTTTGCTGTGTAAAATAGGGACCTTACACGTGTATTATTTATTGTCACATGATATTTCCACCCTTCACCAGAGCACTCTCATTATGGAAGTCAATTTGGCTCTCAGTGTGATGTCCAGGACCAAGGTTTAATTAAATCTTGGTAGTGGGTGTAGCGCTATCCTCGGAAGGAGTTGCTGGAATTTGGTCCCTTTGCCCCACACAGCACCCACAGCCAGGCAACAAGAATTGTTCACACACTCCAATTCACTGTTCTCTCTTTTCTTTGGGTGCATGGCTGGCTAGTACTCAGGGTGGCCACTGTCTTGGTCTCTGCTGGCTTGGTTGTGCTGGCTTTGCTTGGGTTCCACAGCTAAGTCTAGCTGTGACTGAGACTGAATGATGTACTGAGGCTTCCTCTCCTTCGTTCTCTCTTCTTGCTCCTACTCCCTCTCTTTTTACCCCAGAGGCATCCAGCATGGGGGTCACCTCTAAACGGCTGGACCCTGGACTCTACTCCCAGACTGCCAGGCTTCTGAGTATGTATGGGTTGTCTTCCCACCTTCTGGGCCCTGCATCCCCAGGGATTGGTCAAAACTTGAAAAAGAAAAAAATATGCAGACTCTGTCTCTTCAGGGGGAGGTAACCGAGCCACAGCTTTTGAAGCACTAACGTAATCAGTTTACTAAACAAATTAACTACAGGGGAGCCAAACTAAATTTACTTACACTAGCACCATTGAGGGCGCTACATAGGAATCCTGATGGTAAGGCTGCGTACACACAATGACACATGTCTGAGGAAACCTGTCCGACAGACCGTTTTCATCGGACCAGGCTGAAGTGGTCTGTTGGTCTGATGTGCATACACACCATCGGACAAAAATCCCCTCGGATCAGAACGCAGTGACATAGAACACAATGACGTGATGAAAAAACTAAGTTCAATGCTTCCAAGCATGCGTCGACTTGATTCTGAGCATGCGCAGGATTTTTGACCGCTGATTTCGTGTACTAACCATCGAACATGTCCGACGGACAGGTTTCCAGCGGACAGGTTTCTAAGCATGTTTAGAAACTTTTGTCCGCTGGAAAACGGTCCGATAGGCCGTACTCACGATCAAACATGTTCGATCGTGTGTACGAGGCCTAAGATAGGCACTACATTTATTGCCTTTTGTTGGTGAGCCTCTGTGTAAGCTGCACTCCAGAATCATTCCCCTTCTCTGCTCCAGGCTATGAGTGGCATCATACAGAGCATTACTTTCCTTTCTGTGCATGTCTTCTGCTCTCCACAGTACTACTGTCTGCAGCTGCATAAGTTTGGCTGTGATTACCTTAAGGTTCATAGCCATTGTCTCAGCCTTTTTGCACGTACAATCCAATAAGAGTGCCAAACAAACGTCCAAGAGTTCAAGATAATCTAATGAAGACACTGATTCAAAACAGAAGAAAGTCAACATGTTTCAGGGGCCAAACATGTTCTCCCTTCATCAGGGTTTAAGAATTTTGACTGTGCTTAAAGGAACTTTATATGATCAGATACTAAATAAATCTGCACTGTCATTTACTGCTTGGAAAGTTTCAGCAGGCAGTCTGAAACTAAGGCCGCGTACAGACGAGGAGACATGTCCGCTCAAACATGTCCGACGGAGCGTTTCCAGCGGAAACACACACCATCGGACGAAAATCCCCTGCGGGAGAAACTGGAAAAACCTGGAAAAACCTGTCCGCTAGGTCGTACACACGATCGGATATGTCCGCTGAAACTGGTCGACGGACCAGTTTCAGCGAACATATCCGATCGTGTGTACGCGGCCTAACATTAACATAACCTGCCTGTCATTTTTCTGAATAAGTCCCCTAATTCTGTGTTAGCTTTGTGACTAAACCCCTGTTTCTCTTTGATGGAAGGTTGCCAGTGCAGTAAAAGTGCAGGTCCACATGAATGCACATATTACCTTTTTTCATTTTTGATCAGATAAATATACTTACAGGAGGACCTGAGGAGCCAGGAATACCATATAATCCGTCCTTTCCTGAAAACCCTTCAAATCCTTCAGCACCTTGGGTGCCAGGGGTTCCTCGCTCACCTTTTGCACCTTTAAATGCAATAGTCAATGGTTACTTATTGAAAAGTAGTTTGCAATGGGGTTATGAATTTTCCTCTTTAAATTAAAAAAATACGATACATTGCTTTTTTAGGGGTTGAGATAAGCAGAATGCACAATTAACTTGTTAGTTTACCCAATGTTGATTGTTAGTGTAAAGCTATGGGTTGTTAGTGGACTATAATAACCAGCCTAATCCTTCCAACATAAAATAACTATCTGCACTGACTTGAGCTCTGAGGCCTTGCTCACTCTGCATGCATTGCCATAAAAACTGCACTGGAATGCATCAAAAACATGCATCCAGAAAAACATCTGGAACACATCCAGACTGTGTTTATATGGTGTGAACTGGTCCTTAGTCTTATTTTAATGCAAATTATACTAAAACAGCATATCCACAGACACTTCCTGTTCTATGGTGACCAAACATATTGGTATCATTGTATGACAAGCTTCAATTGCTCAGAATCATCCCATACAGTGCTGCTGCTTCTTCTAGCACTAGACACATATCTGTAGAACAGGCTGCATGGATGTTTTGCTGCTCTCTGTGTCAGAACAGTTGTATCCATACAGTGCTTTGACATATCAGCACCAATCAACAAACCTTGCTGAGGAGTAGATTTGTGGCTGGTGCTGGTAGTAAACTGGAAGGGATAATACTGGACAATTGAAGCTGGTAGAACAATGCTACAAGCCTTTATCCTATATTAGGTTGGTTAAGATTGGTCTTTTATTCATTGGTGTTCATTAAACTGTTCACCAGCTATTTGAAAATTCAAAAGAACGAAAATCCGAAAATTTGAAAGAACAAAAATCTAAAAATACGAGCGAAAATGTGAAAATCTGAAAGAACAAAGAACATTCGGATAATTTATATTATAATTAAATGATTACGTTTATTAACAGTTATTATAGTTTTTAGTATCAATATTATTTATAATAATAAAAAAATAATTATTATAATAATAATAATAATAATAAAAACTATAATAATAGATACAAACTATTAACTATTAAATTATACATCCTGGAATTTGGCTGTTTGGCTGTGAACTTAAAGTGGAGTTCCACCCATTTATTTATGTTTGTCTGTGCTGCATGCCCTAATCTCATAGTGTTCAGAATGGACAATTTAATTATTTATTTTACTTGAAACTTGTAAATACCTTTATCCTGGTTGTGTTCTTCATCTACTTCCTGGAGTTCCTCATTTATTTATGTTTTAGCCTAGGCTATTAAGCACAATGGCTATTTGCAAGGGTTCGCAATCTGGGATAGGCATCATTTTCCTAGTAGTCCTTTTTGCAAACCTGACTAAACCTATTACCATTTTTGCTTGTGCAGCATATTAGAGCATGTGCGAGATATGGAAACTGAAATCCAGGAAGTCATAGGCCGCGTACACACGACTAAATAAATCCGATCAAATCGGTCTGACAGACTGTTTTGATCGGATTTGTCTCTGGGATAGGGATATGTTGGTTTGATCGTGTACATATGATCAAACTAAAATGACGTATTACCGCCGGCAGCACAGCGCGGAAACTGAACGGAGCATGGTGACGTTGACGCCGCCACGTCACGCGAACCAGGAAGTAAAAATACTTCACGCAATCGCGTTTTTGAATACACTAAAATCGACGCCGTATGTGCGGACAGATACTTGTCGTCGCCAGGTAAAATACTTCCACGCATGCGTGTGTCTATACTCAGCGGACATGTCGGACTGGACGGGTGTTCAGTAGACAGATTTTAAAGCATGCTTTAAAATTTGTCTGCTGGAAAAACCTGTAGTCTGCTCGCCCTATTAAGTACACACGATTGAATTTCTGCCTGTTTCTAGAAACCTGACTGAAACCGTCGGACCAGTTTCAGCAGATAAATTCGATCGTGTGTACGCGGCCATACAGTCTGGCTTCATGATGCCCACACTTAAGATGGCCACGGTCTATTTCTAGATTATAATCTAAATGCTGTAACAACCTAACAAAACAGACCTTAGTTTACAGACTAACTTTACTAGAATACATTAAGCTTGTGTATTACATGGGTATTTATATTTAAAAAGTGAAATTGTGGGTGGAACTCCCCTTTAACAAATTATTAACCATTATTATGTTTTTTTTAATTATTATTGTTAATAATAAATAATAATAATAATAATAAAAACTATAATAATAGTTATAAACTATTAAATTATAGGTATTGGAACTTCATTTCAAATTTGGCTGCCTGTCATTTTTCGAAATAACGAATATACGCATCTATACGAATGGAACGTATCGAATCAGAATTTTCTGAATTTTTTGATCAAATACAAAATTATATGTCAATTTGTATATTGTATTTCAATTATTTGTAGCTTAATCCTACTATTATGAATGATCCTGGAGTTTTTAAATTTACTTTGTGAAGATCCCCACACATTTATTTCCCTGAATTCTGTGACACGTATTTACTATGCCTTGTAAATATTCACTGCTCTGTCACAGATTTCACAGAGCCTTCCTTATGAACTTCAGATGTGATGAGAGTTTCAGGAGGCAGAGTCAGAACAGGAAACACAGCTTTCAGGCATCAAGGTACCATGGGATATGTAGTCTTTAGGATCGATAGTAAACCAAAATAACAATGCTGATGCTAAAAAATGATGCTAAAAAATAAAATTACTGTATATGCTGTGCAAAAACAGTGTACTACACTGTTTTTGCACATTTTTCTTTACACTTTATATCTAAGTTGTAGTGTTTAGCAGCAGGACGTCCTTCTCAGGACCATATCTTAATTGTTTCACTAACATACATTCTTTACTAAGCGCAAATTATTCCCATTCCCTTTTCCCATCCTTTTACACACTGTATATGCTGTGACCAATGATTTCCTTTAATAAGGTAGAGAGAAGTTTGAAAGGAAAATTACCTTTTTCGGTAGCGATTACTCGGTCTCCTTTCTCTCCCACAGGACCAGGAAGACCATTAAAGCCTGCAGGCCCCTTTGAACAGATAATATATCAGATATTTACAAAATGGTTTCATAAAGATATATTAAAATTATCCCCTTTTCATTATGTGATATGGCATGCAGATGGATTTACTGTATTTCCTTTTTTTGCAGCCAACATAGTACTGCTTCACTGTCAAGTGTTTGCAATTTGCTGTATACTGGGCTGTTTTATAGACCATATACCTTTTTACAGTAGAACTAAATCCAAAACTAAAACTTAGAGATATTTGCTCAAAGTATATGGATCAAGAAATAACAAATACAAATATTTCATATAAGTATTAAGAAAAATAGTTAAAAGACTTACATCCCACTGAGGTCTACTAACCTAATACAGGGATTTCAAAATCTAATATGTCAACATCATGAGTAGTGGACACTAAAGTATACCTAGATAGTGAAGGTGAACATTTTTATCCCAGCCCCACTGGGAAGATATTCCCCCACTTACCTAGACCTTACATAGGAAGTGAGGGTAAACTTTCGCCACCTTTGCCACTATATGCACACTTTTCTGGTGACTCAACTTTACAGAGGCTGGAGATGTGGCCTATATGTGAGGGATTGCTCATACTGACTTTATACATTTATAATGATAACAGGATTTGCTTTCTGATACCCAGAACACAGGTCATAATCCTAATCCATAATCTCCTAGACTGTAAACTCTGACAAGCAAGGTCCTCTGATTCCTCCTGTGTAGAATTGTATTGTAACTGTATTGTCTGCCCTCATGTTGTAAAGCGCTGTGCAAACTGTTGGCGCTATACAAATCCTGTATAATTATCCAGTATAATAATAAAGGTTGATTGACAGCCATACTTTAAGATTGAGCATGTACTTGTTTCACTTTACATGCAGTATTTTGATGTAATACATACATGCAGAGCTTTTTTTCCAGCAGGAGCGTGGGGGAACGCAGTTCCGGCACCTCCAGCAAGGAGTTCTTGTGTGTGCTGGGGGGTCTATTGATGCTTGTTGCTGGGAGATCTATTGTCACTGGTGGGGATCTATTTTTGCGTGGAGGTCTCTTGTTGCTGGGTAGATCTATTGTTGCTAGTGGGGGGTCTTATGTTTCTAGGGGGGTGCAATTGTTGCTGGGAGGGATCTACTGTTGAGGGAGAGGACTATTGTTGCTGCCTCCTGGAGGGTCTATTGATGCAGTCTGCTGGGACATCTGTTGTTGCTGCCGGGGGTCTATTGTTGCTGGTGTGATATTTTGTTGTAACATGTAACAAATTATACAACTGGGCTGATTAACAAAGATAGTTTACATTGTACTGGATCCCTAATTATTTTTGGCACATGCCTTGATAGGACAATTCTGTTGACATATTTTTGAAAATACACATATATCTTTGAAAGACTGCTTTTGACTGAAATTTCTTTACCCAACCATATCATTCAACTATACATGCTTGATTTGGAGGTATCAGATTATATAACATCAAATGAAATGTCCCACCTTAATACCAGGAGCACCTGGAAGACCAGGACCTCCTCTGTCTCCTTTTTCACCTTTAGGACCAATTTCGCCAGTAAGGCCAGCAAAGCCCACAGGGCCTGGATCCCCAGCAGGTCCCTTTGTAGCTTCATCACCAGCCGAACATTTGCATTCTCCCTGTTCACCTGGAATATATGTAAAATGTAAAGGTTAAGAACACACAGAAATCTGTAATACAAAATCATGAACTTATTAGCAGTAGAAAATGAACAAATGCACACTGCAAGGTATACGCAATTTATCAATAAAATCTATTTGCAATGAGAATCTTTAATGTGACATTTAGGTACTATACATTGCCAGCCTCTGTTACCAATCAGGAATATCATTTTTACCTTCTACTGCTCTGCACTGAATATGCATGTGTACAAAGATCTGCACAGCTTATTGCATTACGGTGTGCATCCTAAAGCTCAAACCCACATGTGTCTGTGTTGCTTTGTCTACATATATATGACCGCACAATATCGATCTCTGCTTTCATAGTGAAATTGAAGTGTGTAAACACTTGTCTGATGGCAGAGTCAGTAAGATTTGGGTCTTTCCCATCTTCCTGCCAGCACAAAGCGATAATGCTAATGTGCATGGGGTGGTTAGGGTGTGCCCAGACACACCAGCACACTCTGTGCGCATGCCTGCGCATGTGTAAAAGATATCTGTTCTGTGCAAAGAAAACGCCTTCCAAGATGTCAGACAAAAATGTGTTCTTTTTTTTGTGGGAGCTGTGGTGGCTCAACGTGATTGGCACTGCGCTGACAAGCCGTTCACCTCTGCAGCCAAGGGTTCGGATCCCGGTCTGGGCTACATGTGAATTGAGTTTGGTGGTCTCAGCCCGGCTCCTGGTGGGTGTGCTATGTGCCACCCCCCTCCCCAAAAAAAAAAAAAACACCACACTTGCACGCACATGAAATTGGTTTAACACACACGCACTTTGGCCATGAGGTCTCCTAAAATAAAGAGAGGCAAATGACCTACGGGGCTGGCTGGGTGGGCTAGACCCCCTCACTCCCTCATAGGGGGAGTCCCTCTGCCCCGTTGGGGTCCCGTTGGGCCCCAGTCGGGCTCCCAAGTGGAGCAGGTAGGGCGGGGTGAGTGGGAGGCCCCCCTCACACTCGCCATTGCCACCGGGAGAAGGGTGGCGATTGCCTCCGGGGGGAGGGTCTGCCTACTCCCAACTCCTGCAGTCCGGCTCCTCTCTCTGGAGTTCACGCACAAAATACACTTTAAAAGAAAAAAAAAGTGTTCTTTGGCTGCAATGCACATGGAACATAATAACAAGATAAGACTTCCTAAAATTATATCAAATTTGCAACAGTGATGGTTCCAGATTGCTTTATGAGCCCCCCATCCTTTTTGGGGAACCAGATATATGGAAGGGGCTCCTGTACCCCAACATTGGTGCAAGGTGTTTAAAAGAAGGGAAGGGGACACACACTCTCTGTTCCTCATTTTCTGGCCACCCAGCCTGAATGGCTAATTATGTGTTTGGTTGGAATATTAAGCGGAATTCCGTGCCATTGTTGTGTACACAACATGCAGCTTGATGGCTTTCCATAAACTTTGTATTTAACCATTCCAGAAGGTTTTACCCCTTTCATGACCAGGTAATGTTTGCTGTTCAGCACTGCGCTACTTTAACTGGTCATGCAAGAATCAGGGATACCGCCAGATAAAAACTGGACAGGTGTTTTAGCCTTCCCTTTTGAAGCTAGAGAAAAGCATTTTTTTCTTCTTTCTGTGTTGCTGATGTAGAGTTCTCATTGGTTCCTGTCTGGTGAAATATTGTCAGCAGGGCAGAACATTTGAGTAAATCTCTTAGACCCCTGGAAAGCAGTAAAAAAGCTGACACAGGTTTTTACCCCTATCTACTCTACGTAAATCCCAGGAAACAAGTCTTGACTGGACATGCACTTAATAACACTAATATAAATATAATCACCTTTAAGTCCTTTTGAACCAGCAAAGCCAGGATATCCATCCGACCCATCATTTCCTGGGGATCCTTTAGCACCTTTTCTTCCAATGCGCCCACCTAAAAAGGCAATATGAAGCTGTGTGCTGTAATTTAAATACAATTCATTTTCAAGATTTGTTTTTTTCCATTGCTAATGGAACTGAATGAAGGTGAAACTGCCTCTTTGTACTAAGAAGTACTAAATACTTCTTATTTAATAAATGAGAGAGGAACAAAGAAAGAGAAAAGGAAAAAACGAACAAGATGAATCTCTGATATAAAAAAGGATGGTATAGGTCTGACCTCAACATATTAGTAGACTTGTAGAAAAATATTTATGCTATAGTAAAAGAAACTTGTGCTGAGATAAATATTGTGGCTGCCACTTCCGATCTGCTTCTGGAAAAGTTGACCAGCAGAGTTTGACCCTTTGATGAAAGTATTGAGTCACTGTAAAGTCAAAACTCCTTATCATTGTGCATAATAGCTCCAGATCAGTACCGTTGAAAGTATTAAAGCCGGGTGATCACCATGACTGATGGGAATTTTAGCAATGACACCCCTATTTCTCAAAGTACAGATTTCCTTCAAGACTATCTTGGCAAGAAGTGTAAAGTCGTTCACTTTAATAAACTAATGGCTACAGGTTTCTGCCTTTCTTTTAAAATGCACAATTGATACCTACCTGGATACCCTGGAAAACCACTGGGTCCTCTTGGGCCAGGCTCTCCTGGTTCTCCATCTCTCCCTTTTTGAAAAGCAGGTAATCCCGGGTTTCCTTGATATCCCTTTTGACCTTTTTCACCTGTCAATCCTGGAAATCCTGGGGGACCTATGCAAGAAAGAATATTTAGTCTGTGACTTAATAACAAAAAGGAAAAAACACAATACAATGATGTCACATCAAAAATTACCTGGGAAAGGGCTGGGTAAACCCATTAAGCCCGGAAGGCCAGGACTTCCTTTCTCTCCAGTTTCTCCATCAAGACCAACATTACCAGGAAATCCTGGATCTCCTTGTTCTCCTGTAAGCATGTAACAGATTGAGAGCAATTCATTTTTACTAGAAATAATAATAATAAATAACTGACATCAGTTATGATTGCTTTTTCTTCCATAGCTTCCCTGTCTAAAGACTTTGTTTACAACTTATTACATTTCTTTATGTTTATGTAGCGCTACCCCATTCAGGAGCCGCTGAGTATAAGTGGGATCGGCGTGTTGCGATACCTTGCAGGTGTCCAGGGGTGATATTTGTGAGTTGAAGTAGAGAGCGAATGTCCAGTCTTTAGTTGGGTTTTCTTCAATGCTTTATTCCAAGGCCCAACATGGCCTACACCAACATGGTACAGGACAGGAAAGGTTGATGAGCATAGAGATAGCTTAAGTATCAGGCCTTGGATATAGAAGAGAGAGGAAGAGCAACCCTGCTCTCAGCAGTAATGAACTCACTTCGTCGCCACTCCAGTCGGAATGGGTAAAGTGCCCCCGGACAGACCCCTGCCACAGGCCTGGTAGCCGGAACGTCACTTGCTAATACTGGGAGGACCAGGCCTCTGCCACAGACCTGGCGGGCCTTTGCCGCAGGCCTATTACTTGAATGAGCGTGACTTTAAATGAGCAAGTCCTCCCAATGAATTTAGTCAGAGTCACTGGATCCCCGATGGTTCGTTCAAGCCCTATTGGATCACCTGCCTACGGGTTCTCCTCAAGCCGATCCCCCACCGTACAGCTCCCAGCTTGGGATCCTTTTTAGGAAAGGTCTGGGACCCAGAAGCTACTGGGATCCCTCTCTAGGTCAGGATGAAGCTCTGCATGGTGTGCAACTTCAGCCAGGTAGGCCACGGCTGCGGGTTCCATGGATGCGCGCACCCTGAAGGTGGATGCCGCACTTGGAACTTGGACCCCGCAGAAAAAAAGAAAATGGCCTCGAGGCCCAGGCGGCTGCCCCAGATATAGCCTCCTCCAGCATGCCTTAGCGAGGGAACCAACCCCTTTGATTGGCTGCTGAGGAAAATGAGTCCGCCAGAACCCCTCTAGCGCCAGCTGCCGCCCAGGGGTAGGAACACACCCCCGGAGTGCAGACCGACCCACAGAACACTTCTGCAAATGACAGCAGCCTGAATTTGACAAATTGTTAATAGGAGCTGCATAATTCTCCCATTCCCCACTAACTTTAGCGTAACGCCCCCACAGAAAGTAGGGCGCTACATTTAGACATCCTTTGGTGATGTAGTAGGTGGAGTTAGTGTCCCTTTATATGCTAGCTGTAGACGAGATCCAGTGTAGTTGGGGTGTGGGAGAAGAATACTCCTGTTCAACTAAAGCTGTGCTGAGAAAGAGAGAGAGCACCCTGCAGGGCTGAATCATCAGGGTGGTGAGTAAAGAAACATAGGAGACATTGAGAAACCTTACCACCACTGAGCCTAGTAGGCCCTGTGGCTTGGTGGAGAATGGAATCAGGGCCCAAGGTCGAAGCACCCATTTGTGTGAAAGAAAGGTACACTCTGTGTGTTGAACATCTGATATAGGAGACAATAACAACTAGTAAAGATGGCTGCAACAATTCTGTGAAGTATTATGCCGCGTACACATGGTCGTTTTTTGTGATGAAATAAAACTAAGTTTTAAAAAACGTCATTTAAAATGATCGTGTGTGGGCAAAACGCCGTTTTATGTCTTCTGAAAAATGAGCAAAAAAAAATTCGAACATGCTTCAATTTTTTATGTCGTTTTTCAGAATGTAGTCTTTTGTTTCACAAACAATGATCGTGTGTGGGCAGAACGACGTTTAAAACGACGTTTTTAAACCCACGCATGCTCAGAAGCAAGTTATGAGACGGGAGCTTCAATGGAACAGAGTGCTGTCGAACGTGGTGTACGAAACCACGCTTTGCTAGAGCATTTTGAGAAAACGATGGTGTGTAAGCAACGTAGTTTTTTAAAATGAAGTTTGAAAAACTTTGTTTTGTTTTGTGAGATAAACAACGTTACGCTAGATCTAGGTTTGTTCATTTTATTCATTATGTGTGCGCATTATATGTATTTATTTGTATACATTTGGAGTCTCATGCATATATCTATACCAATCAGGTCGATTGTATAGCAAAATCGCCCTATATGTGTCATGTGTGTTGTCTCTGCAGCTCCTGTTAGAGCCTAGCTATCTTCAGAGGATGCTATCAGGGAAACCCTTTAATCCATGTTTTCTCTCTGCCCTATCTGCTGGGCAGTGGGTTATATATATGGCCCTCCATCCGTTTATACATCCGTTTATACTTCTATATACCTTTACCCTCAATTTTAGAAATAGGGAATTATTATTATTCATTCTCCCTTTATATTTTACATTTTTAATTCTAACATTTCGCCACATCTCTGTTTGGAAACGGGTTATTGGGCCTTGTTACTTTGGTGGTATCAAATGGGAGGTATATTCTATCTGCCCACTCCGCCTCCCATTCCATTACTAGCATGCCCCGCTCTGTAACCACTCCTACCCACAAATAGGAAGTGTCCCAGGCAAAATGGCCACCACTATAGTATGCTAATCTTACATTCCATTATCAACATAGGCTACGGGAAAATGGCCGCCATGCGTCCAGTACAGCAGACATCCAGATAGTGTATTGGTATACTTTGTTGGTATCAAATGGGAGGTATATTCTATCTGCCCACTCCGCCTCCCATTCCATTACTAGCATGCCCCGCTCTGTAACCACTCCTACCCACAAATAGGAAGTGTCCCAGGCAAAATGGCCACCACTATAGGATGCTAATCAACATAGGCTACGGGAAAATGGCCGCCATGCGTCCAGTACAGCAGACATCCAGATAGTGTATTGGTATACCATTCGGGTGTCACTACACCAGACACTGATCTGCCCCTTTCATCACCCCATGTCCATCCCTGGAGCCACTCCTACTTGCTAATAGGAAGTGTCACAGGTAAGACGGCGATCATTTTAGCATACTTACCATCCAATCACGAGTGCGGGCTACGGGAAAATGGCCGCTATGCGTCCAGGAAAGCAGACAACTGAGCAGTGTATTTAAGATTAGGAAGTCTCACCAGCATTATCCCCTAAGGAAGTCACGAGGTGTGACGAGACGCGTAGGGATCCTAGGAGCCACAGAGTCCACACGCCTGACGCAGTGTGTCCCTGACGTCTGTTTGTTTTGTGCCTTTTGGATCGTTTTAAATGTGAGTTTTATTTTTTTATTAAATGTGTTTTTTACCTTGCGGGATTGCGCTATGGTCTGTTTCTTTTATCATGTATGCCATCTGAGAGATCCCTTGTTGTGAGTGACCATCTGGCCAGCTTAGAAGAGGATATCTGCCATTAGAAGTACGAACTCGCTGTTCGTGGGAGATAGGCCCATCATCCATCACCCCGTGGTGAGTGGATGTACGAGTGACACTAGTTGCCTACCAGACGTCTTTTATTGTCACTCACTTGCTTTCTTCTTTTTTGCTTTACCTTTACCGCTGAGGAGTGCCTCTGCTGCTTGCCCTGCCGAGGGATCACTGCCCTCCACCGGGAGGTGCTGTTGCAGGCTATCCGAGCTATAGCCTTGAGGTGAGGAGCTGGGGACCACCTGAGGTGCTTTCTGCTGTCACCCTTTCCTGGCACCACCATTTCAATTTGGACTTATCTGGACTCTTGGGTTTTTTCACTAGAGACTTTATTTATTTCACATTTTTTCCATCCAGAGGCATTTCCTCATGGAATTTTCTCTGGTCTTATAGTTTGGATTTAGGTTTGTTTTTCACTGGTTTCACATTACACTGGCTAGTGTGTTGGGTTTTTCCTTATTGTAATAATTATTGTAATAATTTTTGTATTTATTGGTTATCACCCTTATGTGTATATTCATTCACATCATTGTTTCGATTATGTTGGTTATCATGTTGTCCTAAACCCACCTGCATCCACCCATCCAGTCACCCGTCCCATCCATTCACCCCTATCACCCACACCCCCCCTCCTCCCCCCCTGTTCACTTTCAGCGCAGACAACACCCCCTTCTTTTACATATACATTTTTCTCTCTGCCCAGGACAGAGTGTCAGGAGTCTGCTGCAGAATCCCCAGTCCACCTTCCAGCCCAATCCCACTCCCACCCATCCCCCTTGGTAGCGCAGGAGTCTTTCCATATAGAGCATAGAGCATTTTGAGAAAACGATGGTGTGTAAGCAACGTAGTTTTTTAAAATGAAGTTTGAAAAACTTTGTTTTGTTTTGTGAGATAAACAACGTTTTTTTACATCACAAAAAGTGATCGCGTGTACGCGGCATCAAAGTGTTCTGCACTTGAGAGAGACCACTGTTTGAGAAATCATAGGAAGAAGAGAAAGTGCTCTGCACTGTAGACTTCTGTTCAGTGAGCTGAGTTAATGTTACCTGTAATGTAACGTGACTGTGACTACAAGAGTTGTGCTGGAGGGAAGTTGTGCAATAAAGTGTTAAAAATGTAACTGGATTGGACATTAGGTTATTTCAGGTAATAGGAATATGGAGGAGGTGGGCCTCAGGCCAAGAAAAGGCTGAAACAATAAGGGGAGTATCTCCACACAACAGGTAGATAACTATTCCATCCAAGAAGAGTCAATTTGGCAAGAACAGATGCCCAATCAATGACCTTTTTTAAACAGATCAGGAAGCTTCTATCTATGTACATTTTAGGGCTGGAAGGAGTGTTACAGCTTTAAGTACTGGGAGATACAGAACAATGACGGTATCCAGTATCTCCTCATAGTAGGCCTGGGGGTGGGGCACAAAACTGACTACAATGTACAAGCACACTGTACAACTGCACGGAATTCTGTATATCTTTACAGGGACCCCAGAGAGGCAAGCTGACCAAGCCAGTATAGATATTATCTTGCGTGGTCAGTTTGAAACACAAACCACAAGAAACTGGTAGGATCACCAGGTATATAGCAGAAACCTACAAAGTAGATTACAGGCTACATTTATGACCATATAGTATATGGCCAAGTATATGAGCAATCAAACACATATATATATATATTTATTTTTAGGGTAACATACACTTTATAAACACACTGAACTCAATATGGGAACTAACCCAAAATATAACCCAACATAGGTACTTAACCCCCGATCAAAATTCTGACCTTTGACCCCCATATGTCTGAGTGTTGGAAAAAATGCAGACATAGGGGCTCGTTACTTCATATACTTTGGAGCTGCCCACACTTGCTCGCATTTTGGACAGAAGTACACTCATTGCTCATACAAGTCACTCACATCACCATCCCCCAACACGTGACCTAGCACTCTTAAACATAAATATTGATACCATTCCCCAACACTTCCATAAAGTAGTAACCCACATCCTACTAGCCGCCAGACAAAATATCACCAAATGTTGGCAGACAAACTGCCCTATGAAACTAGCGTTACTAGCGTTACTAGCGTCACTAGCGTCACTAGCAAAACTATATGAAACTACCCCAGAGACTGATAGAGGTACTACTATCAAAGCAGCTCTTTGGAAACCTTGGTCAATATGGTATGACTCTCATTTTTAAAATCTAAAGATATTATGGTCTAGTATGAATCTCTGTTCTCTCTCCCTCTCTGTATCTTTACTTTTTTTTCCCCTAGGCACCATCTTTTTTATTTTATTCATATAGATCACCAACCATCTTTCAAAAGTCTATGACCCCAGAGTGTTTGTTATGAATACGTTTGCATTTATGTCTATCCTAAGTCCACTTATAAAATGGGATGCTTGCATCTGTTTATGCATATAAACAAGTAAGGCTGGTTTCACACTTAGTGCGATCATGGCTCACAGCAAGGGTCGGGTGTTTCCCTGTTCTTCATTTCAGGGATGAATCAGGCCTGAAACAGAGTAAAAAATTGCCAAGAACCCTGTGAAACCAGACCTGCAGCCACCACGGAGATGTGTTAAACGGCTACATTGAGAGCCGGTCATAGGGGTTTGCTAAAGGGAAATCCACTCTGCACTACAAGTCCACTTGGAACTGCAGTCACTGTAGATCTGAGAGGAAGATCTGAGGGGAAACTCTGCTGATTTCATCATCCAATCATGTACAAGCAAAAATGCTGTTTTTTTTTCCCCCTTGCATGTCCCCCTCAGATCTACAGCGACTGCACTTCCAAGTGCACTTGTAGTGCAAAGTGGATTAGCCTTTCGTAAATGATCCCCCATACTCTCCTGTCATGTGAATTGCTTGGGGACAAACCTGCATGCGAATTCGCACTAGTGTGAACCCAGCCTAAAAACCTATGTATGAGGATTTGTTTTATCTCTGAGCATCATCTGAGGCTATTCACTTCACTATGTATGGTATATGACAAGGGTTTACAACCACTTTAAATAATGTAATCTTATTGTTTTGTGGGTGTTTGGAAATAACATAGCATACATCAGAATTCACTTTTAATAAGTTCTTTGTTAGTGTGCTACCATAGATGGGTAGAGTTGCCCCCATAGTCCCCTAAAATTATACAGACTCTGTGGACAATTAATTACAGTTAAGGTACAGATTGGATCCAATTACTTATATAACACCACATCAATTTATTTCCTATACAAACAATATATACAGCTGTGGGACTGCTGGAAGGAGTAGATTGTATAAGCAGCAATTTATTGGACTTAAAATCCAATGTGGAATGGATGTTTAAAGTTTGAGCAAAATGGGACTTTGCGATAATGGGGGTTATTTACAAAAGGCAAATCAACTTTGCACTACAACTTTGCATTTTGTAAATAACTCCCCATTGTGTTACTCACTGAAACATCCTGCGGACCATGGATTGCTGGGACATACTGGGGTTTATTTACTAAAGGCAAATCCACTGTGCACTACAAAAGCACTGCAAGTGCACCTTGGAAGTGCACTGCGAGTGCTCATGGAAGTGCAGTGACTTTGGATCTGAGGGGAAGATCTGAAACAAGGGGAAGCTCTGCTGATTTCTATCATCCAATCATGTGCAAGCAAAAATGCTGTTTTTTATTTTCCTTGCATGTCGTAATCAGATCTACAGTGACTGCACTTCCAAGCACACTTGTAGCGCACCTCCAGTGCACTTGTAGAGCGCAGTGGATTTACCTTTAGTAAATCAACCCCATTGTGTAAGAGCAAATGCAGACTGAGAGAGGTAGAGGTGTTATTTTATATTTTATTTAATTTAAGGGGTTTTAGCCCATTTTTGTTTAAAGTTCAGACACACAAACTGAGTTATTCATATGTGTTAATTTTAAAGTGATGAGGCAGCAACCCTATATGGGTGTGAAATAGGGAGGCATATTAGCTGTGCCTGCTTGCATGTTAGCATTAAACATAGTTACCTTTCTGTGTTTTAGGATTTGTAACATAGGTTGGTGGCCCAGGAACACCTCTTTCACCTCCTTCTCCCTATTAAATGTTGCCACAGAAAAAATATTTTATAAATACACATGACAGTAAAATACAAATACACTACAAACTTAAAGTAGTTTTCACTTTCAGAAAGTAAAAAAAATACATTTTTGACAGGGAGCCCAATCCTTAAGCCCAGGTTCACACTTGGGCTGCGGGAGTGAAGCTGTGTGAGTTCAGCTGAACTCGCACCATTTCACTCCCGCTGGCAGTCCCGATTTCGGCCGCGATTTAAGAGACATCTGTGCAGGTTTCTGCACAGATGTCAATGTAAATCGGGGCCCCAAATCGCAAAAAGTAGTACAGGAACTACTTTTTGAAATCGGTGCAGCGCCGCAGATGCGGCATCGCACCGATTAGGATGGTGCCATTGCCGACAATTGCCGGCAAATGCCGCCGATTTGAGATGCGATTTGACATCTCAAATCGCATCTCAAATTGTACCAGTGTGAACCAGGCCTATATTTACTATTCTTTCAACTGAAAGCAGTTTGGAGGCTGCTAGAGCAATATTTATGGACAGCTGATGTCTGATTCAGCAGTCTAATTGAAGGATGGCTAAAGCAAGTGATTGATTTGAGCAACAGATTTATATGAAATATTAATTGCATTTTACATTTTTGTGCTTCTGCACTAATGTAGAAATCGTTGCATACATTTATCTATGAATGATATAAAACACTTGCTTACCTAAAGTTGAATATTTATGGACCTTTAGGTACCACTAATTAACAACCTTTTTTAACATAATGAGCTATGAATCATTTTATGTGTGTGCTTTGTTCTTTAGTTAGCTGTTTCTAATCTAAGGTGATTCTTTAAGCGTGATTCATACTTATAGGATTTCTAATGCTTTTTGCATTTTGCAGATTTGCACTACAGAATGTGTTCCATAGGAAACCATGTTAAATGGACTGTAGTGCAAATCTGCAAAATGCAAAAAGCACTAAAACTGCATAGGTGTGAATCCAGCCTCAGACGGCCTCGTACACACGACTGAGGAACTCGTCGGAAAAGACACATCGTATTCCTTGACGAGTTCCTTGTCAGGCTTGTCGAGAAACTTGACAAGCTGTCTTTGCGTACACACTGTCAAGACCAAATCTCCTCGTTCTCAAACGCGGTGACTTCAACACATACAACAGCAGGGGAAGTTCGATTCCACTGGCACAACCCTTGGGGCTGCTTCTGCTAATCTCATGTTACTGCGTGTTAGGTAAAAGTTTGGTAAGAGACATTTGCACTTTTCAGTCTGTTACAGCGTGACAAATGTTCTATCTCCATTACAAATACTACTTTTACCGAAGGTGCGCGGGTTTCTAAGCATACACAACCAACGTGTTTCTCGTTGGAAAACTAGCCCGACGAGGAACACGACGACTCCAGCCGAGGAAAAAGAACTTGCTCTCTTTTTTCCTCGTCGAGTTCCTCGACAGTTTACTCGATGAAAAGCATACACACGACCGTTTTCCTCGGCAAAAAAGCTCTCCCACCAAGTTTCTTGATGGATCCTACCGAGGAAAACGGTCGTGTGTACGCAGCCTCAGAGTGGTGTACAGGTTATATTTTTGTCTGAGATGTCAATTGTACGCAGAGAACAGGAACTCTGCAGCTTTAGGCGAATAGATGATAGTCCCATGACTAATGCTCCAATTGTTTGCTTAGGCAGTTATGATTTGTCTGTAAAACAGATGGGTATTCCCACAAATCAAAGTTCCCTTTGAAAAGTCTTTTAAACCTAGACAACAATAAACTTTTAAAATAGAATTAGTATTTCAGGGGATGTGGTATATCCTGATAATAAATCACACAACGTCAGTGGAAATTGCGTGGGTTGATGTGGTATTCCAATTAAATCATTCATAATAACCTGTCTATACCCGCTGACTATGATTGCCAAAAATCAGCTCTCCTAGAATGAAATGACTATAAATGTATTTTACAACCTAGGCAACACAACAGAAACAAAGGCACATAACATCATATTAACCAAAGAAGCAACAATTCAAAATGCTTACAGATTTCTGTTCTAAAAAGGTGGATCATTATATCTTAATTGGTTGCAATAATCAGCTGTAGTCTCTGGTGTGAGTTATACAAATGAAGTCCCCTATCTAGTTCTACCTTTTTGAAAGCATGCTTGATTCAAATGTGCTATGCCTAGAAAGAATGTTCCAGGTTGAAATAATTTTCACTAATTCTATTCAAAGTACCACTGATGGTCAATTAGACCTGGCTAAAATAGTTATGTACAATTAGATCTTATTGTCTATTCCGGTTGTATTGTAATGCTGGTGACAGTCAAAGATGTATTTTTATAGACAGACATAACCTAAGGCCTCAGGCAAATGGGCACATTTGCCTGTGCAGCATACACTTTCTGGCTCCCCGGATGTCTTGGAGTTGCATACAGCCAACCATAGATATGAATGGGTGAAGGCAGCTGTACCAAGCTTAATACAAAGTAGCATATGTGCACAGACGAGATGTAATGTCTCAAACACACACTTTGGGATGTTACATCTGTGCATATGCACTACTTTATGCTAATAGCAGTGCATAGCTGCATACAGCCACCTTCACCTATTCATGTCTATGGGCGGCTGTATGCAGCACCAGGGCATCTTAGGCACTATGAATTTGCAGTGTGTTAATGCTGCACGGGCAAATGCACTAAAGTATGGAAATATAGTGGAGGCTAAGCAACATGTGTGTTCTCAGCTGAGCATTAATGAACATTATACGACATAGGCTGAGAAATTCACCAGCACTGCAGTCTATTGGCTTTGGCTAATTCACATACAGAACTAGACAGAAGTACAGCTGGATAGTAATATATACATAAACTTTTTTTTACCTTAAGTCCTTTAAAGCCAGGTATTCCAGGATTACCATTAAGTCCAGGCAATCCCTATTAAAATATGTAAAATAAAAAGATTGAGTTGAAAATTAAATTTAAACAAAACTTTACAAATAAAAGAATAATCTGAATGGGGTATTAATACAGCATGGTGAGCTGCATCAAAGATATAACTTTAATGGACACAAAGATCAAAGCTGTCAGTGTGAATAAGATCATAGGACTTGATACTGATAAGGATACCACTAATCATCCCACTAACTAAAATGTACTTTATTCATAATTGGCTGTCATGACTTTTATTTCTTGAACTGCAGCTCCATCTCTCTTGGTTCACTGATACATTGTATTGAAAAAGCAGATGCAACATAGTAAAAAAAAAAATAAGTCTAACATTTCTGCTTGCCAGTCATGCTAATCATTTCCATAGGACATAGGTTATAATAGGTACTGCAAGATAGAAACCACCAGGTGCAGAAATCTATAAAAAGCAATCAGAGTTCAATTCACTGAAGCCACGCTAAAACAAGATGACATCTAATTGGATGCAAGGGTTATTGCATAATGCTTGTAGCACTTAGCTCCTTGCACTTTGATTAAATGAGAACAATAGTATTTCTTTCTTATCATAACAGGGGTATTTATGACCTTAATCCTCTGATGACAAGTGCATCTTGGACTTGGCATATCCATAGTGGCATCTGTGAAACTTTTATAATTATTGGGTGACAGCCTTCTCTTCTTTTATCAAGCCATACATTTTATATATCTCTATATATATATATATATCTCTATATATATATCTATATATATATATATATAGATATATATAGAGATATATATATATATAGATATATATATATATATATATATATATATATATCTATATATAGATATATATATATCTTGTAGTAGAGTGGTACCCCAAAAGTATAGTGACCCAGGATTCTTAACCAGGCAGGTTGAGGGGATCCAGCGTATTTGCTGGTTTGGGAGGAAACTGGCTTTTCAGATTCCTCTGTATTTACTAAAATCCACTTTGAGACCTGGAGCCCGGGGATTTCGTAGAGATCGGGTGGGATGAAATCCCCAGTCCTGGGTCCAGATTTTCAGGTTTTCCAGCACACTGACTGGTCAGGTGTGTGCTGGCCTATTTATAGACACCTGACCATGGTTCTGGGCTCCACCCTCCCGAGGAGTCCAGGCTTGAAAGGGAGAACCCAGAGAGTGCAGGTGTGCACTGAATTAACTAGAGAAGCTGGAGAGTGCAGGCTGCACTGTAAAACCCCAGAGACCTGAGTCTAAGGTGGCTGACAGGAGTCAGGAAGGCTCCATGCTGGAGCCTGAGCAGCGGTGCTACTGTTGAGGAGAGCGAGGTGGCTCGGTATTTTCTGTTGCATGTGTAAGCCAGGAGGCTGAAGGTATTATTTTGTATAGACGGTGAAAACCCCCTGCGTAGGAAACCTGTGTTTGGATTTTTTATTTTTTGCCTTTTTAATAAAAGTGGGCCAACAAGCCCTTAAAGTTAGTTTCTGCCTGGCGTGAATCACTCAAAAAACGGCTATACCACAAGAGTTAACAACCCCCAACGTTACAATCTATATATATAGATATATACAAATATTTTATTACATTTCTCAAAGCCCATACTTGCTTTTTTTCTGCACCCCGCCCCCCACTATCACCTCGCTCCCGCAATGCCCTCCATATCTGCCTCTATCCTCCAGCACCAGTCCATTTTCCAGGGAGCTCAGGTTTTCAGGGATACGCCCCCTGGGTGTGCATCATCATGTTGACCTGGGCTCAAAATACAATGCTACAGAAAATGGCGCTGACATCATACCAGTGATGGGGCTGTAAACTTCTAATATGCAAATTGACTGTCTGTTTTAGAAAGGGGACACCTATGAAAATAAAAAATAAATGTTTAACTTACATTTTCTCCTTTTTCTCCAGGTGCACCATCATTTCCAGAAGGTCCCTGAAAAATGAATCTGATTAATATGAAATTCATTCTTTCAAAAACATGTTAAAGAAGTACAGTGGCATCTGAATGTATAGCTCAGGCATGAAGATGACCATCACAATTTTAATTTTTTTCTCGACAGCCTAGTTCACTTGGTGTCACTTTCTATTTGATTTTATTTCTCTTAATTAGATTGTTGTGAGTTGGCATGAGTACAAAATAATTTTAACATTTTTCCATACCACAATTGGCACATTAGCTATAAATCAGACCTCCACCCTTTGTTTGCACTGTTTTTCCTTTTTTATGTTTACCTCTCCTAGTAGATAATGACATCTCCACAGCTCTAAACCCCACTGGGAATTGTACAACACATAATCCACAGATTCTTCACTTTCTATTCACAGCGGCTAGAGGAAGGTTGGAATAGCAGGCCTCATTGAGAGACTGGGCTGTCTGAGCCAAAAAGAAGCAGTTGACACCCAATGATGGCACAGGTGCAGTGGATCACAAATAAACAATGCTAATTATCCTGAGCAGGTAAGTATGTGAATTGAAGATATGCCTTAATAACAGGTAGGAGGGCAGGAGTGGGGAGAGTGAAGTTCATTTTTAATACTTTGACAACCATAATGCTTTTTGATCTTTCCACCAATGTTATGGTGACATTTATTAAGTTTTATTTTCCAGGAACCTTAAAGAGTTTTAAAGAGGGTGCCAGTGTACCCAATGTTTACATTTTTTTCACTTGAAAAGTTGAAGAAAAAATGAAAAGGGAAGATAAAATTGCTAGTCTGAAGGGAGGAGGAGATAATTATAATTAAAAAATCATTTGCGCGTGTGTATACCCAAAACCTCTCTTTTTAAATTTGGATAGAGTATAGCAGAGTTAAAACCATGAAAATGTATCTTTTGCTACGTGTGTCTCATTGGGGAGATTTCTTTTTACATTCTCTCCTGGAGATGCAAGAGCAAGCGAGTATAAATGCCTCCAAAGTTAGGGAATTTCTCTTCTTATGCCGCGTACAGGCGATCGGACATTCCAACAAACAAAACCGTGGATTTTTTTGTTGGCTCAAACTTGTCTTGAATACACATGGTGACACAAATGTTGTTGGAAATTCCGAACGTCAAGAACGCGGTGACGAACAGGATGTACGACGAGCCGAGAAAAATTAAGTTCAATAGGCAGTGCGGCTCTACTGCTTGATTCCGGGCATTTTTTTAAGAGACCTTTAAATCTTCCATATTTGTGTGTTCAATACATTTTCAGAATCATAGGTTCATGGTAAGAGGTGAGGCTTTGCTTCCAGAGAGCTTGTATGCATATTTTTGCTGCATTTAACAAGTGTACCAACAATATATTTGTTTTAATTATTTCTTTCTAGGTAGAAGGCTAGGTGATGGGGAGGAAAGCAAACAGATTGGCCCGGATTCACATACATCAGCGCATATATATGCCGCCGTAGCGTATCTTCTTTGCGCTACGCCGACACAGCGCAGAGGCAAGTACAGAATTCACAAAGCACTTGCTCTCAAAACTACGCTGGGTTTCTATGGCGTAAGCCGGCGTAGGTGGAAGTGGGCGTGAGCCATGCAAATGAGGCGTGACCCCATGTAAATGATGGGCCGAGTGCCAGACAAGTACTTAGAATGGACTGCGCATGTGTCGTGTCGTGGCCGCATCCCAGTGCGCATGCTCACAATCACGTCAAAACAACTTCCTAAGATACGTCGAATCACTGCCTACTGTGTGAACGTAACCTACGCCCAGCCATATTCACGTACAACGTACTGTAAACTATGTAAAATTCGACGGCGTGTGTTCCCTGGTCCATACCTTTGCATGGGTTGCGCCTCATATATGGGGAATTACTTTACGCCAGACGTACGACTTACGCAAACATTGTCAGTTTAAACATTAGGTCTCTCAATTTTTTTAGTGATGATTATTCCCAGAATATATACAGCAAATTTCCAGAGAATAGGTTACACTTTCATTGTGTATTTCTGCTTTTGCAGCCAAAACGGAACACATATTTTATACTGCATTTGTCATATATTCTGATTACCATTACATAACTTAAAAAATTATATATTTTTTTTATTATAATTAAAAATAGTTACTTTTTAAAGTTCTTTATGCTTCCTTAAAATTCTTTATATGCTCTCATTGATTCACAATGTTTACAAGGGTTTTGTGGACTAGAATTTAACATAAAATAATGTAGGAAATAGTAAAAAAAAAAAAAAAAGATTTAAAAATACGTTTTAGGTATACTGTGTGAATGGGAACACATAACAAAAATAATGTGGGGTTTTCTCAAATTTGACTGCAAAAGTGGAAATACCCTTGAATATAAGTAGCACGTGGCACATGTCAATTGCCTGTACAAGCACACGGTGAAAGTCTTGTAACATATTTTTTTTTGTATAAAGTATGCAATTTTTTATATTGCTTTCATTTACCCTTGTTCCGGGGAAGCCCATAATACCTTCTTCTCCAAGCTCTCCTGATGAAACGTCTTCACCCTACAAAGGAAAATGCTTTTAGTAAAAGGAAATAATACTTTTTTCCCTGACTAGTAAGACTGTGCCAGCTTCCTGAAATCTGCTGTATCGAAATCTACCTGATTGCTTAGTATCTGCTTTTCTTTGTATTTACATTGGATCCTACATTTTAGCAGGGCTCTTGATCATGTAGAAACAGAGGAAAAGTGTTCTCTATCGACTTTTTTTTTTACAAAGTTTTTATTTTTGCAAGTTTTGCAAGGTAAGTCACAGACATTGTAAAAGCAATACACAAGAAGGTACATAAAAATGTAATAAAAAACACCACTATCAGCGGTTATCAGAGGTTGAGCTTGCATGTTTTTCAGCAATGGGATATTTGGTTCAATTTAAACCATCAACAGTATGTGAATAGAGTTTATATGTTATTCTCCCTCCCACATCCTAAAACAGAGCAGTAGATAACCAGCTCTAAAATACATGTATGCTTGTTTAACTGTGGTAGGGAAATTGGAATGCAAGCAGTTCTTGTGCAGAGAAAAACTTAAACAGTTTAGCATAAAGCTAATTTCTATATATAATACAATTTACATTTTTGTAAAAAAAATAAAAATTCCAGTAACTTCACGGATAATAACAATAATGATATTGAACGTAACGATGAAAAATAAAACATCACAGCTGCCTTTTATCTGAAGATAAAAACAAACTGGAGCTTTGACCAGAAATACTGCCCTTTGCTGAAAAACTACCAGAGATTGCATCTCCCCATTCAGCCTTGTTGCTAGGACATCTCTAAGGCCGCGTACACACGATCGGTCAAACCCGATGAGAATGGTCCGAAGGACCGTTTTCATCGGTTCACAGACTGATGGTCTGATGTGCGTACACACCATCAGTCCAAAAAACGATCGGTCAGAACGCGGTGACGTAAAACATGACGACGTGCTGAAAAAAATGAAGTTCAATGCTTCCAAGCATGCGTCGACTTGATTGTGAGCATGCACGGGTTTTTGGACCGATGCTTTTGCATACTAACCATCGGTTTGGACCGATGGTCAGGCGTCCATCGGTCCGATTTTAAAGCAAGTTTTAAAACTTTGGTCCGACGGAAGACGGACCGATGGGCCGTACACACGGTCGGTTTGGACCGATAAAACTGGACTTAAGTCCATTTTCATCTGTTTGGACCGATCGTGTGTACGCGGCCTAAGAGACTCACATCCACTATCACAGGAGCAAGCACCATCTCTGATCCAACCCCCCTCCTATGCGCATTCTCTCCCTCAATGCAGTAGTTCTGAGCTCAGCATCTGAGAGCTTGTTTCTGTGATATTTGGTAAAAGTATAAGCTGGGCATAGCTTAGCAGAATCCTTAGAAACAAGTCAGAACAGGGAGATGCAGTCTTTGGGAGTGTTTTTCAGTCAGGTATTATGAAACATTATCCAGCTTTAGTCAAAGGTGAAGTGTTAGTTTTTACCTGCATAGGTAGCAGCATTACATACTAACCAGTCAGGTAGGTCAATCATGAGGGGAAAAAAAAAAAATATAACAAAAATATATTTTTCTGGGTCTGGCAGCATCATTGGAGTGCCAGCACCAACACCATCTTGAACTCTACACACCCTATTCCAGTCGATGGACTACACCTTGTCTTTCCTTGCCATGGGATCCGTGTGGGCCTTCTGCAACCTTCCTTGGTCAGAGAACACATGTGATAAGGTAATGAGCTTTCTCTGGTATGCACATTACTTTGGGCTTGGGCTGCAATGTATGTGGTGGGTTTGGAGTAAGTATGATTATTGGATGCCGCTCTCATTATGTAATTGTGACTATACACACTTCCAGCACAACTGTGCTTGCATTCACACTGCACTTACTGTTGAATTATGCTTGTATACTACACTAAGTGCCCAAAATATGCCTTTGCCTGGCTGCCACTACTTGCAAAGCTGAGATTAAACTCTCTACTTGGCCCTCAGTTTTTGCTGTTCTAGTTGATGGACTACAACTTGTTTTTCCTTGCCAAGGGATCTGTGTGGGCCTCCTGCAACTTTCCTTGGCCAGAGAACTCATGCAATAAGGTAATGAGCTTTCTCTGGTATGCACATTACCTTGGACTTGGGCTGTAAAGTATGTGGTGGGTTTGGAGGAAGTATGATTACTGGATGTGCTGTCACTGAGAGTCTAAGGCCGCATACACACTATCAGTCCATCCGATGAAAACGGTCCGAAGGACTGTTTTCATCGGTTAACCGATGAAGCTGACTGTTGGTCTGATGTGCCTACATACCATCGGTTAATTAACCGATCATGCCAGAACACAATGACGTAAAGCACAACGACATGCTGAAAAAAAGTTCAATGCTTCCAAGCATGCATCGACTTGATTCTGAGCATGCGTGGATTTTTAACTCATGGTCGTGCCTACTAACGATCGGTTTTGACCTATCGTTTAGGCATCAATCGGTTACATTTTAAAGCAAGTTCTCCTTTTTTTGACCTAAGGATAACTGACCGATGGGGCCCACACACGATCGTTTTGGACCGATGAAACAGACCTTCAGTCCGTTTTCAACGGTTTTGACCGATCGTGTGTATGCGGCCTTAGACTCCAGTGGGTGAATAGGAGTGGCTGCAGCTGTTCTTTAGGATATCAAGGAATATAGAATACATAAAATTTCTATTTATTACTAATAAAAAAGGATATACTGGCATTGTTATACATAAATATATATTCTAAATGCTAATGTGTGGCAAATTATTAACATGAAGTAATGAAGTCTACATCCATTGTAATGCAGTAATACAGTCTACAACCATTTTTTAGTTTATAGAGACATTCTAATATTTTATCATCAATACATTGTTATGTATATAAATGAACCATAAGACAGCTAGGAACAAATACTACCCTCTTCCAAATAATACCAATCAAGTGTTTCATGAAATCAATTACTTACTGGTGCTCCATAGTCCCCCCTCTCTCCTTTTTCGCCCTTTTCAGCCTAGAAAGAGCAGATCACAGACTAAAAACAAATCTTTTTATAATAAGAGTATTTTCCATTAATAACATCTTTGGCAAGGTAAAATGTGACATATAACCTTCACAGGGAATTTAAAGACGTTTCAATGATTCTTCTGATTTGTTTGCAAAAGCCTTGATATAAAATTTGTTGTCAATATTATTATTTTTTTTACTAAAATTGTCCATATGGCATCCATGTTTTTGTAAATTTTACAACATTTTCCAGTATTTGACTTATTTGTGCATTCATTGTCTTTTGGTTACTATACCTTTTTGAAACCTGTGGTTTTTCATGCTTGTTTGTAGGGCCTCCAATTAGGGATTTGCCTGTCAGGGATCAGGACTACTATTTTTCTACCCTGCGGTTCCGTGAATTACATAGACCCTCTGCGCTCACCACATCTCCATACTTAATTGATTATATGTCCATATGCAATAAAAGGTACAACTTTGTAGCTCTTTTATTATTGCGCCTTTGATCCAGCCTTTTCTCTTTATATATTTTTTAAACTGTATTTTATTAAACCTTATCAATAGGTTCATTCCAGTTTATGTTGTTTTTCCTGGTTTTCAGGCAAACAACCTTTCTATTCATTTTTGCCCTTCTCTACTAGCTTTGAGGGGATTATTACCATGATGGAGGGATGTGTCCATGTACCCACGAGATTTGCACATTTTTAACTTAAATTTCCAAACACTGAGCAGTATTAGTAAGGTTCACACCACATCAACATCCAGTCTTTAGAAAATGATGTTCCTATGCCTTTGATTTTGACAAATGTCTTTATAGTATTTGATTTACTTACCTATATATGCCAATCTGTAATGCTATAATATTTTATTGTTCAACATGAGCCTTAATTTAATTTCTCTGTTACCCATAGCACAATAGACGCCACAATCTAATCTCCTGAAGGAGCTCTGTCGAGCGAAACATGTAGAGAAAAGTGGTGTTGTCTGTTCCAATGTAACACTATGATGTATGAAATGAACATTATACTGTCTCATGTTTTTTTAACTACTTTTGTAATATTTTTTTTTTCTATCTCTACTTTAGTCCATCAGTGACTGTATTGTTTTCTATACAACACCTTTAAAGTCCAGAGGCCTGTGACCTCTAGTCACTCCAATTGTATCTCTCTTATTGGGATGTGGAGTCTTATTCTTTTCCCCAGTTTGTAAATGGATACAAAACTGGCTAAAATGCTATATTCAGAGAGAAGTGATTAATATTTGATTTTCTCTGAATGGTCTACGGTTAATAATGATGTACCCCTAGTTTCAGTTTGGGGCCCTTAAGTTTTACCCTGTTTAAAAAGGATATAGAGTTTGGCATTAAAAATAACATTTCAGTGTTTGCAGGTGACACCAACTTATGTACAAAATACACACACACAAATAAAATGGATATTACCATTTATAGGTAACACCATAAACATATGAAATCTACACATGTATAGCTAGTCTTATATTAAATTCACCACTAACAATGAGAACTATTGTGCTCACAACTTGGAGAAATACAATAGCAGAATAAACAAGGTATTTTGTTCATGAATAGGTCATATCAGTGAAGTTTCTTACCAAATAATCTATTATGGAAGTATCAGAAGGTTTAACTTGCTCTAAGTGGCACGGTGCACCCGTGGGTCCTGTTGTTCCAGGTTCACCCTGTGGAGTATGGGACAGAAAAACAGAGTTTATATACAACTTTAATTTCATTCTTTTTCTGGTATCTTCACATTGTCACTGGACAAATGTCTCATCTGCAGTCCTAGTCTTATTCCTGCTTTTGTTTTGTTTTTCAATCAGGAAAGAAAATAAGAAGTGTGCATGATTGATGACATTCAAAAGCACAAGACCAGAGAGCATTGGTTCAACTGGGACAACTGAGACCATCCTGGGACAGTGTAACTTTCATCTGACCATTCATTTGTGTAGGTCACCAGATACCATTGTACTCTAGTAAAAGATGTTTAGCCTCAGACTGTGTACTAAAATTGTTCTAGAATATAATAATAAAGGTGTATATATTGTTGTATTCAGGTACAAACTTCCACTAGAAATCAGTTATCGCAGTGGTGGATACTGCAACCACAATTTAAGGCAGGCTTTGATGGTTCCCTTGCAACCTTCTATTTAAAATAGTAAAGAGAAACCATAACAAAAGGGATTCCTATTAAATTGAAAGAAATGTAGTAAAAAAAATACCTTACTTTACACCCTGGGTTCTGGTACATTTTCCCAAGAGGTGGTGACATAACTGCACCTCAACATAGGATCCTGGAATATCCAATGGTCCCAAATCCTGGAAAATCATGCTCCTACATAGCTATGAGATTTGGGATCCTCTGCACTTACAGGATGCCACGGTAAAGCCTAGTGATATCAATGGTGTCTAAATGTGTCAAGGTAAGGTATAAGGTAGTTTTTTTTTACACTTTTCATAGAGCGTTTTTCTTTCTTATCCTTTTACTGAGGCTATTTTTGTGGGCGGAATTCCACGATAATATATGTCCTCTTTAACTAATATAAGCTTTTAGCTCTTTAGGGACACTATCTAATAGCCTTTATTTGTTGTTTTATAACAACGGTTAGTGAATATTTACTGTACAGCCACTTTTTAACTCATTGCATAGTATTGACTGTCTATAAAGTTATTGTCATATATTGGTTGACATAAAAGTAACATCATGCTGCACCTTGAATTACTCCAATGATAATTCAAATTAACTTTCTCAAACATTAAAATGCACAGAAATCTTAGATATAGTGACATTAACAGTGTGTTGAAATGGGTATACTTATTTTTGCCTACAATGTCTTTTTTATTAGAAAGGAAATAGCAGTTCCATTCTAATAAAGGATTAAGGAAGGCCTCCTTTCCTGTCCATTTATCACTGTGAAATCCATCATTACATCTTCATCCTTTGGCAATTCCTGTACAACTTCTTTTAAGATTTTCTTTGAAGCCTTCACACAGTAGAATAAGTGAAAAGGTGTAACCTAATAAATCTATTAATTTGAAATGAAAGGACTGTGCCCTAAATAGTAGCGTGACTAGCTCAATACAGCCAGGTTATAGTCAGCCTTGGCTTGAATTGTTATAGTTTTGCTTTATTGCATTTTCTCTAAGCTCAGGGTATTGTTTGCTTATGCCTGTTACAGGGAAATGTTTCTCAGTAGATATTGTAATAAGAAACAATGTTGATGAGTTAGGAATATTGATGTCTCCTTGGCCAATCATTGGGAGGTTTATTAACACTGCTAAATGCTGGGGGAGGCTATAAATATTTAGGATGGCTTTTCAGGAGGGTTTTTGGTTTTTTTCATCCTGGGCTGTTGCCATAAGAAAAGGAGGTCTCTGCCTCTCAGGCCACTGCCTAGGAAGGGTAAAGCAAAGATTGGGCCTGAGTGACTTCCACTGCCCTACTGGAGGGTACACACAGGAGGAATGAAGCTGAATCCTTGTTGCAGTACAAGTGGAACGATCTTCACTGCTGAAGAGTTTACTGGACAGATGAGTACAAAATGCTGTCGGTTGCCTAAAGAGTACAGATTACCAGTCTCAGTTTAAAAGTTCTTTGTGTAATGATTGTTGGTAGGGATGAGCCAAACACCCCCCGGGTTGGTTCACAGCAGAACATGCAAACAGGCAGAAAATGTGTTTGACACACCGTTAAAGTCTATGGAACACAAACATGAAAAATCAAAAGTGCTAATTTTAAAGGTTAATATGCAAGTTATTGTCATAAAAAGTGTTTGGACACCTGGGTCCTACCCCAAGGGACATGTACCAATGCAAAAAAAAGTTTTAAAAACATCATTTTTTTTGGGAGCAGTGATTTTACCACGGCGAAACCAGGGAAACTGCCGGTCCCCAAACACTTTTTATGACAATAACTTGCATAATAACCTTTACAATTAGCACTTTGGATTTCTCCCACAGACTTTTAAAGGGTGTTCCGTGGCTTTTGAATTTGCCGCGAACACCCCAAATTCTTCGATATTCGGCGAACAGTCAATGTTCGAGTCAAACTCATGTTCGACCCGAACATATAGCTCATCCCTAATTGTTGATAGCGGAGACACCTGGAGTCATTGTTGGATTAATTTTGGGTATCCTGTGACCTAAACATCTCCTTCAGTTTACTGTGCCCTAATAAATTCTTTATCTGTTCTAAAGTGGCTGGTGCCCAATTTTGTTCCGGAACAAAAGTCAGGGATTCTGTCCCCAGGTTTAAAAACTTGAATGCAGTACTGTACTAAAAGCTCTGTTTTTTTTTTTTTAAATAACAATCAATTTAACACAACACAATACATGTGTTCATAAAAAAAAAAAAGTGTTAAAACCTACCACTTCTATATTTTATCACAGCCCAAGTGTTGGGTTCCTGTGTGCAGCTGCCCTAAACTTCCAATTGGGGGACGCACACACATTATTTTTTTTTCCAGCCTCCTGTGCCCCCTCCTTGAGACTACATGTTCGATACATCATAATGCCCTCACCATGCGTAATGCTTACAAGCTGCTTCATTCAATGCTCTCAGGCTGCCTGTGTGTGTCTGTGAGCACAGGCACTAGTTTTTGTAGTTTCGCTTAGAGAATGCACAAGTTCCAATGGAACCTTTTAGGAGAAAGAGCAAATTTCACACAGGAAAGCAATGCAACAAGGTCACATGATTCAAGAAAAAAGGATAAATTCAACACATTGAAAAACAACATAAAAGGTAAGTGTTCAGCAAAAAAATAAAAAATAAATAGCTTTTATAATTATCTTGGTTGGAAATTCACTTTGCAAAGCAAGACCTATTATGTGCAAGAAAGAAAACAAAACAGAATGTATGCTATGTACAGTATATGATTGAAATAAGCACAGCCTTAATTTTTTTACTTAATGATTGATGAACATTCTCTGAACCTTTAGCAAATGATACCCTATGTGGTTAATTTACTAAAAAAAAGTGCAAAATCTGGTGCACCTGTGCATGGTAGCCAATCAGCTTCTAACTTCAGCTTGTAAGATACATTTTTACCAAATTTTGCGCTCTCTGGTTTTAGTAAATCAACATCTATGTGTACATTTTAGTGAAATGTATCAATTTGCATATGTTCTCAACACAGACTGGCACAAAATGTATCATGTGCATAAATACAGTGAATAACCTGCACGTTCACTATAACACATAATTTAATCACCTGTGTTTGGCATGGAACGCCTGGGGGCCCTGGCTTGCCTGGGTCACCCTGTAATTACACAAAAATACTGTATTAAGAATAAGGCTTTAAAATACATACAGTGGAATTCAAAGCAGTAAAGTAATTTTTCTGGCTGTATGGACCCTTTAATATGGCCTACGCCTAAGGGCCCTTTCACACGGAGCGGATTAGTATTGATCCGTCCCGTGTGTGTCCGTCTGCTCAGCGGGGATCATCCATAAATCCCCGCTGAGCTGTCGGCGGACAGGGCGGTCCTTGCACAGTGTGCGGGGACCGCCCTGTCTTTTCTCCGCTCTCCCCTATGGGAAATCGGATGAATATGGACCGATCCACCAGACGGAAGAAAAATAGGGTTTTCTTCCATCTGAAAAAGTGGATCTTTGCGGAGGCGGATCTTTACGGACGTTAGCGGATGCATCATCCGCTAACGTCCACAATCCCATAGGGATGCATTACAAGTCGTAAACGGACTTGTAAAAAGCGGACCGTTTGTCCGCCCGTGTGAAAGGGCCCAAATTTATGAAAACCTTGTGCCAGTTTTGGTACAGATATTGACACACATGCTAGATTCAAGCAGTTTTTGCTACTACCACCTTTAGAATTTGTCATTATGTATGTAACAGATTCTAAAGGAATTACTGCCAGTTTACAGGTAAGCACACAGGCAGTGATTGCGATCAACACAAAGTGAATGCACATTGGAGGGGGATGTTTTGTGTGCATTACTTTATTAATATGTTTTACATGGCAACATTGGCTGTTGGACAAGGGATGTCTTAATAACCAATCATGCAAGTCACGCTGAGCTAACAGTGGGCAGAGTCTGTTGGGGAACTGTGAGAACCTAGTTACTCCATCAGGTCTGTGATTGATGGTAGATTGTAGTAGGCAGATCCATAGCCACTATTCAGTCAAATAGCAGCTTTGAAATCTTCCTACTGCCAGATACAATTGGAGTGACTAGAGGTCACAGGCCTCTGGACTCAGCTTTGGAATCTTCCTACTGCCATCAGCTGTCAATTACAAGAAAAGCGGACCTGACGGAGAACTAGTGTCTCACAGTTCCCCATCAGGTTCCACACACCTGACAACTTGTGGGCAGAACCTGATGGGTATCACTGAGACTAGTTCCCCACCAAGTCCAAATTGTCTGTGATTGACAGCGCACAGCAGTGGGACCCCAACAGGCTCTGCCCACTTCTGTTTTAAAACTCCTCAGTCTTGTTCTGTTCAGGGGTGGAGGTGTCCTGTCAGAATAGCGGCCATAGGGGTGGTGGCCGTGGATAGATAGGGTGGCACACCGGCACCCCTAATGGACGGGCCGCAACTGTATTTGACACAATTATATTACAGAAACATAACAGTTTACATTACCTAATACTGTAATAGAGTGGATTCTAGCATTTTACAAGCACTTTTACTTGATTTGACTTGGTATTCCTGACAGACAGGGAGGGAGAGGGGGAGAGAAGACAGCACATGACATGATAAGACCTACTCTGAAAATAAGCCCTACTGTGTCTTTTGTTGCCAACATTTGTATAAGCTAAATTTTCAGGGAAACATGTTACCTTTTTGCACTGGTAACACTCAGTAAAACAAGGAATCCCTGTTGCAGTGTGTTATGATGCAATTTCATTTTAAAATAATGACACTGCATTGCTGCATTAAAATCAAGGGTCGGTGCATTCGGGTATTCTGCCAGATCATTAAAGGGTTGCCTTAATGCAGTGCAACATAATGCATGATGATGCTGTACGTAACAACACACATAGTCTGAATGGGTGATGTGATTTTCAATAGAACTTGGTAGGTCAAACAAGACATCTAATATCTGTTAACTTCTGGATCTCTTGTCAATTACTATCTTCACCAATACATCATGTAATTATGTTAAGGAGACAGGAAAAAAAGCCCTCTGCCACCTGTATGACATGACTGTATAAACATTTTTTTTCTTTTTTTTATACGAAGAATAAGTTATTTACCATTTCTCCCTTTTGTCCAAAAAATCCAATCCCTTTGCTGCCCTATAAAAAGACATTTTTAAAGTTAGAAAACACTGTATGGAAATTAAGTTGAAATGTATTATTAAACATACTTACAGCAGGTGAAAAACATTCTCATTCTCATGTAGCAAAATTACTCACTGTAAGGCATTTGATGTTTTTTTTTATTCTGCCTATAACCGCCCTTCTATGTTTGCTTATGTGTCAATGCACACATAGGTGTTTACAGGAGTTAAGGGACAGGGGCATTTAGAGGCAGAAAAAAACAAAACCCAGGATAAGCACATTCAGGAAAGAGGAGAGGAGTGGTTTGCTGCAAAAATATGCCTGGCCTGCTGAAATGTGTGTAAGCGCATCTAAATGCTCTTAAACTCTAGGCGTGTTTAGCGCTTGAGCGTTCATTCATTTCAATGGTCAAAATAAACGAATATTCCAGCCAATGAAACAAGTGAATGCCAAAATTCTTGATGGGCCTGAACGCATCTAAACACTTTTTAAAAACGTGGCTTTAGGCCTGTTTTCAAAGCCGCTTTCTCCTGCCAGGATAGATACATTTCGAAGAGTTTTAATCGTGCATGAAGCCTAATAAGTGTAATATTTATGTCCTTATTGGACATTTTTTTTACAGTAGCATTACAGAGATTGTGGTTGTGATAAATGCTTATTGTCACAATGATATTTTTGTGTCTATAGCTATTACCAGATTATTACATGTATATTTTCAGTTTAGTGAGTATTATATATCTCTTTCTATGTCATTTTTAACATTTAGCCATATGTACTGTATAACTGGGATGCTATTTGTGTGCCTTTTAGCTTTGTACTACAGACGTTGCAGCTATTGTGTAACTGCTTTGTAGTGGTAGTACATAAAGTGCATGTGTAACCACATTTTGTTTTATTTTTGTTGAGTTTTAGAAAGAGTTGGGAAGGGTTAAATCCCCTTCAGCTTATTTTTTATTGCCTTTTTCCAGGGGGAAATTTTCCTTTGGTGTTTGTCCTGACAGTTGTCAACATAACATTGTGAGGTTCACACTGGTATGACAAACGCTCCAACATTTGGAGCTCATGTCGCATGATGTGTGAAAATCAATGTTTTCCTATAGGAGCCATCTTAACTGCTCCGACACAAGTCGGCCCGACTTTAAAAATGCTCCCTGTACTGCTTTGGTCCGACTTTGATCCTACTTCAGGCCATTGAATATCACTGAAGTAGGATCAAAGTCGGATCGCAGTCTTGTCTGATCCGACTTTGGCATGCGACTTGTGCTCAGATGATTTTTCGGTGTAGGGGGTTCCCCTTAAAATCCATACCAGACCGAAGGGTCTGGTATGCTCTTAGAGGGGAAACCAATGCTGTTTTTTTTTTAATTTGGCGTGGAGTTCCACCTAAAGATTCATACCAGACAGTGCCTGGTATTGTCGGGGGTCAAAGTCGGATACCTGTTTATTGAAGTTGGACGCATGTCGGACTTCAAGTCACAGAGCAAAGTCGGTTTCAAAGTAGTACAAATGTTGTGTCGTACCAATGTGAACCCGGCCTAAAACAGAAGCAAGATCTAGTGCAGCTGTGCATAAAACTATTCACCCTTAATGTTTTATTGCGAAAGCTTAACTGAACAAGCTAAAGTTAGAAGTGTTCTAGCTTTAGTAAATCTCTTCTGTGTCTTCATTGGAATATTTCTACCCACCTATTGTTCTGGAGACAATTATACATTTTGGCATGTGACATCAATTTCTGACTAAACAAAAATGCTCTCCAGGGCAAGCTGAAGGAAAAGAGGGGTACATTTACCTAGCAGGGACACAGACAGCAATACAAACTTGATTTTTGAGCCCGACAATTGAAGCGCTAAACTGAAATACTGGAGTCAAAAATAAGGTTTTATTCCCAATGTGTAATAGGTGCTACTACCTAAGCATTTAAGGGACCTGACATTATCCCCTTCATCTGGGCCTAAACTATATGGAAATAAAGGGAAAAAGTTGCGCTACTAACGAGAAAGAGTGGATATAGAAGCCTGCACCAACAATAGGACAATATTGTGTACAGAAATAAAGAAAAAAAGTGCGGCGCTAATAGAGATATAGTATGAACTATAATCCAAAACAAACGTGTGGGGCATGAGAATTCCCAAAATATTAGTGAATGACACCATATGTATAAAGATGAACCAAATCAAAAGATTTAAAATAACAGCAATAATTGTGATAAATACAAATGTTAATAGGTAACCACATACATGTAAGTATATAACAATGGACCAAACTTAATGGTGCAAGTCCGATGGTGAAATAATTCATTATATAAAAGTAGGATGGCATCCTGTATGACCAATGGGCAAAAGTCCTGTTATGCGACTTTGCTGAGTATGTGAGATGAGTCGCATCACTCCAAAAGTTTAGAAGCTCAATGGGGAGTCCACCATAAAATCCAATGATACACAAGACATGTAAGGAATGGATACTCTTACCAGACGTGTTGAACACACTCCGCCAGCGGCAGTGCTTCAGACGGGCATATACGAAATCCTCAGGATAGTGACATCCACGGAGAGAGCGTTGAGAGCTTCAAAGGATATCGCTGTAGTCTAACGTCATTAATCTTGTGTACCCGGGATATGGTGAAAATGAAAACTCCTTGTGGAAAACCCCAGTTGAAGAGCCATAGCTTGAAACATGTCGGGTACATAGCCTGCTACAGCTATTTGTTCACCACGCTTTGTTATCTTTTTTGTGATCACTTATACCTGCCTCTTCACAGGGCTTGTATTTTTATTGTTTTTATCCAATTTTTATTTGTTCCATTTATGCCAATAAAGGCTTTTTATATCTCCCATTGGGATTAGCTACACTATGTGGAGCCTCTCTTTATTTTTTCCATGTCCCTCTATGTGAATACGCTCTCCTATAGTTTCCCACAAGGAGTTTTCATTTTGGTTCACCATATCCCGGGTACACAAGATTAATGACATTGGACTACAGCGATATCCTTTGAAGCTCTCAACGCTCTCTCCGTGGATGTCACTATCCTGAGGATTTTGTATATGCTCGTCTGACGCACCGCTGCTGGCAGAGTATGTCCAACACGTCTGGTAAGAGTATCCATTCCTTACATGTCTTGTGTATCATTGGATTTTATGGTGGACTTCCCATTGAGCTTCTAAACTTCTGGAGTGATGCGACTCATCTCACATGCTCAGCATAGTCGCATAACAGGACTTTTGCCCATTGGTCATTCAGGATGCCATCCTACTCTTATATGTTGAATTATTTCACATAATTTTGTGGCTAATTTGGACTTGAACCATCCAGTTTGGTCCATTGTTATATACTTACATGTATGTGGTCACCTATTAACATTTGTATTTATCACAATTATTGCTGTTATTTTAAATCTTTTGATTTGGTTCATCTTTATACATATGGTGTTATTCACTAATATTTTGGGCATTCTCATGCCCCGACACTTTTGTTTTGGATTATAGTTCATACTATATCTCTATTAGCACCACACTTTTTTTCTTTATTTAAACTATATGGACCCGCTGGTGTGGACTCAAAACTGTTATCACAACTCTGCATCGAGGGAACTGTTCAGTAGCTGTCAAGTTCTCTCAATTCAGGCCTCGTACACACGACCGGTTTCCTCGGCAGAATCCATCAAGAAACTTGGTGGGAGAGCTTTTTTTGCCGAGGAAACCGGTCGTGTGTATGCTTTTCATTGAGGAAACTGTTGAGGAACTCGATGAGCAAAAAAGAGAGCAAGTTCTCTTTTTCCTCGACGGGAGTCAAATTGGATCGTTGTGTTCCTCGTCGGGCTGCTTTTCGACGAGAAACTCTAACGTGTATATGCTAAGAAACCTGTGCAACAGCGTGAGGGGGGAATGATGTCACTTCAAAGGACCAGATGCAACGCGTTTCTGTGCATGCTCCGTGAGTAGCTGGAAATCACAGCGTGCACCTTTTTCAAGCTGCCCAGCTTGAAAAAGGTGCACGCTGTGATTTCCAGCTACTCATGGCACATGCACCGAAACGCGTTGCATCCTGATCCTTTGAAGTGACGTTATTCCCCCCTCATGTCATTTAGCAGCTTGAAAAAGGTGCGCGCTGTGATTTCCAGCTACTCACGGCGCATGCACCGAAACGCGTTGCATTCTGGTACTTTGAAGTGACGTCATTCCCCCCTCACACCATTGTGTCCCAGCGTGCGCTCCAGCCCTCTATCTGGTCACCGCACAGTTCACCCGGAAACCACCTGTAGTGAACCAGGCATCTGCTTCTCTGTATGCATGCAGCGAATGGATGATACAGTTACAGGGGACTACACATCACGGCTGAGAACTGACTGCCTTCTGGACCACATCTACATGCCTGTATACAGCTACTTCCATGTGAGTGCTTTGATGCTGATTTTATATTAAAGTTTACAGTTTTCTAAGTGGCGCCTGTTTTGTTGTTTCTTCTCTTTCATGTTTGGTGTTCGGCTTCGGCTCCCCTCACAAGGCTGTCCAGATCCAAGGACTTTTCTCTCACTTTAGAGCTTTCAGCTCAAAGGACTTTTATTGGAAATTCAATGTATCTTCTGTTAGTGTGTGCCATCATTGTAAATATTGTCGTGTGTACGAGGCATAACTGGCAGGATCACCATTTAAAGATAAGAGACAATAAGTAAAGTGTCCACCATATCTAAAAACTTGCAAGCTGCATTTAATATACATGTTGTTATTGGGTTTAGATACACTTTAACTGTTTTTTTTTGTATATCAAAATAATGTAGCGCTAGAAATATGAGAAACGGATTGTATAGAATTGTCACAGTAACCATCTTATGAACGCACTACATCTTGTTCCATCCTCACAGACAATGACCTGTGCTGGGATGGAAGAACCTTTCTGAACTTTTTAGATAAACAATCTGTGCGTCTTTCTAGTTCTTTGGCCCTGCTGTCAAACTGACAGATTTGTTTGTGGCATTTGGAATCAATATCACAAAAAATAAGCTTATCTGAAAGCAAAGAGAGGTCCTGTTATTATACCACTAGTATAATGTTTCTAATAAGTTTCTTGGTGAGTGTTATGCGGCAGTGTATAACAGATAAATAATTTAATATATGGTACAAACTATTTTGGACTGTTAAAACTTACTGGTGGTCCTGCTGACCCAGGTGGTCCAGGTGGCCCCTGTAAAAACAATTCCATAAGGTAAGAGGGTCATTATTAAACAGGTGCTGTTCCCATAACTCTGCCACTGTTAATTTTGTCCATTTGTCTTTATACAGTATATACATATTTTTATAAATGCTCAAATTGCATCTGTGCCCAGACTATGGATATTACACTGTTTACATATTCTTAAGCAGTAAAGCTTCAAAACAAGCACTAATTTTCAAAGATCCTCAGAGATTACAACGATTCAGAAATTATGTTTTAGTGAGTTCTTTTTTTATATCTTAGAAACATCTGCCAAAATGTTCTCTCCAAAGAAAAAAAAATAGGGTTCTGTGCCTCATGTATGAATTTTGAAAATTAATTTTCCACAATGCCTATAGCTGCAGAGGTGAACAAAGGCTTGTTTTAAAGAGCTTTTACTGCTTGTTCAGAATATGAAAATACTTTAGTGTGCATAGTCTTGGTACAAATTAAAGCTGCAGGAAAAAAATAAAGTAGCATATTAAATGTAAAAATAAAATAACATGTAAAAAACATTTTGCGGCAATACTCACCAATCCAGACCTGCCTCCGCTCCATTTTATTCATGTCTGCAGCTATAGGTTGCTAGTTTTGTGGGTTGAGTTATGCTGATTATCATTCAACCCATCTCTTCTCAGCCCAGGTCATTGTGGAACCCCCCACCTTTGGGGGCACCATCATGGTCTGAGCTTGCTGTACTACTGTATGAAATAGCATTAATCAATGCTATTCAGAGCAGGATTAAGGACATGCTACCGCTACTGCCAGAAAAAAAGAGAAGGATCCTGTGACTTATGGGTGTCCAGAGGTCTGCTTGATCAAGGGTATGTATGCTTTTATTTTTTTAAATTAGCTGTGATGGGGGCCTTAGGTTGGGATAGGGCAAAGGTGAGTTTTTTTTATATAAACATGAAATTTAGCTTTAAAATAGAAAAGAATACATTTACATATTCTTCCGTAGCACTGCCTGTAACTTCAGTACTAAAATGCTCAGGCTTATTCAGAAAGGGTTTGTCAAGTGCATTTCCATATAATGACCAATCAATTGGTTGATGTTGGTTATTGCACTTGTATCCTGGACTGTAGCTGATAACTGCTGTGGAACTTCTTTCTTTTGTTGCTGCTATATTATTCTTTTGCAGCGTGGACAGGGTTAAACTGAGTATTCATTAATTTAGACGTGCATCAGTCACCTTTAAAGCAGAGCTTCAGACTCCTTAAAAAAAATGTAAAAGTCAGCAGCTACAAATACTGTAGCTGCTGACTTTTATTAGTAGGACATTTACCTGTACACAAATCCAGCGGTGTCTTCACCCAAGCTGATTTATTAATTGGCTCTTGAGTGCTGCTGCCACCATTATAGCTAGGGAAACTGGCAGTGAAGCCTTGCGTCTTCACAGCCAGTTCCCTATTGTACATGTGCGAAGCCCGCTTCATATTGTGTATGGTCCGATGGCGGGGAAAGAAGAGGGGGCCAAGGCAAAGTCAGCCAGAAGTGGGAGTGGGTACCTGTCAAAACCAGGTACCCGCTCCCCACCGAAAAGGTGACAAATGTGGCAGCGGAGGGAGGGGGAGGAGGCAAATAAGCAGAGCTACCCCTTTTAGGTGGAGCTCCGCTTTAAGAAGACCACTTTGCAATGTTTGTCTATAAAAAGTCTCCAGTGCAGGGGGCAGCCATCTTGGCTGGGTCTGGATTGATCCTGGAGGATGTGATAAGCTAATGCAACAAAGCAAGAAGAAATGTGTGCAGGCTGCTGAGAGGTAAAGAGAAAACAATAAACTGGGCTGCTGCTGCAGACTACACACTCTTTTAAGTCATTCATTATATGGCCTGATATCACAAAACAGAAGGCTTTAAAGTGATATTAAAGGTTACATTATTTAAAAAAATAAACATCATATACTTACCTTACCAAAACCATTGCACAGAGCAGAGCAGCACTCCTGGCTCATCCTCTTCTCCGAGTGCCCCTATAGCAAGCCCTTTGCTCTGGGGGCACTCATGCGTACTCACTCTCGAGCCCCCCCATAAGACACACAGAACGGGGCTTGGCTCTGCTCTACTCATTGGCTTACTGGCTGTGATTGACAGAAGCAGGAGCCAATGGCTCCTGTTGCTGTGTCTCAGGAAATAAGGTGAGAGAGACTGCCGCTCTTGTGCACATCGCTGGTTTGGGCTCTGGTAAGAATTAGGGCATCTGCGGGGGGAGCTGCATACTGAAGGTATTTTACCTTTGTGCATAAAATATATGAGGGTAAAAAACAGTCAACCTTTACAACCCCTTTAATTTTTTGACAGAAACTCTATATTGAGCCACTTGTACAGAGCAGGACTCATTGGATTCATGCAATAAATTAGAATTGTTGAACTCTGTAAACAGTAGCCATTTTTCAACACAGCAGTTAAGGATAATGTGAAAAATTGCCTATTGCTAAAATTTTTGATTGGATATAAGAATACAAATATTCATAGGAAGCATTTACTGTATATATATATATATATATATATATATATATATATATATATATATATATATATATATATATATATATATATATATATATATATATATATGCATTCTCTTATTATTTTAAAATCTAGATTATTACATAAAAAATTCATTAAAAACAGTACAAATCCCCTTTAAGTTTAGCCCTTTTAATTGTCTGTGCTGTTTGTATAGAACAAACTTGTGTCTTTAATGTACTTACAGGTAATCCTAGTTCACCCATTGGACCGATGAATCCGACTTTACCTGGCGGACCATTTGGACCCTGGAAATGTCAAAAAATGAATCAAACAGTAATTATTGCAGAGAAAGAACCTGTGTTAATTTCTACTTCGGGCAACATCTTCACAGAGACTGTACATATACTCTGGGTATGGCAAATTTAACCTACAATATGATAATGTCTTCAGTGCTTGAGATTGAGAGGCAGGAGCCCCTGGCAATAATCACATGAAATTTCCAACAGGCTGGTTGTACCCAAGTTGATCGAACAATCATCTTGCTTAAAATGGGCCAGATTAATTTGAATCTTGGATGGTCCCTGCTAAACTGGCCGATGATCGAACCGTCTAAGGCCTGCTTAAGCTAAGTAATAGCAAGTTTGTTGGTACAAAGAGAAAATTTGTGCATAGACTCAACAAAGTAAAGCTGTCATTCTCTTTGAATTTAGTGGTAAAAGATATACAAATACTCACTGGGTATCCTGCTAACCCAGGTTCACCAGGTTCACCCTAAGATAAAAAAAAGTCAGACAAGGTTATAAAGCTTAAAAATGAATACTGTACATAGTTTATTGTTGGAACGATACAGTAAACTAGTGCTTCTGCAAAAAAAAGAAAAACAACTAAAGCGTGGTTTTAAATATGAATTTATCTGTAAGCGTGTTTCTGGCCTGTGGCTCAACGTACTCCAAGATTGTTAGCATGACATCTGGGTATAAGGAGAGGTCTCTGATGGTCTCCCCTGTGTTTCTTTCATTAAAGGGTTCTTTTTAGGCCACGTACACACGATCAGACCAGTCCGATGAAACTGGTCCGACGGACCGTTTTCATCGGACCAGGCTGAAGTGGTCTGATGGTCTGATGTGTGTACACACCATCGGACCAAAAATCCAATCAGACCAGAACGTGGTGACGTAGAACACAATGACGTGCTGAAAAAACAAAGTTCAATGCTTCCAAGCATGCGTCGACTTGATTCTGAGCATGCGCGGGTTTTTGGTCCGATGCTTTTGCGTCCGTGCTTTTGTCCGTCGGACAGATTTTAAAGCAAGTTTTAAAACTTTGGTCCGACGGACAACAGTCCGATGGGCCGTACACACCATCGAACTGGTCCAATGAAACTGGTCTGCAGACCAGTTTCATCGGACCGGTCTGATCGTGTGTACGCAGCCTAATATGTACAGTAATCAGTGAACTGTTATAAAATGTCTATACTGCTGAACCTGCAATTTTACAGTGTTGGGATTTATAGAATACATTTTTGTATTCATCCATTTTACATATGGATAGGCAACCTCAGTTCTGGAGGGCTGACAGTGTGGTCAACCTCAATGTTGGAGGGCTGACACCCTTTATCACTGAAAATGCTTTGACAGATGGCTTCTAAAAGAAAGGAAACTCCTCTCAAAGCACCTTGGTATGGAGTTCTTGCTTTGGGCAGATTATATGCAACCCAGTTAACCCCCAACTGTAGCCCATGTGGAGCCTGCATCAACACTGTATCCTGGCCTAGTCCAGCAAGGCCCAGGCCTAGGGCAGCACTTTGCAGGGGGGGCAGCACGGAAAGAGTCCCGTCAGCTTGCGCTACACGATCGGTCCAACCCGATAAGAATGGTCCGACGGACCGTTTTCATCGGGTCACCGTTGAAGTGGCCTGATGGTCTGATGTGCGTACACACCATCAGTTCAAAAATCGATCCTGTCAGAACGTGGTGACGTAAAACACAACGACATGCTGAAAAAACTAAGTTCAATGCTTCCAAGCATGTGTCGACTTGATTCTAAGCATGCGCGGGTTTTTGAACTGATGCTTTTGCGTACTAACGATCAGTTTGGACCGATGGTCAGGCGTCCATTAGTCCGATTTTAAAGCAAGTTTTAAAATTTGGTCCGAAGGACGACAGACCGATGAACCGTACGCACGGTCGGTTTGGACCGATAAAAAATGGACTTCAGTCCATTTTCATCGGTTTAGACCGATCGCGTGTACGCGGCCTTAGTGTAACGCAAGCTGCTTCTAATTTTGACTGTCCTATCACCCTGGACCACAAACCTTCCTCACTGTGCTATATATTTTCTGCTGCACCATTGGCATGGTAATATCTTCTTAGTCCTCTCCATAAAATTATCAGAAATTTGTGCTTAAAGAAGAACTATAGGCAACACTTTCATTTTGGATAGAGTAAGGGAGGGTTATAGAAATCCAATACCCCCACCCCCCAGGCCCTCAGAACTAGTGTCCACACTCGAAAATCTCAGGGCAAGTCTTAAACAGAAAGGGGTTTGGCCTTGACAGGAAGGGGTAGGTCATATTTAAATTAGGGGTTCACGGGTTTAGTCAGGCCTAGGGTAGCACAAAACCTAAATACACTACTGGCCTGCATTGAAGTGGATGAGTCTGTCAGTACCATACTAAATTGGGTCACTAATGTTTAATTATTGATAGTACTAATCACCAACTGCTTTTCATAAATATAAAACAACTAACAAATTAGAACTTGTGAACATTAAACAATGGAAGTAGACTAGACTGGATGTTGTCATAAAAATGTTACTTACTCTTATTCTTTTCTTCATGTCTTCTGATATATAGAAGGGTTCTCCTTTATGACCTTTGATACCTGGGTTACCCTGTGAAATAAAAAGAAAGGTTTTGGGCTTTATTACAACACATTCTGTGTTATTTTCATGACCAATTATTAAAATGAGTGCAGCAGCAGCTGTAAATTATAGAATAAAAACATTATCATGCAATACAGCCTAATATTATAAAAGATCTGACTAGACCAGGATCAACACAGTCTGTTGAAGAAATATGTAATTCTACCTTCAAAAATTTTATATTGTAAGGCAGTCAGCGAAACATGCTTAAAAAGGTAGACCTAAATCCCCTTTTCAATTTTGTTTGTAAAACACGTTTAAGCAGCTACTGTGTACAATGAATGACATTGAAATGTTGCTAATTATATTTTTTTATTGGAAGGGGGGAGTCTATTCTATAGTCTTCAGTCGCTTTGTAGCAACACCAAATTTGTGAGCATTTATCATGAGCCAGAACGGTTATTGTAAAAGCCAGAACCTGCCAAAACAATGCAGTTATACTTTATCCTGTATTGGTAGATTACTGCTCAGGTTTAATTACCTGAATGACTGTAATTATTGTGCATTTTTACCAATAATTCTTTAAACAAACATTACAGACAAAATTACAAAGTGATATTAACTCACTGAAGATAAAAATATGCATAAAGTTCCCCCTCCCCCTCCACTCTCTTTTCTCTATTCCCCCCTTCTTATTCCCTCTACCCCGTGCCTTTTCTTGATATTCGACACTTCCCTACCCCCCTACCCCCGTCCCCGAACGCCCATTCCAGTTCGAAATGCTGTAGAGGTTTTGCACTGTTCGTTCTAAGTTTGTTAATGTAACCTGTTATTCTACTGCCTGTAATTGGTATGACTTGACAAACGTTTGTATCTTTATTGCTGTCTTGTGCCTCAATAAAATTCTTTGTGGGAAAAAAAAAAATATGCACAAAGTTTATATTAAATTAATACTAGGGAAAATGTACAAAGAATCCCATTTTGTTGAAGTTATCTCATTGAACAATGGGCCACCGACGAAAAACTTACAACTCAGTGAAAGGCCCATTAGATGTTCCACAAAGAGCCTGCTGCAGTATGGAATTAGCCTCATAAAGCCTAATTGTTGCCCGACCCCTAAGCACTGCTAAGGGACGATAATCATCTAATGTTCAAAGGTAACCCAACAATATAAAAAAAATAGGTGCACCGGTACACAAACCTGAACATATATATACAAAACACATAACATGTGCCATCCTTCATATGTCTTAAAATATTTCCTCCATACAGAAAATATACAGAACTTACCAAAGGCCCCAAAGGTCCTCTTATGCCTTGAAAGCCAGCCTCACCAGCATCACCTTTTGTTCCATTGCAGCCATCATACCCTGGCTTTCCTCTTGAACCACCTTGCCCAACATGGCCCTTCAAATAGCATTATAAAATGTGTTAGAGTTTATAGCTATTACAAAAAATGTTAACAGTAAAAAACTTTACTAAAAGTTTTGAAATTACAATGTAGCAAAAAGACAGGGACAAAAGTTGTACCACAAATTACAGTCAACATACAGAAAATAGTATGTAAAAAAAGTTCAGTATCTGTACAGACCTCACAGTAACCATAGTTAATGACATTTTGTATACCCGTATTAAAGGAGGAAACATCATCAACAATCTAGACATTTTAAATCCCTGAAAAATAAAGAGGGAAGGAAAGTGGGGATGGGGGGATGGTAGGGGAGTGGAGAGGGGTAGGGATAAGGAAAGATGAGGGAGGGGAGGCGAAGGGGTGTTTAAATGGAATCTATCCATGATGTCAAGTGGTATATAAGAAGTGCGTTTCTGACAGATAGCCATCAGTCATTATAGGATGACTACCACCAGGATAGCTGGACAGTGTGATCGTGATTTGATTCCAGCAATCAAAAATGGGAGCAACTCCATACAATGTAATAGAAGCTGCCAGTGGCACCCTGACAGGGGGAAGGGGGCTTGGTTGATGCAATGTAGCCTCTAAGGTGTGTGTAATATATCCTATGTAAAAATTTCAAGTGGACCAATTTGTTCTTAGCAGAGATCATGACTTTAGTGTATTAAGCTATCGCCTCTAAAAGGGCAGGAATATAATTCTTCCACTTCTTGAGCAAAGAAGAGGTTTTATGGCCCTAGTATAAGGTGAGCATAGACCAAGGTGAGGGGCTTGGTTAGATCAGATGCTCTCAACATAGATTGTAGGGATACTGTTGAAGAGTAGGTGTTTGTGGGAATTGGGCCCTAATGGCGTGCCTAAGATATCTGAAAAAATGCCAGTTGGAGAAGTCATATTCCTCTTTCAATGAGTCAAAGGTATGTAGGTTGCCTGTCTGAAAGATATGATCGAGGGTTTGAATGCCCACTTTTTGCCAAACAATTGGATTAGTAATGGTAGTTAGGTGAGGGAGCATAGGGTTGTCTCAGAGAGGGGTAGTACGGGACCAGGTCTCAGGAGTACATAACCATTTAAAGCGGAGGTTCACCCAAAAATCAACTTTCTGACATTAGATCCAGCATACTGCTAACATCTGCAGTATACTGTTTTTATTAAAAAAAATGTTGTATGTTTTATGAGCCGTTTTTATCCGACTCCGAGCGGGGAATCCTGCGGGGAATGGGCGTTCCTAAGCCAAGAGGAGTTAATTGACGGGCTGCTAAGGCGAGTCACGCCTTCCGAAATTACCCGAGTCTCACTTTGGGTATTTTCGGACGGCGTGGCACGCCTTAGCAGCCCGTCAATCAATTCCTCTTGGCTTAGGAACGCCCATTCCCCGCAGGATTCCCCGCTCTGAGCCGGATAACAACGGCTCATAAAACGATAAGTACAAAAAAAAAAATTAAAAACCCCAGCATACTGCAGATGTTAGCAGTATGCTGGATCTAATGTTAGAAAGTTGATTTTTGGGTGAACCTCTGCTTTAACTATTGTCAGCTGAGCTTTAATTGTTGTTGCCATCAGATGAGTTACAGCCAGGGAGGAAAACAGAAAGTGCTTGCACTGGCAGGTTAGTTTTATTCCAATTCTTTGCTCTGTTGAACAAAATAGCTAAGAGACTGTTCATTTTGTAAGGGAAGTTGCACTTTGTCCAGAGCTTAGTAAATGACCTGAAAAGAACTGTTGACTTTCATCATCCAATCAGGTGCAAGCAAAAATGTTATTTTTTTTGTTGTGAATGTGACGTGGAGTTTCACCACATTCATTACGTTTTGGGGAAAATACCTTGCAGAGTGCAACTTCACTTGTAAGATGAACAGTTCATTTGCCTTTACTTAGTCCCATTGCATTGGTAAGTGTCCTTAAGTTGCTTATACAATTTCTCTACAATGGAAAAAGTAGCAAAGTGCAAGGCAATGAATCCAAGTATGAAAGAGCCCTTTATGTTTATCCTCCTAATACAGAAACACAACAATATATATTTTATCAGATAAGGAATCCATATTATTTTAAGACAAAAATGTCACATACTTTGACAGGCTACATTCTTTAGCTTGTATGCATTTTTGTCAGGTGTGTAGCATTTCCATACTTACAGGCACACCATTGGCTCCTGAAAAACCTGTGACACCACTTTGGCCCTGTGTAAAAAAGGATATATTTATCATTACCATCAATCTAAGGTTAAGGATGTAACCTTCAATAAAAACATGCTTTTATACTAAATAAATAAATCTGCATATGTACCTTATCTCCTGTCGGTCCAGAAATACCTGGATGACCTCTTTCACCTTTGTCTCCTTTACGTCCTTGTAAGCCTGCTATCCCAATGATTCCTTGTGGCCCTTGGGGACCTTGTCCGCCAAGTTGCCCAGGTTGTCCCTAAAGAAAAAGATAACATTTTAATTAGTGCACGTGCAAACATAATTTTGCAGAAATTTGTACCCTACAAATGCTAGTAAACAACATTTTTTATTTTACTTCACAAGTTTACTTGGCTTTTGTTCTTGTCTGACACCTAGTCAGACCTACAGTAATTTGGTTAGCATACTGTTCAGGTTTAAAGTTAATGTAGCTTTTGTTAAAAAGACATAGGGCCAGATTCAGCAACACTTGCGCTGGAGTATTTCGATATGCGCCGCGTAACTGTGAAGATGCGCCGTTGTATCTCTGCGGCTGTACCCACCAACCTAGATGCGCCAGAAAACGGGCCATTTCCGACCGGCTTAACTTTCCGACGCCAGAGTATCGTCAGCGCATAGTTTCGCTTGGCGCATCAGTCGCGCCAATTGATTTCCCCTGCAAATATGCAAATGAGGGATTTTTCCCAATTCACGAACGGATAAGCACCATACGCTGGCTACATGCGCCGCGCATATGTTGTCTGTCCGTCGCAAAGTTATTTCTACAAATAGCTGCTTTATCTTTACTCCAGACGGCCACAGGTCAGCAGGAGAGCCGCTACAGCAGCGTTACCGACGATAAGAGCTAGCTGAGCACCCCCACTTGCAGGACAACACCTCTGTCCATGCTTGTCTGTCAACTTTTACAGCCATGGAGGAAGACATCATAGGTCTCCATAGCCGAGATGACGGCTGACAGCTCCTGGCCTTTAAAGTTCAGCTTTCTCCTGTGTGTTTGCGGGGAACGGGAGCAGCCATCTCAGAACAAAAGTAACTTCACTGCGGGGAGGGGGAACAGGATATACTTTAGTGCCGGAATGGCGCATCTACGGGCGCATTTAAACGCCCAACGGAACGCATTGCGCTGTCGTTTCCAAGGAAGTGGTGCCGACGGAAGTTGTGAGCATGCGCACTGGGATGCATTGACAGTCGACGCATGCGCAGTACGTTCACCGCGGGATCGTGCCTAGTTTAAATAATACACGCCCCGTACCCGCCCAATTTGAATTCCGCCGGCTCATTTGCGATACGCTGCTGCAACTTTAGGAGCAAGTGCTTCATGAATAACAGCACTTGCTCCTAAAATTTCGCCAGAGTAACGTAAATGAGAAACGTTACTCCAGATTAAAGATGCTCCCATCTACCTGAATCTGGCCCATAGTGAACTATGTGAAGTTAGTTATAATGTCTGCTACACGTCATGATTAAAGACTAACTTCTGAACAAAAGGATTTTTAATAACAGCTTACCTGTAAAATCCTTTTCTTGAAGTACATCACGGGACACAGAGCGCATAGCCATTACATATGGGTTATATGGGTACCTTCAGGTGTGGACACTGGTGTAATCAACTTCACAGGAAGTTCCTCCCTATATAACCCCCTCCCACTGAGAGTGCTTCAGTTTTGTAGCAAGCAATTTCTCCGAGGTTACACAATGTTCCCCAAAAGAGGGGTGGGAGCTCTGTGTCCCGTGATGTACTTCAAGAAAAGGATTTTACAGGTAAGCTGTTATTAAAAATCCTTTTTTCTTTATCGTACATCACGGGACACAGAGCGCATAGCCATTACATATGGGATGTCCCAAAGCAATGCTCCATGAAGGGAGGGAGACCGTAAGGCCAAAAATAGCCAAACAAAAAACATTATCAGGAGGTAAAATAGCTCCACCAACAGAAAAAAGGGGGCGTGAACCGGGCCAGAGGATTCTATACTGCTGCCCGTAGGACCGCCTGCCCAAATGCTGCGTCCGTAGCCTTTGCGACGTCCAACTTATAAAATTTAGTAAACGTATGTACGGAAGACCAGGTTGCCGCTTTGCAAACCTGTGCCATAGAGATCTGATGGTGTGCCGCCCAAGAGGCACTCATGGCCCTCGTAGAATGGGCCTTAACTGATTAAGGAGGTGGAACGCGCTTCAGGCCATAGGCCTGAAAAATCAGCTGCTTAATCCACCTAGCCAAGGAAGACTTGGCAGCCGGCTGACCCTTTTTGGGGCCATCCGGAAGAACGAAAAGCACATCTGTTTTCCGAATCTTCTCTGTAGCCTTGAGATAAACCCTCATGGCTCGGACCACGTCCAAAGTATGAAGCAGTCTTTCCTCTCTGGACTGGGGAGTAGGAAAGAAGGATGGTAGGACTAGGTCCTGATTCAAGTGAAAACTGGATATGACCTTAGGAAGGAAAGAAGGATGAGGCCGCAGAACCACTCTGTCCTTATGCAGAATCAGGTACGGTTCCCTGCAAGACAAGGCTGCCAGCTCGGAGACCCTTCTGGCCGAAGCCATAGCCACCAAGAAAACCAACTTTCGGGTTAGCAGCACAAGAGGGATTTCTGTCAGAGGTTCAAACGGCTGCCTTTGTAAAGCTGACAAGACCAGATTTAAATTCCAGGGGCAGAGGGGAGCTCTAATAGGGGGATTTACATGCAAGACCCCCTGCAAGAAGGTTTTCACAAGCGAATGCGTGGCCAAAGGCCTTTGAAACCATATTGATAAGGCCGACACCTGCCCCTTTAGAGTACTAAGAGCCAACCCCTTGTCAACGCCAACCTGGAGGAATCGCAAGATCCTGTCAATAAAAAACTTGCGAGGATGCCCTCCTTGAGACTCGCACCACTCCACATAGGTCCTCCAGACTCTGTAATAGATATTTCTAGAGACTGGTTTTCTAGCCTGAATTAACGTAGATATGACCTGGGCTGAGAGGCCTCTGCCCTTAAGAATTAGGGATTCAGCCGCTAAGCCATCAAATTTAGCTGCTGTGAAGCAGGGTGGTAGATCGGGCCCTGAGACAGCAGATCTGGGCGCAGGGGGAGTGGCCACGGTGCCCCTACTGACATCTTCACGATGAGTGCGTACCAAGCCCTCCTGGGCCAGGCTGGGGCCACCAGGATCACCGGCCTGCGCTCCACCCTGATCCTTCGTAGAAGGCGGGGAATCATCTGTAGTGGAGGGAACGCATACAGGAGAGAAAACTGGTGCCAGGGGCAAACCAACGCATCGGTCCCGTAGGCCGAGGGATCCCTGGCTCGGGATACGAATTTGTCCAATTTATTGTTGAATCTTGTTGCCATGATGTCCACATCGGGAACTCCGAATCTTTGGCAAATCTCTTGGAATACCTGGGGGTGAAGAGACCACTCTCCCGGGAGTAACTGTTGACGACTCAAAAAATCTGCTTGAGAATTGTCTATCCCTGGGATGAACACTGCTGAGATGCAGGGTACATGGGCTTCGGCCCATGAGAAAATCAGGTTTACTTCCCTTTGAGCCGCTAGGCTCCTTGTGCCCCCCTGGTGGTTTATGTATGCCACCGCCGTGGCATTGTCGGACTGTATCCTTACTGGCAGACCCTGCAGGGGGAGAGTCCAGGCGACCAGGGCCAACCGAGCAGCTCTGATCTCTAGGACATTGATGGGAAGCAGACTTTCTGCCTCTGACCACTGTCCCTGCTCTGTCTGTTTTCCTAAGATTGCCCCCCAACCTGTTAGGCTGGCATCTGTGGTTACTATTTTCCACGTGATGGGGCAAAAGGTTTTCCCTTTTGACAATTTTTGATGGACCAGCCACCAGTACAGGCTGCGCCTGACCCCTGGGGAAAGACCTAATGGACGGTCTAATGCCTGTATGGACCTGTTCCAAGCAGAGAGAATAGCTGCCTGGAGAACTCTGGTATGGATCTGGGCATAGGGCACTGCTTCGAAGGCGGCTACCATCTTTCCCAGCAGTCGCATGCATAGGCGAATAGTCGGCCTCTTTTTGCCTAGGACTATTTGAACTGTTTGAGTCAATGACCTGATCTTTTCTTGAGGTAAAAATATCCTCTGGCATTCTGTATCTAACCGAAGGCCTAGATATTCCAACTGTCTTGTGGGTTGCAACCTCGATTTTCCTTGGTTCACAACCCACCCGAATTCTTCTAGATGCCGAACTGTGCGGACTACTGCATGATTGAGGTTGGAAGCTGATCTGTCGATAACCAGGAGATCGTCCAGGTATGCCAGGACCAAAATGCCTTCTGTCCTTAGGACGGCTAGCACCGGGGCTAACACCTTTGTGAATACCCGCGGAGCTGTTGCCAACCCGAAAGGGAGGGCTACGAACTGGAAATTACTTTGATCTATCATAAAACGAAGAAACTTGTGATGTGCTGGGTAGATCGGCACATGCAGATATGCATCCTTTATGTCTATAGATGCTAGAAAGTCGCCTTGATGCAGGCTGGCTGTCACTGAACGTATGGAATCCATACGAAAGGTCTGAATCTTTAGAAAGCGATTTAGGCGTTTGAGGTCTAGGATAGGCCTGACGTCGCCATTGGGTTTTGGTATTATAAAAAGGTTGGAGTAGAATCCCAGACCCCATTCTTGGGTTGGTACTTCTACAATTACTCCTTGGAGCAAGAGGCGATCCAACGCCTTTACGAGAGAGGCCCTCTTTAATGGGTCGCTTGGAAGACTTGACCCCTGAAAATGAGGAGGGGGGATTTCTCGAAACTCTAGTTTGTAGCCTGTGGCTACCACGGACCGAACCCAAGAGTCGGGAATTCTGGCCTTCCAGACTTCGGAGAAAAACTGAAGTCTTCCCCCCACCCAAGAGAGTGGGGGCGCCCCTTCATGAATCTGACTTGATGACTGGTTTAGGCGGCTTGCGAGACCAGGGCCTCTTGTTTGCCGCGGCTTGTCCCTGTGGGCGGCTATTAACTGCTGAACGCCCGGGAGGCCGTCGATACTGACGGGAAGTCGAAGGGGCCGAGCCTGCAAAGGCCTGTCGTTTAAACGCGGGCCCACGCGGTCTTTTCTTGACCGGTAAGGAAGAACTTTTACCACTTGATATGGTTTGGATATATTTATCTAGGTCTTCACCGAATAGTCTTCCCCCATGAAAGGGAAACCCTGCTAAAAGCTTTTTGCAGGGTGCCTCTGCTGACCAGTTCTTTAGCCACAAAAGGCGATGCATGTGAACCACCAGCAGAGATAAACGGGATGCCTGTTGGATGGAGTCCTTAACCTCCCTGGCGGTATGATTCTTTCAGATTTTAGGTGCTAAAAGCGGTACCATTATTTGCAAGAGAATTTGGCGTTTTATACTGTAGGCTTGTAATTCTTAGGAATAACTCACTGAAATCTATCCAAACAAGAGTCTAATAGGCATCCTGGGTATGATTTTTTTTTTTTTTTTCTTATTAAAAATTATAATATAATAAATAATTATAAAAAATTATAACAAATAATAATATAATTATAGTAAAAATTATTCAATAATGTAATCAAATCAAAATCACTGAAATTTGCTCAGTTGCAGAATTTTTGCTGTCATTATTTTTTTTTTTTTATGACGAATTTCCCCATAAATCGCTATCGCTAAATTCTGCAAGTGATTCTGATTTATTATCGCTGTTTTTTAGCTGCTCTAAAACAATTTTTGCCATAAAGGGACACTTTTGGTTGCTATGGGCAATCTACAGTTTGCAGGGAGAAAGAACAGTTTTTATTATATAAAATGACATGTAGTGTACAGGGCAGACCACTAGGGACATGGGGGGTGTGTATTTTTTACATACAGTACTGTAATCTATAAGATTACAGTGTACTGTATGTATAGTGTTTCTTTACATTTTTAAATTTGCCCGTTCCCCCCCCTACGTCGCGACGCTAGCAGGGAAGGGAATCGGCGGAACACACAGCATCAGGCGGACATCCGCCCGCCGTGTACTGCGGGGATTCATCGCTGGATCGCAGAGAAAAGGTAAGTAAACTTTTTTCTGCATCCAGCGAGGTAAGCGCGTGTGTGGCACGGGGTTACCGATCTTAGCTTAAAAATCTCACCCCGTGCCACACACGGGAAGACCGCCAGGGAGGTTAATAGCATCTACTGCAAAGCAGAGAGCCCTAGGGAAATCTGCTAATTCACGAGTTTGCTGAGCCGGCATGTCCTTTAATATCTGTTTTGCCTGATCCTTTAAGGCCTGACAAACGCCAATGGCTGCCACTGCTGGCTGAACCATGGCACCTACTGTGGTGAAAGAAGCCTTCAGTAGGGTCTCTAATTTTTTGTCGACCGGATCCTTGAACATCTGGACATTTTCAACCGGACAGGTCAGGGATTTATTCACGCAGGAAATGGCCGCGTCCACTGTGGGGAGTGCCCATTTCTTTAAAAATTCCTCTTCCATAGGATAGAGAATAGAGAACCTCTTAGGAGGGATAAAGATCCTATCAGGTCGAGCCCAATCCTGGTAAATCACGCTCCGCAGAAGGGGGTGAATCGGAAAAGACACACAAGTTAATGGAGCCTTTAAAGAACCCAAATAGGATACCACAGGGGCTACTAGTTCTGGCACTGGAAGTTTAAAAGCAGTGCGAACCATATATCTGTCAAAGACTGGATCCACAGGCTCTCCGCTTGAGAGGCCGAAAAATATTCATCTACAGTGGAACCCTCCATGTCTGAACCGTCGGGACTTGGGTCCGCTTGATCCCCTTGTGGGTCCCGTTCCTCCGAAGAGGAGACCTCCGCATCTGAAAACACCAAACTAGGTGAGGGGGATCTAGCCCGTTTGCTACTTGGCAAAGGGCGGGCAAACAAAGCAGTTAACCTTTTCTCTAGCCCACCCAGGGTGGTCGCTAGCATTTCTTCCGTTACGTAAACGGGAATGGGTGGATCGGGGGCCGCCTCTGCCCCCAGCACCCCCAATGGCTCTTGTACTATGCTACTCGGTGGTCTAACTGGTGAGGGTGGGGCCGTTGAAGCCTGGCTCAAATCCTCTGACCCCGATGGAGACCCCTTTTGTTTCTTTTCACCTTTTGCAGCCTTGGCTGGTCCTGATCCCTTTGGAGCCATTGCACAACCTTGAGTCACCCCTATAGCCAACACCTGACTGTTGTAGCTAGGAGTAATTAATATGAGAACAGGCTGAGGTATATTTCTTTTTTTTTTTTCCCCAAAAAAAATTTTTTTACCCGCCTGGGAGGTGGCAATACTGCTTTTAACTGACCCTGACGCTGCTGGCCCCCCCCCCCCCCCAACGCACGCCGACGCTATAAAAGGCGGCGTGCACGCGCCCACGCGCGCGCACCCCCCCCCCACGCTGAAACAACATGGAGGAAGCAGAGAGCAGAGGAAAAGCATGGACCAGCGCTAGCAGCACCAACAGACACCAGGTAAGCACTAATCCTTACTGTAGTGCACACAGAGAGGAATCTGTCCCCATAGGCTTCCTAAGAAACAGGAGTTTTCACCAGCAATTCCCTCTTTACAGTATGTGGGGCTGCAGTATCAATGCTAACAGGCAGACCTGGGGTGAGTAGCAAATATATATCTTAAACAAGTATACATATATCTACATGTTATCTGGGTAAACATTAGTACATCCCATCCTGCCTAAAAAGAAATAGTGGAGATATTGACTGATGCACAAGCATACCATTAGCCAACCCAGAACCCCCAGGGGGATACCTACTGTCGAACCAAGTCCCGCAGGTTCCCTCTTACCTGCTCCACGCCGCAGGGTATTGCAAACTGCAAGAGGCCCAATCTTCTCCCATCTCCGTGGGTATTGTCTCGGACCTTCAAGGACCGGGGTCCTATGTTTAAGGAACCCACACCCCTGGACCTATATAGCATCCTGGCATCAGTAGCGTTTAGTCCTGGGAGAGACCAAGGCACTGGAGCCCAGAATCCAGCCCTCCAAGGAGAGGCATTATAGGCAACACCCCACGCAGGCAGGGCCCGGGTACCGTACTCCTTGGCTTTGAAGCACTTCGGACGGATCCGGCTAGCTATCCTGGGTCCCGAGACCTCCGAGGGACAGCTAGACGTGACCAACACCTAAGACACTGGCGAAAAAACTGAAGCACTCTCAGTGGGAGGGGGTTATATAGGGAGGAACTTCCTGTGAAGTTGATTACACCAGTGTCCACACCTGAAGGTACCCATATAACCCATATGTAATGGCTATGCGCTCTGTGTCCCGTGATGTACGATAAAGAAAGATTAATTTGTTTCTACTTGTTTCTATAATGTTCTCCCATTGCACCAATGTTGTATGTTTGCACTGGTGTTTTATCTGCAATGTGCTATATCTATAATTCTCATTATAGTTTTTATGTAGTAGCATATCAGAAACAAAATAATGAAGGTAGTAATGTTAAAACATATCAGAAATTGATCAATGAAATAATGCAAATATATATATATATATATATATATATATATATATATATATATATATATATATATATATATATATATATATATATATATATAAATATAATTTTAGTGATTTTCTTAAGCAGTTTATTGTTAAATTACATTTCTTTACAGCTTACTTCCCAATTTACACTTAAATTGTAAGATTTTTGCATTATTTCATTGATCAATTTCTGATATGTATTTTAAATATACCCTTTTTATATTTTTGTAAATTGGGAAGTAAGCTGTTGTAAAGAAATGGAATTTAACAATAAAATGCTTAAGAAAATCACTAAAATTATATTTATGAATCACTACTAACCTCAGTAGATTGACTCTGTGTGCATTCAACATTGTATATCTTGTTGTACTTTGATATAATGAGATATAATATACTCATCTCCAAATAAACACATTTTATATAAAAGTTTTAAAAATAGGGAACAAATGAAAAATATTTAATAGGACTATCCCCCTTTGCTTAGATATTACATCTATGATGTAATATAAAATTAAATAAGCTCAAAGTTGTTCATCTAATACATTTTTTATCATGCTCTTTGGAGCTTCATATACACGTATTTTGTATTGTTGGCCCTTCAAGACTATATAGAAAATCCTTGAAAATTATTGCATTATTTTTTTAACAACATTCCCAACTTTTGACATAAATGTTTTTTCTTGTCATTAGTCCTTCTGGTATTTGTTCTTGTTTTGTCCTTCTGGCAAGTACCATACAGTATATTAGAGTGGTACATGTATCATTTCAGATTCATCATAGGACCACAGTAGCTCATTCCATAGGGACATTTTTTTTCCTTTGTGTTTCATATGCTCACATATTCTAGTGTGTGCTATTATTATAGGGATAGTGCATATGTGATTTATAGCAATGCCATAATTTATTCCATAGGAATATCACAGTTTGTTTTCGTTTACACCCCATATGCTCACAAATTCAAATATTATAAAACATATGCTAATTCAAAGTCCTATTTCCCAAGTTGAAAATAAAAGAATCAACAGGAAACTAATTTCAATAAATCATATTTTTCTTATTAGTATATTATCATTACAACATTAATTCCCCAGCAGAGGTATGATAAGGTGTATGGGTGCTTGCTGTAGCCAAAGCTTGCTCATGTACAATGAACACTTTAGAACACAGCAATGCCTGCAAGGTAAACCTGCTCAGTATAAATAAATGTCCAAGATACTCCAATTGATGAGTTTAATCCAGCACTAATTTTTTAAGGATCCAGTTTTCAACAGGAGCCTTCTTAAGATTCATAATCTACATCACCTTAATGGTCGCAAACTGTGTAGACTATTCCTTCAACAGGAAGTCGCCCAGATACCCCACAACAGGAAGGCCTAGAAACAAAAGCTAAGCTAGCGCTGGGACCCAGGGCCGCTGATAGGGGGGGGATCACCAGCCCTCCTGTAGAGGACCCGGGCAAACAGGGGGGCCCGGACAGCAGAGGAAATTATTATGGTCAGATGGAGGGGCAATTACAGGATTACTTCCCCTACACCGATCACCCTTCCTGTTCTGCCTGCTTCTGATCCCCCTCTGTGTCCCATGTCACTGTGTTGCCCCCTACGGCACTGATGGCTTACCTGTCTCATAAAAAAATACACATTGTAAAATAAAATACATTTTAATACATTTTAACATTCTTAAAAAAATTATATTAAAAAAAAGTTTAAAGATTTTTCAAAACTATTTAAAAAAGGGCTAATTCACACAGGTTTTTGTCCGATAAGAGTCGGTTCACACTGGGGCGACTTGGGATCCGACTTGATGTCGCCTCAAGTCGTCCCAAGTCGTGCTGTAGAGAAAAACAATGTTAGTGAATGGGAGCGGTGTTAATACACACTACTCATGTCGCTCCGACTTCAGAAAAGGTTCCTGTACGACTTCAATCCGACTTGTCGCCTCAGAAGTCTGATCACTAGCTACTTTCCAGATAAGATAACATACATTTCTCAGGCAAACCTCTCCCTCCCCCTCCCTCTCCCAGAGCTGATTGTTGTTTTATTGGCCACTGGAATGTCTCCTGTTCTGGAGATGACTTCAAGTCGTGTTGTAAATCGCTCCAGATCGCCCAGTGGTTCATGCTCATGTCGTGTCTGAGTCGCCTCTGAAAGTCGCGCTGGGAGTCGTGTCGCCCCAGTGTGAACCGACTGTAATAATGATTTTAGTGTATTTGTCTGTGAAAATGTTGTTTTGATATATTTGGGAGGGGGCCTAGGAAGCCCTGTCAGGTAGGCTGTACGTGGTCCCGTGATTTCTAACAGCAGCCCTGCTGGGACCTATACACTTTGGGTGCAGAAGACAGGTCAACTGATAGGGCCATTAAGCAAAAGTGCTGGAGGCCAACAGGAAAGCATAGTAAGATGCAGCCTGAAAGATTTACAGTGCAATGCTATGTTGATGGTTTATGGCAATGCTTTTTTAAGTATATAAATGATTGCTGCAATATTAAAATAATTAAAATTAAACTAAACTAAAACTGAAATATATGACATGTGGTTTGTCCAAACCCTCCACAACATTTCAGTGGGAAATATATTCAGGCCTTTAACTAGGCTAGTCAATAACCTTTCATTTTGTTCTTTCTGAGACCTTTATTGCTGGGCTTTCTATTGTGCTTTGGATCATTAATGTGTTTTCTAGTTTATTTTTAACTATTGGATATATGGCTTCAAGTTTTCAAAAAGTACACTTTAAAATGACGCAGAATTCACAGTTGACTGAATTGATATTGGGGATATGGAGGAAAAAAATACACTGACACAAGCATTTGGGGACTGATCACATCCATCTAGGAACTCACATTATATATGTTATATATTTACATTCTTATCTATTTTCCGTTTATATGGTTTTATGCTATAACACAATTGATAACTTTAAAAGAGATTGCACAGCACTGTTTATCTATTGAAATACTTATTGGCATATGTGGGAACGTATAAAGAATCAGCAGCGATACAAAAGGGTAAAGCTCTAAAAGGGAGTTTTGGACATAATTGCGCTGGGGTTTTTTGTTTGTTATGTCAATTTTGTATTTCACCTTTACCTGTAGCACTGTATGAGTAAAGATACAAATGTTCGCCAGTTAAAATGTGTTAAAAAAATTAGTAATTTCAATGGGGTGTTCTTAATTCTTCATATGACTTTGTAAATCTAAAAACATACTGGCTATTTAATTGGTTTCCTCCCAAAACTGTTTTTATGATGTGTCTGTTTATGGTAGGAACAGTAGATTGTGGGCTCCTTCAAGAGACAGGGATTGATGTGAATGGTTGAGGTAGTATGACCTTGCCATATACTACACATACATGAAATGAATAAAGAGATCTTTGAAGTTGATTGGTCATTTGTAATTTTACCCTGGGTTTTGGGACAAAATATTTTGACAGGTGCCTGGTAATCTAGCTTTGTGGTATGTTCGGCCCTACTAAGGGGTCACACAAATGATCAAAATAGTGATTGGTGGTTTCTATAGCATAATTATAAGTTTGTCTTTATGTATTTTAAATATTCCTTGATTACAATCTTACACTCACTCTTGTATTATCTACAACGGATAAAGGTATAAAACAAGTTTTCATTTACAGTCAGGCATATTGTCGTTTTGACAGTTCTATTATTCCCCACCAGGCGGTGCCCTCAGCTAACCATGGCTTACGAATGTGCTAAAGCTATACTAAAGCTTTATACTTCTTAGGGAAACATCTGTAGTTCACAACTTTAGAAAACCTTCTGTATTGTTTTCTTCCATTCAACCACAAACCAATTCAAGACAAAGCTTTTCCAACTTATTGTATAATTGTAAAAGAAACCATGACACAGTATAATTTGTACTTAAAGTAACATTAAGTAACATTACCGTCAGGAACAATTCAGACCAGTATTTATTGCAATCAATCTCTTCTAATGCAGTGGTCTCCAAACAGTAACCCATGGGCCACATGTAGCTCTTTGTGTGCCTCTATCTGGCACTGATAATGAGGATCTATACCTCCAGTGACACCAAACATTAGGCACTTTTCAGTCCACTGACACCAAGAGTGGGACACTATTCTTCCTACTGACACCAAGAGTGGGATACTATTCTTCCTACTGACACCAATGATAAGGCACTTTTTCTCCCACTGATACTAATAATGGCACACTATTTGTCCCACTAATACCAATGATGGGGCACTATTTCTCCTCCCACTGACCAAGGGTATAATTTATTTACTTCCACTGACCACAAAACCTACTAAGTTGTCTACTCCCACTGACACTTGGGCATTTTCTACTTGCACTTGGCACTGTCCATCCCCCTAAAACTCCATCCTTTGGGGGACTGACTCTTGAAGCTGTAGATTGCATGCATTAGAACAGGGGTCTCCAAACTTTCTAAACAAAGGGGCAGTTTTCAGACAGTAAACTGGCCCTTTGTTTAGAAAGTTTGGAGACCACTGTTCTAATGCATGCAATCTACAGCTTCAAGAGTCAGTCCCCCAAAGCAGTGGTCATCAACCTTGTCCTGCAGGGCCCATTAACAGGCCAGGTTTTATGTATTACCTTGGGGAGATGCAGACTAGAATACTGCAATCACTGAGCAGCAAATGATATCACCCGTGATGCATTTCAGTTATCTTGCAAACCTGGCCTGTTAGTGGGCCCTGCAGGACAAGGTTGATGACCACTGCCCCAAAGGATGGAGTTTTAGATGGCGTCTGGTGCTCTTTCTCATCTGCTAGCTTCTTATACTTTTGGGAACTGCAGCATTAGGATCTCCCCAAAATAGTTTCAGCTCTGTCCCTACACATCTTGGAGTGTCCTTCTACAACAATGGTGCTCTCACTACGTCTCTTGCATTATCCATAATATATAATACATGACTCTAATAGCAGGAAGAAAGTTTTAACCCTTCCTCACTCTAATAAAAATATTGTTTTGTTGATGAAAATGTTGCCGATATTTTCCTATTCGGTACTTTAACAGGAAATGATCGGAAATCTCCCAAGCAGCATCACAGACTAAACCCTGGCAGAAGTTCTAACCCTTCCTCACGCTAATCAAAAATATATTGTTGACTTTAGTTGAGCTTTATACATATTAATTTATTTGTATATTTGGAGCATATTGACTTCAGATGTCACTTGCCATTATTAGTCAAACCTAACTGTTTTAACATAATATAACTATTATTTAAGAAATATTTGGCATATTGCAGACTGTAGGAAATAGAGGGTCAAGAGAGTTTTTCTTTTAACTATTATTAACCAGAAACTCACAGAAATGAAACTATAGTGAGGCCGCGTACACACGAGGAGACATGTCCGATGAGACAGGTCCGACGGACCGTTTTCATCGGACATGTCTCCAGGGATATTTTGGTCTGATGTGTGTACACACCATCAGACCAAAATCCCGGCAGACAGACAGCGCGGTGACGTAGAAGACACCGACGTCCTCAAACAAGGAAGTTCAATGGTTCCACGCATGCGTCAAATCAATTCGACGCATGCGCCGGATTTCGGTCCGCTGGTTAGACGTACTAACCATCGGACATGTCCGATGGACAGGTTTCCAGCGGACAAGTTTCTAAGCATGCTTAGAAACTTTTGTCTGCTGGAAACCTGTCCGCTAGGCCGTACACACGATGGGACATGTCCGCTGAAACTGGTCTGCGGACCAGTTTCAGCGGACATGTCTCCTCGTGTGTACGCGGCCTAAGGCTGTGCCTTTCCAGATAGGAAACCAGAATTATAATCAGGGGTTGTATCTTTCAAATCTCCAAACATCTTTTTTCCCCCCAGTAATTTGCAGATTTATTAACAAGCAACTGATAATAATATTTGTGTATGTTGTTTGACCCTCAATAACTAATAATATGTAAAAAATACATTAAATATACTATATTGTATATGGCAAACAAAACAAATGAAATGCTAACGCATGTTAACTGAGTGTCTTGCTGATGAAATAACCTTCATTATACTGTATGTGGTAGAAGCAGCACTTTGATCCTCTACATCAGGGGTCTCCAAACTTTTTAAACAAAGGGCCAGTTTATTGTCCTTTAGACTTTAGGAGAGACGAATTGTGGCCAGCAGGGGTAAAAAAATGTCAGCATTACTGAGAATAAATTTTTATAACTAGAGAAGATACATTTATGATAATGTATCCTTCCTAATCTATTTTGAATGTATATTCATAAAATAATATTACAGTCTTTTTTTTATAATTTAATACCACCTGCTGCCATGCTAACAACTAATTTAAAGTGGTAAAAGTGGTTAAAACCCCCTAAGCCCTGGACCATTATGCAGCTAAAGGACCTTGCCCCTTTTTGAGATTCATCATTGCGTCGCTTTAACTGACAATTGCGCGTTTGTGCGATGTGGCTCCCAAACAAATCGCACAATATTCAATATTCAATATTTTTTCCTCAGTTTAGACCGATACGTATTCTATATATTTTTGGTAAAAAATGGCAATAAACAGTGCTATAAAAATGCAATGATTACTGTGAAAATTACACGGGCAGTGAAGGGGTTAACCTGAAGGAGCCACTAAAGGGGTTAAGTGTTCCCTAATGTGTGTTTCTTACTGTAGGGGGGGCGTGGCTGGGCGTGTGACATCACTGATCGTCGTTCCCTATGACGGGGAACAGATGATCAGTGACAGGCTCACTAGAAAGCATGAGGAGAGGTTTGTTTACACTTACCCAGGGCCGTCTTTAATGTTGATTGGACCCTGGTCAAAAAAAATCTTGGGGCCACCCCCTTCTATATTGCTCTCCACCTGCTCTGAGACATACAATAAGTATCAGCTAGACTTAAAATCAGTTTACTGTATCAGATCAGATTGATTGCCAGAGGTTACAGCATATCATTACCACTTACTGACTACAGGTTACAGCACAGATTACGGCTCACTGATTAGTTACCAGAGGTTACAGCACATGATTTCTTCTTGTTGATTGGTTGCTAGAGATTACTGTACAGTAATAATGCTCACTGATTGGTTGCTAGAGGTTAAAGCATACCATCTTTTCATTGCAGAGGGGCATGATATACATATGAATTCTTCCTTTATTTACATATGAATGCTGTCGCTATTTACATATGAATGCTTTCGTTATTTACATATGAATGATGTGGTCTGAATGATGAGGTCTGAAGGTGAGTCACCTGTACACAAAAATAGGGCAGAACTGGGTAGCATTAGTAGCAGCACTTCACACTGAGATATCAGGACACAGCACATGACTAAAACTTTAAGGGACAAGGGAATTTAAACTGGGATAGTTGGCAAGTATGAGGCAGCTACTTTGGACCCCACAACAATGCCAGGGCCCAGGGAAGCTTTCCCTTTTGCCCTGCCTTAAAGACGGCCCTGCACTTACCTCTCCCCATTCTTCAGCTCTGTGACTCGATCATGGGACACCGGCGGCAATCGGGTCCGCAGGTCCCGCGAGCGCGGTCATGGAGCTCAGGACCAGGTCGCAAGTGTGCTTCCAGCAGCGTGCTTGCAACCCACGGCTGGGCTTATTAAAGGCTATTCTGCCAACATATTTAGTCGTGCGGCGGTCCTTAACTGGTTAAAGTGGTAATAAACCCGAAAGCAAACATTTATTATATTGCAGCTTACTAATTCTTAGATGTGTGTTATCTTCTTTTTATGCCTCCCTGTCTCTATTTTCATCTGGTGATCCGGCTAGTAAGTCTGTTGTTTCTCAAAACAACAAGCTCTCCATCAGAATATATCAATTACAGAGATGAGACAAAACATTTACCACTAGCAGGGGTACTTAAAATTATATATATTTTTTAATGTATTTATGTAAACCCTTATTTCCAAAAGGAATAAAACTGCTTGCTGTAACTTTTAGTTTGGCTTCAATTTGTTTGTGTACCTAAATTGGAACGTTACCTATAACAACTTGATTAAAATAATGCTCTTTAGCAAGTAACATACATTCCACATGAATAATTATGCTACAAAAATGAGCGCGTGCTGTAAATTGCCTCCAACACTGTTCCTGTTTCTTCTTGCTGGAGGCTGCCATTTTGTTAAAACCCAGAGCCCATGAGTAGCAGTAAATCTTTAGGCCATCTACAGATTATGTAATTACTCTATTTTAAACAGAATAGTCACTTATGTTTTATGATTTAAACCTGCAAAAGAGGCCAACCTGAAGTGATCTAGCAGGACTAACACGATCTTCCCCCCAGACTGACAATGCTGCCGTCCAGTGGCAACTCGTCCATTAGGCGTGCAGGGGCGCGGCCCCCTAATCCATGCTCCCAGCCCCTAATCTCCATGTAGGGTGCTGGATGCATGGATTTCTAAGTGTTTTTTTTAAAGCACTTGATTAGAGCCGGAGGCTTAAAAAGGGTGGGCTCTGTGCTCCAAGCCCACCCATTTGTGTGACATTAGCAAATAATTATTTGCTAATGTCTTCCTGCTTTTCCTCCCAGCCAATCAGGAAGTGGGTCCTAAGACCCGATTGACCAGGAGTCTCAGGACAGGTCTCAGGACCTGTCTCCTGTTCGGCTGGAAGGAGAAGCATTGGCCCCCAGCAGCAGCAGTCTCTCCTAGGAGCCCTACCCCAGATTTAGTAGTGCACCACCACCTTGTCCCCTCGCAGTATAAGATAAGGAGGCCATGGATCGCACCGGGGTGGCGGTAGTGCCAAAGGATAGCTGCCTATTGAGGGAGGTTGTGATCGATCAATCGCTTGAGAACTGCGCGGGGATGCTAGTGCAAGTGAGGGGGATAGGTCTGTTTGCCACCCCCCCTACATTTTGACCACCACCCCACCACTGCTGCTGTCCAAAAGGTGCCACCTGTGTTGTTTCATCCAGAGTGGGGGTACTCTAATACAGGAGGTTGTGTTAGGCCTTGTACACACGATCAGTCCAACCCGATGAAAACAGACTGAAGTTCAGTTTCATCGGTTCACAGACTGATGGTCTGATGTGCCTACACATCATCAGTTCAAAAAACGATCGTGTCAGAACGCGGTGACGTAAAACACAACGATGTGCAGAAAAAAATGAAGTTCAATGCTTCCAAGCATGCGTCGACTTGATTCTGAGCATGCGCGGGTTTTGAACCGATGCTTTTGCGTACTAACCATCGGTTTTGACCAATCGGTAGGAGTCCATCGGTCCGATTTTAAAGCAAATTCAAAATGTTTGGACCAAAGGACAACAGACTGATGGGGCGTAAACACAGTCGGTTTGGACCGATAAAACTGAATTTCAGTCCGTTTTCATCAGTTTGGACTGATCGTGTGTACGCGGCCTTACTGTTCAGTTCACCAGATGAAAACAGAAGGAAAAAAGCCTAAACAAAGAAAAATAATGTAGCCACCATGACTGGTAAGCTGCAATATATTACATTTTGGGTTTAATACCACTTTAGGTGTAGTTTATATCTTGTAACTGACATTTTCCCTGACCTGCTCATTAAATCCACTTTTTTAGTTACATGTCTCAGATTTTTCTAAACCTCACTGTTTGACCTCTAAAATACTGTACATGCTACAATAGCCATCTTTATACTTAGTTTACAGGCTGTCATGGACAGCTACTGTTCTCTATGACCAGGGCCAATGCCCGAAAGAGCCCAGGAGCAGTGGGCAGCATAAGCACTAAGCAATGAGAATATAGGTTTGGTGAATTTAAAATTCTGTATTTCTACTGAAAGATTTAATGCGAAGTTGGGAATGTAAGTTGTAAAAAGAAAGGACAGTTAACCTTTTGGCCTTGTTCACATGGGCATGAAAAGCAGGCATTTGCTTCGTCTTAATAGAGGTCTCCAAGCACTTTGCAAAAGCAATGCCTGTTCTTTACATGGATAGCAAATATTTAACTACACATCGTGCATTTGCATAGCTTTGTGTTCATTTTGATCTTACTTTCAACATTTGGCAGGCAATTTCATTTGAAAATCTTGCCAAATGCTTTTATTCCAGTCAATGGAAAGCTATGATATGACTCTTTCTGATGCCTGTGAAAAACATCTTTAATTCACAAATGCAAAGTAATGACTTAAGCCTTATGTGAACTTAAAGGGGTTGTAAAGGTAATTTTTTTTCCCTAAATAGCTTCCTTTACCTTAGTGCAGTCCTCCTTCACTTACCTCATCCTTTGATTTTGCTTTTAAATGTCCTTATTTCTTCTGAGAAATCCTCACTTCCTGTTCTTCTGTCTGTAACTACACACAGTAATGCTCGGCTTTCTCCCTTGTGTGGAGAAAGCCTCTTGAGGGGGGATAGAGAAAGGAGATAGATTGCAGATAGAGAAAGGAGCTGTGTGACACTCCTGCTCGCCCCCTCCCTCCTCAAGAGGCTTTCTGCACACCAGGGAGAAAGCCTTGTATTACTGTGTGTAGTTACAGACAGAAGAACAGGAAGTGAGGATTTCTCAGAAGAAATAATGACATTTAAAATCAAAATGGAAGGATGAGGTAAGTGAAGGAGGACTGCACTAAGGTAAAGGAAGCTATTTAGGGAAAAAAATGTTTCCTTTACAACCCCTTTAAATTCATTTTTCTACTTTTTCAGAAATCTGTGAGAAAAAGAGTATTGATCAATCGTAGCAGAATACTGTAGTACCTTTGTAGCCATGTGACAACAAATGGCCTTTATTGATTTACAAGACAGCTGCATTGTCTCCATATTGCCATAAGCTTAGACCATTGCAATTACAATAAACATCTTTGTACTTTACTCTGAAGTATTACACAAACTATGCATTGATAGCTGCACTAAGTGTGGATTTTAATAAGAAATGGAACAAGACAAGGATGCCCACTCTCCCCGATTTTCTTTGTCCTCATCTTAGAACCTTTTTTGAGAACTATCCGGGCAAATAGAGATATAAGAGGACTCTTGGTTAAAGGAGCAGTGTATAAAGTCGCAGCATTTGCAGACGACCTGTTATTTTCGTTAACGACTCCAGAACTATCCCTACCATCCCTACTGAAGGAGATAAAGGAATACGGAGAACTTTCTAATTTTAAGGTGAACTATAGTAAATCGGAAGCAATGGGAATAGAAGTGAATAGACAGAAGCAGCAGCAATTAGCGGCAAACTTCCCCTTTAGGTGGACAGATTCCCACATACTTTACCTGGGAACAAAGATACCGAAAAATTTAAAAAGGATCTATGAGCTAAACTTCGTACCCCTGGTAAGGCAGATCAAGGCAGACTTTCAACGATGGGATAAGGAAATCTTTACATGGTTCGGAAGAATTAACATTATAAAAATGAATGTGATGCCAAGATTACTATACATACTTCAGACCTTACCTGTAAATATTCCCTCAGGGTTCTTGAGAGATTTAAGAACTAGATTCGCGAAGTTCATCTGGGCAGGGAAAGCACCTAGAATACGGCGAGAGATTCTGACGTTGCCAAAGGAAAGAGGAGGGGTGGGACTTCTAGACCCAATGGGATACCACGATGCGTCCCATATGGCAAGGGTGGTGGAGTGGTGTACCCAACAGAAGGTAAAACCATGGATACATATGGAGCAAAAAATCACGAACATTCCTTTAGAGGGAATGGCATGGATCCAAGAGGTAGATATACCACAAGAAGTGAAAAAACACCCCACTATAGGAGCCACACTACGAGTCATAAAAAAAATATTTAAGAAAACGAAAATCTCGGAACATCCAAGTCCATTAATCCCGGTGCTGGGAAACCCTAGATTCCAATTAGGCTTTACAGACCTACATTTTAATAATCTTAGACGCTCGGGAATGAGCAGGCTAACACACTTTGAAGATGAGAATCAAAGGAGCAGTGGGGGAGAAAGGGAAGAGGTATTTAATAGGGAAATAGACTCAATGAGATTAAACCAATTAAAAGCTGCTATTAGAGCAATGAATCCACTAGGCAAAGCAACCAGAGACCTCTCAAGATACGAGGAACTATGTTTGAAGGGTGACTCACTGAGACATGGTCTGTCTTTAATGTATACTCTTTTAGAAGAGTTAATAGCCCCAAAAGAATTACCATTTATTCTAGCCTGGGAAAAAGAAATGGGGACTAAATTTTCAGAGACGCAGAGAATAAAAATCTTTAATTTTACACACAAAGCTTCTCTCGCTACCAGATATCAAGAGGGTGCTTATAAGATCCTGACTAGATGGTATAAAACCCCTGTTGCATTAAAAAGGATATTCCCCGAGTTATCAGACCGGTGCTGGCGGTGTGGAGAAGGAGAGGGTACCATGTTACATGTATTCTGGGAGTGTCCAAAGTTGAGAGATTTTTGGAAAATGGTCACCGATACGGTAAAAGAAATCACAGAGGTAGATCTGGGAGATAATCCAGCTACCTATCTACTCTTGGACTTCCCAATTTTCATGGTAAAATTTAAAAATTCTCTGCTTAGACATTTGTTGACAGCGGCAAGGGCATGCATTCCAATTTTGTGGAAAAGTACGCTTGCGCCGACTAGACAGCAATGGCTGGGCAGAGTAACAGAAATTCAGCAGATGGAGAACCTGACGATGGGAATAAGAGAACAAGAGGGGAAGTATAGCCAAGTGTGGACCCCCTATATAAGATTCAGAGAGCGAGACCTTTGAAGGAGGAGGAGGATTGGAGGAGTTCTTTTTTTTTTTGGGGGGGAAAATGGGGGGGGGGGAATAGCGACTTAGAAGGAAGGGTAGATATGGGGAATAGGAAGTGTATGATGCTATAGCTATATACAGTAGATATGATGGCAAAATTTGGGAATCTTGTTAAGAAGCACAATGACCAATGAGAAAATGTTTAAAGAAAAGTGTCAAATTGTAGTCATTTACTTTCTTGTTTGTATAAAGAGGAAATAAGAGTGGAAAATGCTATAAAATAAAGAATTATAAAAAAAAAGTGTGGATTTTAATGTCTACTATAGAATATCTATAATATTTTCTTCATCACAAACACATCATAAAATAAACGTGGAAAAATGTATTCTAAAATACATTAGACAATAACATATTACATTCTATACAAAAAAAAACCCTCCCTAATATATATATATTCTCTCTCCCTCACCTCCAACCCATCCCGTCCAAAAGCCCCCCACACAAATCCTACCTTCTTGAGTTATCTCATACCTTAACTATTCTATAACTAATAAATAGTCTGTTAACCCCTATACTTCCGTCTGATCTCAAAATAAATAGTGTCAAACCTGGTAGTGTCAGCCATGGTTCCCACATTTCACTAAATGTATTTGCTATTCTCATATACCTGCCATTTCGTTTAGCAATGCGTCATTTACCTGTATCCGCCATTCCTCATATGTTGGGCTTCTAGAGGATATCCATTTCATTGCTATCAATTTTCGTGCAATAAATAGCATCTTATTAATGGGTATCCTAATTACTTGGGTATATAATTATTTTTCTAATTGTCCTAGCAGGCATATTCTTGGGTCTAGCTATATCTGGGTTTAATACGGCTGATTAATGGTTTCTACCACATTCTGCCAATATCTGAACAGTTCAAGGCAGTTCCAAAGCATATGCATTAAATCAGCAGATACTCTTGAACATCTCGGGCATTCCGACAGATCCTGCCTCCCCCATTGGTATAATTAAAGGGGTTGTAAAGGTTTGTTTTTTATTTTCTAAATTGGTTCCTCTAAGCTAGTGCATTGTTGGTTCACTTACCTTTTCCTTCGATTTCCCTTCTAAATTTTTTTTTCTTTGTCTGAATATCTCACTTCCTGTTCCTCCTCAGTAGGCTTGCCCACATCATCCGAGCCATTCTGGCTGGGGGTTAGTCAGCGTGCTCGCCACCTCCCTTGGGATTACATCCCTGCAGGAACACAGTGTCTCCCCACAGGGATGTGGTCCAAAGGGAGGGGGCAAGCATGCTGACGAACCCCCAGCCATTGCGGTTTGGATGATGGGGGCAAGCTTACTAAGGAGGAACAGGAATTGAGAAATTCAGACAAAGAAAAAAAAAACATTCAGAAGGAAAATTGAAGGACAAGGTAAGTGAACCAACAACGCACTAGCTTAGAGGAACCTATTTAGAAAAAAATAAAAAGTTTACAACTCCTTTAAGCTGGTGTCTTAAAAGCTCTATATATTATATATGATTGGGTTAGGCATTGCTGTGGCAATACTGATACGGACTGTACAAGTTACAATATACACTGCCATGTTTCATATGTCATTTTTCTAAGGTCGTTTTCCCATCCTTTTTAAGCTAAACAACTATTTGTCTACTCTTTATGATAACATAATACTTTTAATGTACTGACTTGGCTTTTGCAGGAATCAAAATAGTTAGTATTCCGAATATCCGGTCTTGATTTCCATGCATCTACCACACTAAACAGCCAGGAAGGTGCACATGTGTTCAACAGTGTGGCTTACTATGTTACCTTTCCAGTTATCCCTCTGGGCAGTGAATCAGCATTACATGCTCTGTCCAATCAGTAGGGCAGTGATTTAGGCAATGCTGTATCCTGGCCTAGGCCAACAAGGCCCAGGCCTAGGGCAGCACTTTGCAGGGGGGCAGCACGGACAGTGTCTCCGCCGGCTTGCCCTACACTGTTAGGCAAATTAGTTTAGCGCCCCCATAAATCGGCCACACTGCTTCCAGATTTTCAAATTCCAAATTTTTTTACCACCCCTGTCCCATTGCAGAGATTTCCCTTCACTTCCTATCCCATAGCCAAACAGGAAGTGAGAAGAAATCTATGCAAATTAAGGGAATCCATTGGCCCCCCTCCCAGGCCATTAGAACTAGTGTCCCCACTTGAAAATGTCAGGGTGGGTCTTAAATCGCAAGGGGTGTGGCCTTGACAGGAAGGAGTGGGTCATATTTAAATTAGGGGGTGCAGAGTTCAGTCAGGCCTAGGGAAGCACAAAACCTAAATACATCCCTGGATTTAGGGACCAGTAAAGCTAAAACAGCAATGGTAGAGTGGTCTTCCTGACTATATAATGTGGCAGAATTGTCTAAATCACAAGAAAAAATACAACATTTTTGGTAGGTAAACCTATATGTAATTTAACCATTCATTAGGTTTATGGCTGTGGCTCTTCTATAATTATTATAATTAAGAAAGCTGATATTTAAAGGTTTCTTATTCCCACTTTATTGAGCTTAAAGTATCTTTATTTTAGCAGTGGGGTGGGAGGTCACTTGAAACCTGATGGTTTGACAGTTGACATTCCAGCAAGTGTCAGATTTCAAGGGGACCTCTAAATCTCTAATTGTCTCAGTACTTCCCATATTTCCATTAGGAGAGGTTAACATTAAACTGTATGGTCATACACACTACACACATCACATGCAGTCAATTTGTACTGACCTAAGTCTTTCACTTATTAACATGCATGTTCCAATTGGATAGCATTTTGTATCCATCTTTAGGGAGCCTGAAGAGTCACTAAAGTCATTACTTAAACTGAAATGGATGTGATTAGGACTACTCCCAGTCTTCAATCAGTCCTGCTAAAAATGTCAGCAAAAATAAACCACTCTAGATAAGATTACAAGCTTGTTAGAGACTGAAAATGGGATACATAGAAACACAGAGTGGTGACAGGCTGATACAGGCTGATTTTGTTCAGTAATAGTTTATTTTGAGGCCTGACATAGTATCATGTTCATATTTAAAGAGCCTCATTTAAATTCATCACCCGTTTCCCCCAAGACCAAGCTGACTTCATAACCTGCTGTGAAGTTACATTTTTACTTTTTTGGTCCACTTTTATGCTGTAAAATATAATGTTTTCCATGATTATATACATTATGGGCCAGATTCACATACATCGGCGCATTTTTGGACCGGCGTAGTGCAACTTCTTTAAGTTAGACCGGCTTAATTTCGAGGCGCAAGTGCCGTATCCTCGTAGTATTTTCGTCCAAATTTGCAATGGTGCAATGTAAATTCCGAGGCGTGAGGCGGTGTAATTCAAAGTGGGAAGGACGTGGGCGTGTTCCATTGAAATGAGCCGTTACCCCATGCAAATGAAGGGCCGGCCAGACTGGGCATGTGCACATGAAGCAGACTATGGTCAGCACCTCTCTGAGCATGCTCAGAACTCGGCACGGCGCAATCAGTTAGATAGGAACTAGGCCCTACAGACTTAGTGAGCTATGCACAGTGCTTAAATAGACCGAGAGAAATGCCCTTCCATTGCAAAAGTACATCCAATTATTTTTCCCTTCCTACAGCAAGGTGCTTTTGTTCTGTTGTTTGTTAGTGTTTGTTGGTTTGTGACGTGTCTTTGAGATTTTGGGAGAGTGATTTGGAGAGTGTTTTTTGCTGAGTTTTATTTTATTTTTTTGCTGTGTTTTTTTTTATTTTGCTGTTTTAATTTTTCTTTTGCTGGGTATTTTTTTTTTGCTGGGCATTTTTTATTTTTTTTCTGTTTGTGAATGATTTTTGAATGTGGGGGTGACATTCCTGCCACCATTCCACTTGTACGCTGAAAAGAGCCACTGGCAAGGAAATAGAGTGTTGCCAGGACCTTGCCCAGTGGCTGCACTGCATGTGAGCGGTGTGTTGGGCTGGTGATGTCCTCCTGCAGGGTTGTGGTTAATTCCAGGATGGCATGAGGAGTGAATCTGAAGATGGGATACACCTCAGAATCACTCATGCCAAATATGTGTATGCGTGTGCGGTATATCCTCTCCTGTGCCCTCCTCCGTGCCCTCCTCAGTGCCCTCCTCCTTCTGTGCTCATCTAAAGTCAGTAGTATAGCTATGAGCAAGGATGCCCCTGGCATGTTGGCAGGGCCTCCATCAGGAATTATGGGGCCCCTTACACAGCTTCAGGCATGAGCCCCCTGGAGCAGAGAACTGAGGGGGGGGGTGCTGCCGTCTGAAATTGAGAAGGGGGGGCTGCTGCGAATTGAGAAGCGGGGGGGCCTTTACAAAAAAAACAAATAAAGAAAAATAGATATAAAAAAGGGGGGTAGCCATCCAGGGACCTTGGGGCCCTTTAATAAAAAATAAAATAAAAATATCTAAAAAAACATTTTTTTATATAAAAAATAATTAAAAAAGAGGGGGTTCCCATCCGGGCCCCTGGGGACCCCCGGGCCCCTTACAGGTGTAATGCCTGTACCCCCCTGATGGCAGCTCTGCATGTTGGCATATAGATTGTTGTCCTGCAAGTGTGGGTGCTCAGCTCGTCCCTAACAGTGTTGCTTTAGCTCACATGTAGACGGATTGTCTAATTTTAAACCTGCTTTTATAGGGTCTAATTTTAGACTTACCGTGCAGCTGATAAGCACATCGTGTAGACTGCACCGCACAAACTTACTTTTGTGAATCGGCGTATCTCCCTCATTTGCATATTTGCATAGGAAATCAATGGTGTGGACGGAGTTAATGTGCACCTAGGATGTGCAGGCGGGAGTAGCCTATTTTGGTGCGGATCTAGTTCTGTGGGTACGGTGCAAAAAATATTCCGGAGCAAATTTAGACTTAGACGGCACATCTCAAGATACTCCGGCGTAAGTGCTTTGTGAATCTGGCCCTATATTACCAAATTATTGGGACACCTGCCTTTACACGCACATGAACGTTAGTGGGATCTCAGTCTTCGTCCGTAGGGTTCAATATTGAGTTGGCCTACTCTTTGCAGCTATAACAGCTTCAACTCTTCTGTGAAGGCTGTCCACAAGGTTTGACCATTCTTCCAGAAGCGCATTTGTGAGGTCAGGCACTGATGTGGACCATAAGGCCTGGCTCGCGGTCTCCCCTCTAGTTCATCCCAAAGGTGTTCTATCGTGTTGATGTCAGTACTCTGTGAAGGCCAGTCAAGTTCCTCCACCCCAAACTCGCTCATCCGTGTCTTTATGGACCTTGCTTTGTGCACTGGTGAGCAGTCATGTTGGAACAGGAAGGGGTCAAATCCAACTGTTCCCACAAGGTTGGGAGCATGACATTTTACAATTTGAATTTTAATAAGCACACTTACCTGTCCTACTTGCCCGCACTGATGACCCCCTTAATGCCGATCCCTCGATCGGTGCAGGTCCCGTGCCACCATTCACGCTGAGTGAAACAGGCAGTGAAGCCTTACGGCTTCACTGTCTGTTTCCTACTGCTCATTAGTGTTGCTCACGAATATTCGCATTGCGAATATTCGCTACGAATATTGCATATTTGAGTATTCGCGAATTACTCGAATATTGCGGCGAATATTCGCTATGGCGAATATTCGTATTTTTTCAAATTTATTAGTAAAACAGATCACATCCTAGTGATCTCCATCGATGTCTAAAAGCATTGCTGGTATGATTAGAGAGAGACCCTGGGCCGAGTAGCTGATGCGATTCTTTTATGTTGCCAAAAATTTGCATTGCGAATTTTCGGCAACATAAAAGAATCGCATCAGCTACTCGGCCCTTCTTTTGCATCAGAGCCAATCAGAATAACTTGAATATTCGGCAAAAGGAATATTGCGCGATATTCCTTTTGCCGAATATTCGAGTTATTCTGAGTGCCTCTGATGCAAAAGAAGGGCGGAGAAGATAATCACGCAATATTCCTTTTGCCGAATATTCAAGTTATTCTGATTGGCTCTGATGCGCCCTTCTTTTGCATCAGAGCCAATCAGAATAACTTGAATATTCGGCAAACGGAATATTGCACGATTATCTTCTCCGCCCTTCTTTTGCATCAGAGCCAATCAGAATAACTCGAATATTCGGCAAAAGGAATATTGCGCGATATTCCTTTTGCCGAATATTCAAGTTATTCTGATTGGCTCTGATGCAAAAGAAGGGCGGAGAAGATAATCGCGCAATAGGAATATTGCGCGATTATCTTCTCCGCCCTTCTTTTGCCCCCTTATTCTCCTTTCTTTTAAGTAGAGTTAGTGTAGAGTTAGTGTTTAGTGCATATTAGTTTAGTAATACAGGAAATGATCTCCGTTTATGAGAATTTCGCAATCATTTTCGCATTAGCGAAATTTCGCATTAGCATTAATTTTGGGATAAAATATCACGAATATTCGATATTAGCGAATATTCGCGAATATTCTTCTATATATTCGCGCAATATCGCGAAATCGAATATGGCGTATTCCGCTCAACACTACTGCTCATGTGCGAGTCTCGCGCTGACTTGTGAATGAGCGGCTGCTCTCTGGGAACACACACAGTTCCCAGAGAGCAGCATGCCCAATTTACTCGAAGAAGAATATAGGTATTGCTTGAAATAGGTATACACAGGAGAGGTTTTCACATACGTGCTTTAAAGATATACTGTATTTGATGAGTAGTACTTATTAAATTAAATTAAATCCAATTACATCTATGTGTATTAAATTTGTCCACTGAATACCAGACTATGTTAACTATTATAGCGCTGTCAATTTTTTCAATAACAAAGCCCTAATGTGTAATGGATGTGTATGGCTAATAAGTTGGGAAAAGACGATAATAGAATTATTGTGATATACAAACCATAGCAATATTTGATTAGAATTTCACAAGAGCTCACTAGTACTTTTGCACACCTGTTTTGATGAAGTAATGTCAACAACAGACTGAGAAAGAAGTGCTGCCAAAACCATTGTTTTGTAGTATTGTCTGGGTGGTTTCTCAAGCCTTCACAAAGCATCCAACAGATGTTTTCTGTCAGCAGGCGATGGGAGCTCCAAGGGCCATAGTACATCTGTCCTGGGTTTGATATTTGTGAGAACATTCTTTTCTACCAGAAGTGTTCCCTAATGAAATTTTTAAACGCCGCCAACGTACAGAATGATAGTGAGACTTTCAAAATAAAAAAAATACTCAGATGACTCAGCCACTGCGGATGTGAAATTTAAAATCCCTCCAGGAAAATTAAAACGGAAATGTAATTATTTTCAGACACAAGTGATTAACCTTCATAGGAGGATATGTGACATCCCTGGAAATAACGTGCTACTGGGGTAAAAGCAATTTTAAAAAATGCAACCATTTTGTCTATGAATTTTCTGGAAGTTGAGCCATATGTATCACATAGCTGCCATTTGGAATCTGATTTCAGAAACACCAGATTTGTGTAAGTAACTTGCACTCGATATGTGTAAGTAGCTTGCTGTTTCAGGAGAATTAAAACAAAAACTAAAACTATCAGAGTTGCACAATCTCTTCATATAGTAAGTAAATTAACTATTTTGTGCATTAGTTATTTCAAATACAGGTGTAATGTCTAGCACAGACTAATGGCCCATACACACGATCCGAATATCGAACGAAAACGATCGTCCGATGATGGATCGTACGATTTTCGGATCGTGTGTACACTACTTTCGAGAGCCGATCACGACCGTTCATCCGATTTTTTTCGATCGGACATGCGCGAAAATTTTACTCGTACAATGTCAGATCGTACGATTTTTGTTTAGTCAGTACAGCCGTCGTCCGACAATACAATACAAATACATTACAACACGTGACATCACTTCCGATCTTTTTTTTCTGTCGTACGAGAATTTTCGTGAGTTTAATAACCTATTTTATTTTACTTGCGATAATTAAGCGAAAAAAGTCATACGATCCATCGGCCGATATTCGGATCGTGTGTATGGGCCATTACTACTACTACTTTGTTCAGTGCAGTGTTTTATCTGCATGTATTTATAACTGAAGTAACAGGTCACATACCTATATGGTAAATGTCAACATATTCCCCTTATGTAAGGGGATTTGGTGGAATTAGTGCAACTTTGGGGTTGATTTAGGGTCCTTTCACAAGGGCGGTCCAATCAGGTCTGCCTGTCAGTTTTTCAGGTGGACCTGACCTGACAGTCTATTCACCCCTTTGGAGCGTCGGATGTTAGCGGTGACATGTCCGCTGACATCCGCTGCTATCCAGTCCAGTGGTCCGTTTTCACTTGATTTGCATGTAGAAGAAAGCTGGCCTCTGTCCGTCTCTGCTCTGCACACCTATCATCTGCCTGCTCAGCGGGGATCAGCGGAGCATATCCCCGCTGAGCAAAGCAGAGTCTGTGTGAAAGGATCCTTACTAAAACTCGAGAGTGCAAAATCTGGTGCAAAATCTGGTGCAGACTAAGAAGCTGAGGCTACCACGCGCAGCTGCATCAGATTTTGCATCAGATTTTGCACCCTCCAGTTTTAGTAATTCAAAATCACACTGTAAAGGCAACTAGCAATCCTAAACCCAGGGCTTGACAAATTTGCTTGGAATCTAGGAGCCAGCTAAAAAAATAAGGAGCCAGGAACGCGCCCTGTCCCACCGAGCTTGGGTGCAGAAGCGAACGCATATGTGAGTGTTGCCCGCATATGAAAGCGGTGTTCAATCCACATATGTGAGAGCAATAATTCTAGCCCCAGACCTCCTTTGTAACTCAAAACTTGCAACCTGTAGAATTTTTTAAACGTCGCCTATGGAGATTTTTTTTTTCATTTCTTTCTTTTTTTTATTATTCAATGTTAGAAATTATCATACACTTTGTGCACATATTCAAATACATAATACAGTACGTATTAAATGTGTAAAACTCTAGTACCCATACTAGCTCCCTATTCTTATCTATATCCCTTTTGTGCATAATTTTGTACGTATTTCTATTTGCCCCCCTCCCACCCTCCCTTCCCTACCCACACCACCTAGTCATGATCATTTAATTTTACCTCTATTTTCTTTTCTTATTTCTTTGCCCTACTCCTCTCTATTCCTTATGCTTCTCTCCGTAGTCTATCACTTATCGACTGTGGAGGTGAAAGTCTGTCGTCACACAGCCATGTTTGCCATATCTGATCAAATTTCCCACTGTCCCCCCTACGGCTGTATGTTAGTTTTTCTCTAAGAAGTAAAGAATTGACTAGTAGAATCCACTGTCTTCCCGTGGGGACCTCTGGTGCCATCCAGTATCGTGCTATAAGTTTTCTTGCTAGGTATAGTACTCTAGTTAGCATTACATAGATTCATTTTGGGAGGAATATATATATATATATAATGTTTGGAGGTTCTAACTTCTAAGTAAAGGGAAGGAGATGGAAACAGGCAGGGAACCTGAATTAGCATTGCTGGTTGTCTTGTCATAACAACAGCCACCACAAGAGGGCACCAGATTCTAGAAGGAACCATAGGACTGCAGAGGGCCGCAAAGCTGTGGCCTCAATTTCTGTCCGTCGCGGCCTGACGCGATTGTGAGGGGGGTGCGCACAGAGACAAGGTACCCCAGCTGTGCCACCCCAGGCTCCAGGTTGCTAGTTCTAGTCACAATTGCGACCTGGTGCCCGGTTATGTTGAGCCATGCTTAAACCTATACCTAATCCTAGTCCAACCTTAACCCTAGCTCTATCAAAATGTATATTTAAAAATAGTTTATCAATATTATTTAAGTACATAAGTGTTTACTGTATATTATATTAGTCTATCTTCCTCTGCTAGAGAGGGCAGACATTTAGCTGGGAAGAGTAGTATATTCACAGTACTGCTTTGACACCAGGAGCCTATCTTTTTGGGGGTTGATTTGTTGATTTATATAGACTGTATACTTTGCAAGGGAACTTACCCCAGAATTGAGTGATTGTGGTGAAGTTTTACTTTGTATAGTATTTCCAACCACATGCAAGGGAAATAAAAAAAACACAGCATATTTGAGTGCACATGATTGGATGATGGAAGTTAGAAGAGCTTCACCTCATTCGCCAAACTCTGGGGAAACTTACCTTGCAACGTGCATCATCTCTGGCAAAGTGAACAGTTTATTTGCCTTTAGTAAATCTACCCAAATGTCTCTGAAACTGTACAGATATTGTGGTGCAAAGCAGGCAGGCAGTAAATCATTGGCATTCCACAGCAATGCCCCACAGAACAAGTCCCAGATCTACTGCCAATGGTCAAAAAGGGGTTAAAGAAGTACTCTAATTTCACCGATGGAAAACAAAAGTTTTTAACCGACGAAACCGATCGTGTGTACAGGGCATTACATATAAAAATGATGGTTACACTATAGAAAACGAATCAAATTTTTTGTAGGATTGGCATACATAATATTGTTTATTCATGTGATTAAGCTTTCAACTATGAGTGTACCACCAGGATTATCTCTGCAATCCTAATAGACACAAATGTATTGAATATAATAACAAATTTTAAGTACTGCTTATAATTTCTTACTTTATTTGGTCAAGAGGCCTGTTGGAATCCCTTGTACCTCAAATACAAGTACAAAAGTTATGACTGCTAAGGGAAAAGGGTGGGGTTGAATGGAAAAGTAATTAAATTAACTAATTTACCCACAACTGGTTTTCTAAGCCAGTAGCATTGTGAACAGTGGATTTTACAAAGACACTGATAAAGATTCCTGGGAATAAGTGTAGCTGTACCCTACCTATTTCACGTATGCAAAAAAGACAGACATGTTATCGTATTGAATGGGCACATGAAGTCCCCCAAACACCCTTGCACCCAACCATTATGTATCCTATGGCAAAATGCATGATATCAGATGGCTTCTATATGTACAATGCAACTAGTGCTCTTAGCTAAATGTGCTGTAGATAAATCAACAACAGTTTAGTAAAGCTGATAACTTATACCTCTGTGTTGTTGAGGATAGGTTGGACTTAGCACATTTATACACAATTTAATAACATTGTTCAAAAACACTGGAGACATTTTAAATACCCCTATGTAAAGGATCTCTTTCATCTTAAAAGCAATGTCTATTTTTTTCTATTAGTGGCAGACACTTTTAAGCTAGCGATACAATTAATTATTTGGAAAACTTGTTCTTTTATGGTTTTAATTATTAGATTTCATGCTGTTTTCCTCGCCGTGATAAGCAGTGCAACAGAGCCTGCTAATGTAATGCCCTTATAAATTCAAAATTAACAACAGCTTGTGAGAATATGTTCTGAGCAATGAGAAGAATGTTTCAGTCAAACAAACAATTACAATGTGGATAAAAAAAGAGATCAGAAATTTTAATTCAAAGTTATGTGTGGTAAATTCTCAGAAATGAATCACTTGTATATATACACAGCACCATTAAGTATCCTTTGTTATTTAATAATGACATTTATTTTATACTAGAAAGTTTGTGTCCATTCATGAATATGTTAATTTATGTTTTGTGGTTTTTGGTCATAACATACTGGTATGCATTACTGGCTAATCGGGCAAGATTTTATTATCTGGTGTAGTGCGCCATCTCACTCCAACTATTCACTGTGGAGACAGAGTGTAAGGTTATTGTGGGGCCGAGGGGGTATAAGAGGTGTTTCAGATCTAATCATAGACCATAGGAAAAAGAGGCAAAGCAGGGGCTAAGCTGGACAATGTGGGAAGAAAGAGGATGCAGCACCAGTGTTGTACTAGGACCTGGGTGGGGGATGGGTTCAGAGAATGCATAATGACATCTGGTTGTGGGCTACATTGGCATAGAGGAGGCAGAAAAAAGGCAATCATGGCAAGGATGAATGGGAGGGAACAATGGCAGCTGACTATGGAACACTAGAAAGCAGAGAGGGTAAAGAAGGAGCTGATCACAGAGGAAAGAAAGAGGAAACAGAGTAATAATGATATAATACGGTGAGAGTGAAAGAAAGAGAGAGATGTAGAGAGGAGAAGGTCTATGCATAGGGACATATGATTATAGAGATAGGTGGCTAAGTGTGATATCAGGCACCATCGGGAGAACAGGCAGCATGGTGCTGAGTAAGGCTGGCAGCAAAAGGGAAGATGACTACTGTATGTCTGGATTGCTGAAGTCGTTTTTTGATGATCCTTTAGTTCAGAGAAGAATGTATTTACTTTGTAATTGTAGTATGTTCTAGAAATATAGAAAAGCGACGACAGTAGTAGTCCATTGAGTCTGCATATTTTTTTTTATTTTTATTAACCTTGTTGTCTGACTATAGATCTATGTTTATCCCAAGAATGTTTGAAGCCATTTACTGTTGACTTTCTCACTACCTCTGTTGGTAGTTTATTCCAATTATCAACTACCTTTTCAGTAACATAATACTTTCTAATATTCGGTTTGAACTTTCCTCTAGTTATTATTATTCTCTTTTACATACCTTTTTTACTTCCAGCAACTCAATATACCCTCAGCTGGTGATAAAATACTTGGGTGAACTAACTAAGGGCTCATTTTTACTTGCAGTTTGGGGAGCAGCAAAAACAAGTGGTTGAGTCACGTTTCTACCCCCCCCCCACCGTCCCCCAATCACCCCCTATGTCAATCAGCGGGCACAATTAACTCATTAATGAATGAGTTAAATCAGAATCATTTGGTGGTGTAGCATTCACAAGATTGAAACAGGTGGCAGGAGGGTGACGCAATTCACCACAGACTGCATTTCAGAGGCGTGGTAAGAGCTGCCACACGTCTAAACTTAACCAAAAACATTACAAAATGTCCATTTTACAAAGTTATTGCTCACTTAGTTGGGATACAAAATCATGTCTGCACATGGTTGGATGATTTGAGTGGTCAAGTTTCACCTAATTCACTAGGGTAAGAGAACATTATCGTTTTTAGTAAATCAACCCAAGTGAGTAGCTTGACTTTTATCATTATATTACCTTACAGCAAACCCTACAAGCCAAAGACTATATATATATTTTTTTATTCTGATACAAGATGCTTGTGTTCAGAAAACCTTTTATCATCCTTTTAGAGTTTATGCTGTATGTTTTTTCTTGCAATCACAACTAAGTTGCCAAATAACCTTGTTTAATGTGGTACAATGCACGCAAGACATTGACTTTTATACCAATGCTCCCATGTGTCCTGGCATTGATTTAACTTTCCATTTCCATATAAATCACTGATGCAGCTGAAAATACATTAGAGTTTATGCTGTAGTTTTTTCTTGCAATCACAACTAAGTTGCCATAACCTGTTTAATGTGGTACTGCACGCAAGACATTCTTTTATACAATGCAGTGTCCTGGCATTGATTTAACTTTCCATTTCCATATAAATCACTGATGCAGCTGAAAATACATTACAGAGATTGAACTTTCTCACAGTAAGAAAATGAGAAAGGAATTCCTATACAGTCAGCATTATCGTTTGCCGTAAGCAAAGATGGTATGGCATGTCATGAATTAGTGCCAACAAACAATATTTTGATAATTTGATAAATACATTTGTTTCCAGTCAAAAAGCGTGCCCAGAAGTCATGGCTTTGTTACACAAAATCACATTTCCATTCGAATATTATTTTAATATATTTATTCTTTTGCTTGTTCACGTTATAACCAATGTAAGATATCAGTACATTGATCTTGTAGCACTTGACATGGCTCTTTGTATTTCATAACATTCCTCCAATAAACACGTTGACCTCCATTCATAAACTAACAACATCTGCACAGTGTGATACCCAGAAATGTCAAACAGCCCACACAGAAATTCCTAAAATACTTACACTAGATTTAATAGCCCTTCATCACTTTGATGACTGGTGGTCTGCTCAAATATAATATGATTTATCATCTTGGGGTTATATATTATAATTACACATGGTAATGCTGTAAAGTTCTCAAGGTCGTGTTATCTGGAAGTACATGAAGGGGACCTAAAATTTTCGATTTTTTCCCCCATAATTTTGGGATGAATATCTAAACATGCATGAACAAATGACCCGGTTGGTACTGTAATGTTACTCAGGCAAGATAAATTAAAAAAATAACAGTGTACATACTTACCTTACCTACTGCTTGCGGTGTTAGTTGCTGCTCTACTCCAGAATGATCCCATAAAGTCTGTTGGGAGACCAACAATCCAGAAGTGTCGACCTCTTCCTCCTGCTGACTTCCATGTTAGTACTAGGGAGAGCAGTGGAGATCAAAGGGAGGAACCATTGCCTTAGGGCCTGATCTAGAGTGGTGCTGGAGTGGACTGTGCACCTGCCGGATTTTACATAGTTACGTAGTATGCAAGGTTTAAAAAAGACACAAGTCCATCAAGTCCAACCTATGTGTGTAATTTTATGTCAGACTTACATTGTATATCCCTGTATGTTGTGGTCGTTCAGGTGCCTTAATTTTTGAAATTATCGATGTTCCCCGCCTGTGGAAGAGAATTCCACATCCTAAACACTCTTAAGCTTCGTACACACGATCGGATTTCCATCTGACAAATCCATGAAATTGTGTGAAGGGCGTTGGCTGTGAACTTGGAATGCATATAGACGGCAGAACTTTTTCAGCAACATACACAAAACTACGTGTTTTTTTCAGCTACATGTTTGTACGATGGAGTGTACAAACGATCGGATTATCCTCCAAAACCCTACCATCACAAATTTGTTGTCGGAAAATCCAATCGTGTGTATGAGGCTTTAAGCTTTTCCAATTACTTGACTGAGTTCCTTAAGGACCCTCGGGTGCAAGCCATCTGGTCCCAGTGACTCATTAATGTTAAGTTTTTCAAGTCTATTTCTAATTCTGTCCTCTGTTAGCCATGAGTGTGCATCCTGTGACATGTCATGAGGCTACACATTGCAGTTTTGGTTACTGAAGCCCCCGATTCCCTTGAGAAGAATAAATTCAATACCTTCGCCATCTCTCCATCCTTAGTAACCAGATTACCTTCATCATTCTTTATGGGACCAATATGATCTGACCTCCCTTCCTTACTATTTATGTACTTAAAGAATTTCTTGGGATTTTTTTTACTCTCCTCCGCTATGTGCATTTCGTGTTCTATCTTAGCTGCCCTGATTGCAAACTTATATTTCTTGTTGCATTCTTTGATAATCCCTCAGCCTTTTTTTTGAAGGCCTTCTCCTTTGCTTTTAGATGCATTTTCACATTGGCATTGAACCACCCAGGACTTTTATTAGCTGTTTTAAATTGATTTCCCATTGTGATGCACTGGCTAATGCTCTTATTTAATAGGCTCCTAAAGCATACCGATTTTTCCTCCGTGTTCTTTATTCCTAAGACTTTATCCCAATTACCTTCGCGCAAGGATCGTAGGTTAGGGATTTTGGCACAGCGGCAGAGCCCGAAAAAACGAAGAAGAAGCTCCTGAAAAGATTTCAGCCATAACAACGGTGTGTGGGGACCGCTGCAACAGCTTCGTTTTAGGGTAACTATTTTATAATGAGCTAGTATGCATTCCTACTAGCTCATTATAACTTTGTCTTGCAGGTTTTTTTGGGGGGGGATTTTTTTTCAGGGGTTTACAACCTCTTTAATCAACATTAAACACAAAAATAAAAATGTATTATATTGCAGGTTATGTATCCTTAGATGTGGTGGATGCATTCATTTTAAATTTGGTATGCTGATGCTTTAATGCCTCGTACACACGATCAAATCTGTCTGCTGGAAACGGTGTGCTAGACCGTTTCAGCAGACAGATTCGATCGTGTGTACGGGTAAACAGACGGATTTGGCCACCCGACAGATTTCAAAGCATGCTTTGAAATCTGTCGGCTGGGAACCCGTCCGCCCGACATGTCTGCTGGTTAGTATGCTAACCAGCAGACATGTCTTCTCGCACATGCGCCAAATGATTTTGACGCATGCGCGGAAGTGTTTTACTTCCTGGTACGGTGACGTGGCGGCGTCAACGTCACCGCCACGTCACCGACACGTCAGCGCGCTGTCTGCTGGCGGGGATTTTGGGTTTGCTCGTGTGTACACGCGAGCAAACCAAAATCCCAGCAGACAGATTTGTTCAAATTGTTCAAATGGATTTACTCATGTGTACGAGGCCTAAGAGTTATCTTCACTGGAAGGGGCCAAGCCCAACCCCTGAAAAAACCATCTCACACCATAATCCCCCCTACACCAAATGATTTGGACCAGTACACAAAGCAAGGTCCATAAAGACATGGATGAGCAAGTTTGGGGTGGAGGAACTTCACTGGCTTACACAGAGACCTGACCTCAAGCCAATAGAACACCTTTTGGGATGAATTGGAGCTGAGACTGCGAGCCAGGCCTTCTTGTCCACATCAGTGTGTGACCTCACAAATGCGCTTCTGTAAGAATGGTCAAACATTCCCATAGGTACACTCCTAAATCTTGTGGACAGCCTTCTCAGAAGAGTTGAAGCTGAAAAGGGTGGGCCAACTCAATATTGAACCCTACGGACTAAGACTGGGATGCCATTAAAGTTCATATGTGTGTAAAGGCATGTGTCCCAATACTTTTGACAATAATAAATAAATATAATAAATAATATACTGTACATAAAACCCTTATTCCTGCAGAACTGTTGTGTGGTCACATGATCTTTTTCTGTTCGTTGGTATCTGGAGGGAAAGATGCTTGGGAGGGCTTCTATTACTCTGCTGATGCATGCTCTACAACATAGGTGTCAAACACAAGGCCTGCGGGCCGAATCCGGCCCTCCAGGCCATTTAATGTGGCCCTCGCACCTCTCCTGCAGCTGTAGGGGACCTCCAGCCTTCCTCTGGTCCTTCTCCAGACCCTGTACTTTCTGCTTTCAAGCAATGCATCCAGCTTCTTCCCAGCAGCAGCATAAGGTAAGGGGGTGCACTGTAATTTAGGGGGAGTGGGGGACTCAACTTCTGATGGTGGGGTGGCTCTTGACATCTTATGTAAGGGGAGGGTATGCGCTGGGCATCTAATCTTACAGATACAACTGGACAATCATAATGCTGATCCGGCCCACAATAAAATAGAGTTTGACACCCCTGCTTTACAGTGTGTGTCTGTGTCTGTCCAGACCTGATTGGTGCTGTGCCAGTCACATGACTTAAAAGGGCTTTTCAAATTAGATTATAAATATCATATAACTGTTTTACAACTCCCTATAAATATTTATTGAACACCAAATGTTTATTTTTTGTGCATTAATATGCTGTAGGCAGAGTCAAAGATGACTGACACTAGCTTTTATTAGTTAGTGAATTAAACAGCATGTTATATCCTGCCCCCCATAGTGTTTTGCAATAGGAGGACATGGGGGGAGAGGGAGGGAGGGGAGTGTAATTTACTACTGTGTATACGTCCACAAGTGTGACTCTATAGTCACATGGGCTGCACCGATAAGAAAAAAAAGAGAAATAAAGAGCTTAGAAGGGAGCTGAAACTGAAGTATTCTCAGTAGAGGACAGCTGCTCTACACAATCTCAGGCTGCAGTGGGGACACAGAGAAAATGGGTGGGACAGTTAAGTGCAGGATCAACTAGGTATATTTTACTCTACACAAAACAAAAGCTATAGTAGCCTTATGGGGATTCACACTCTGTTATATAGAATGTAATGGGAGACTTTGATAATCTGGGTTTATTGACACCTTAACTGTATTATTTTCTTTGTTTATTGCGTGTTCATGGTGTTTTAAAGTGTCCCTAAATAAAAAATAAAAAAAAGTTTAGTGTTCTGGAAATAAATATATAAAGCTTGGTATAAAGGAAAAAAATAAATAAAAGAAGAAAACTGCATAAAATATTGCTCTGATGGCGTAGACTGGAATAAATTTAAGTTTTTCAGTATGAGGTAGTTTTAACATGGCAGGCATGCACTCAGAATAAAACACGTTTTAACTATGGGAGTTGGCCTGCATAGCACAAGCATAATTTTTCTTGTGTCATGGTATGTGTATGAAAACGATTAGTGAAGTTTCCCACGTACAACATAAACTTCTCTGGTTAAGAAAATATGAAAAATATATACTTTCATTGCAGACATCTGGCAGCTTTCTGCCAGTCCACATGTTTCCAAGTTAAGGGGGAGATTATAAGCTTGCAGCATGGAAGGGGGGAACTGATGATATGTCGTATAAAGATGAGATGCATATGATGTGAACAGGAGGCCCAACAAGCTCATTCCTGTAGACTCTATTGACTCACAGCCGGTATCTTTTATAAAATACACAAAGCATTCCACCAGGCAAGTGTAAAAGTAAAAGAAGATTGATCTCCCCTGTGTTATTCTTTTATTAATGTGAATTTCTTCCTGACATGGAGCATAATTGCTGGAAATCACATCTGTGCTGCATTCAGTTATGATACCATGAAGCAGCTGAGCCATATATCTTTTTCGGGATGTCCTGATTTTATGTTGCTTTCCCGTGTGTAACTTTCTCATTAAACGTTACCAGTTGTGGTAATACAGCGTGTTTGTTGTGTTAAAAATACTGTCTAGTAAATGTTAAGGTAACCTTGACCCTAGTTGACAGCAATGTAAATCCATTTTTATTTATCTGTATTATTAAACATTTCCCAGCATATTAGTCCCGACATCATAGCCAGAACTTTTAATCCTATCTAAAGTACACCTGACATGAGAGAAATATGAGGGCTCCTTCTATAAATGCTTTTTGAATGGCTGTTATACTGAGTGAGCGAGTGAGTGATAAACGTATATAGTGCAACACATGCAAACTGAATCGCCTCGGGGTGCTTGGTATCCATTTCCTACTATACGTTGCCTTCAGAAGATAGGTTTTACGTTTTTTTCTGAAGGCCTGGTGATTTACTTCCGTTCGGATGCTGGTTGGTAAAGCGTTCCATAGTCTAGGTCCTTGGACTGCCAACCTTCGTTCCCCTTTGGACTTGTATCTAGCCTTGGGTATCCGGAGTAGATTTTGGTTGGTAGAACGGAGAACGCGATCGGGGTTGTGACATTTTAATTTTTCACATCAATATTGGGGGGCACTTCCTTGTACACATTTGTGTGTTAGGCATAGTGCCTTAAACATTATTCTGTCTTTTACTGGCAACCAGTGAAGGGATCTCAAGGAGGGAGAGATTGATTACCAGTGTTTTTTGCCTGTTACAAGATGTATTCTGGACAACTTGTAGACGAGCAATTTGGTACTTTGGGGGTCCGAGGTAAAGGGCGTTTGCATAGTCGAGTCTGGAATTGATTATTGTTCCTACCACAACTGCTATGTCTGCTATGCTATTTTTAAAAATGAGTTTAATTATGCCTTGTTTCAGTAGGGTCGGCACCATGCCTTCCTTAAATGATTGGTTTATGAGGTGCGTGGTGGCCGGTGCCACAATATTGGCACATTCTTTTAAGAGTTTAGTGGGGATGATATTGTTAGGCGCTGTGCTGTCTCGCAGGTTACCAATGATATTTTTGGTGGTGTCAATGGAGATAGACTTTAATGTGAATTTAATTGATTGCGGCATATTTGTATGAATATTGCCTTTTTGATTTAAAGGGGAGTTGGTTAAAGTTCTCTTTTGCTGAATAATTTCAATTTTGTTAACAAAATTACTGACCATTAGAAGTCATTGTCCTGGAAAGAGATATAAGTTCTTATCTGCATACTTGTTCCAGGTCAGTGATTCAAAATTTTGAAGCAAGAGGTTCTGCAAGATATCCGCATTAGAAATTTCAGAAGTCAACAATGATAGCCAAATGTTTCCCTCTTGACAGGCTTCTATAAATTAGGGATGAGCTAAGGTGCTCTGTTAAAGGGGTTGTAAAGGTTCATGTTTTTTCATCCTAAAGCATCCAATGGATTAAGGTGAAAAAACATCACCATTACTTACCTGAGCCCTCGAAAGTCCTTCTTAAGTCTTCATTGGATAGATTGATAGCAGTTCAGCCATTGGCTTGCGCTGCTGTCAATCAACTCCAATGATGGGAGGGCGTTTCCCAGAGGGGTTACCAGAAGTGGGGAGGAGCCGAGACAGCCGTGCGGGACCCCAGAAGATGATAATCGGGGCCACTCTGTGCAAAATGAGCTGCAAAATGAGCTGCACAGTGGAGATAAGTATGACCTGTTTGTTATTTAAAAAAACAACCCCTTTAAGCCTGAACCTGCAGGAAACAGCCACATAATAACAGACCACCGACCCAGTTGAATTCTCTGGCATGTAACAAAGGGGTGGGGATAATGGTGACATCATTGACCTAATATGACCACATATATTACATGTGGCTGCGGGACGGGGAATTCCACGACCGCATTTGATTGAGCCAGTGGCCTGCTATCATGTTTCCCACAGTTTCTGGTCAAACTGAGTTTGGCCTGAACCTAAGCTCAACCCCATTTTTATTTTGTTAAATTATAAAACAGATGATGATTGGTAAGTAAAAACTGGCTATCTAAAAAAGTTAAAGCTCAAAAAAATTAAAGATTTTCTTTTAGGATGCTTACTGCAGACCACAGCTTCTATTCTCTTTACTTGGGCCTGGTGATCATATTCAGCTTTCTGGCAGGAACTTGGGAATGTTAAGGATGTCAAATCTTGTGAGAATTCACTTCTGTACAGTGCAGGAGTGCATTCTCACAAGAATTTGAGATCCTCGACTTTCCCAGGTCCCTGCCAGAAAGCTGAGTGACGTCACCAGGCCAAATTGAGGGGAACAGAAGCTGAGGTCTGCAGTATCTCAAACTGTTTTCTTGAATTTTTTTTTTTAGGTTTAACTTTTTTAGATGGCCAAGTATTTAACATAAACTCATCTGTATTTTCAGTTAACAAATTAAAGTAAACCTATAGGCAAAACGTAAAAAAAATCGCTTTGGATAGAGCAAGGGAGGGTTAAAACCCCAGTCAGATTTTTTTCACCATCTGTGTCCCATTGGGAAGATTTACATTCACTTCCTGTATCATAGCCAAACAGGAAGTAAGAGGAAATCCCTGTAAATTAAAGGTTTTCCTTAGGGACCTCCGGGTTACCAGAACTAGTGTCTCCGTTGAAAGATTCCCCCTCTATTACTTTTATGGGGACAACACAAAATGTGGGATTTTCTTTTACCTTCACTTTCAATGATATTGGTAAACAGGAAAAATTAATAGGGTGAATCTCTATAAATTGTGCATTTTTCTCTATTAATGTCTTAAGCTTTTTTAGATTTCACATAGGACCTATTCACACCAAGCCAGTCCATTACAGTGCATTAAAGTAGACCTGAACTCAAAAAAGTGAAGATTTGCTATAGTGCATACCATGGGGAACATCTACTGTAAAAAATCTATCTTTCTACCTTGTCTACAATTCCGCCTAAAAAATATAGCAGTGTACTTCCTGGTATATCTGTAGTGCCAATCTAAGGCTATGCTGCCTCCCACTGCTAGTCTTAAGAGTTATGCTATGTGATTTGATGGTGTTACTACTGTGTTGCTCACTGTTCTCCTTGCTGAAGGCTCTAACATAAGGAAGTAAAACCTTGCCTCTACCAAGATGGACTCCTACACACAGTTCAGAACAAAGCATAAGACAATAATAAGGAAAGATCAGTTGGAGGGAGAACACAGGCAATATTGGTGACTAGTCCTTTGCCCTCAGTATGTCTTTTTTTTAGTTACAGCCTCCACAGTTTAGTACCTCTTTAACGCATACCACAAATGAACCGGATATAAGATTTTTTCTTAAGGCAGACCATCACAATGCATAGTAGTATGATACCGTGCATTGTGGTGTGCTTAAATGCATGTTCATTGATGGAGCATTGCCTTAGTGAATTAGGGCATAATTAAAAGTTTATATTCACTAATGAGTATATGGTGTATTACCACAATAAATACAATAAATCGAAACTGATAGAATATTGATGGGGATAAACAGGGCTGGACTGGGACAAAAATGTGGCCCTGGACTTTATCCAGACTTGCCCACATTGACAGGTCTCTCCCATGGCGGCCGGACAACTCTCGCACCCCCCCGTCCACCTAAGCCCCCTCTCCCCCTTCACTAGTCTCTAGCCCTTCTACTTTATTAGAGTAGAATTGCTGGTACTGGTACTCTTATAGGCAGTACCAGTGGGGAGGCTAGACATTGTTTCAACCAGGGCAAAGAATCAGTTTTGTGCTCCCCCTTATGGGACAAAATTAGGCAGAAGTGAAAAACTCCCAGGCCATAGCTATTAAGTCAGCTGTCTGTCCTCTCCCCCATGCTCCTCTGCCGTCCCCCCTGCTCCTCTGGTCCTTCCCCTGCTTCTTTGTTCCCCCCAGGTGAGCACTGCGGGGATGGAGAGGAGATGAGCACTGCAGGAAGGGAGAGACAGAGGAGCAGAGGGGGGCAGCGGTCCACTGTCACTGAAGCCGGCCCACTGAGACATCCCCCCCCCCTGGGAAACTCCCTGTAGTCCCAATGGCCAGTTTATCCCTGGGGATAAAAGGTAGGTATTTTTCTTGAAAGGTTTGATTTTAAGAAGAACCCTCTATTAAAGTGTCACTAAACACACATCATAACAAACTATCAAAAGGCCTCATGTACACTGCTGTTGGTAAATTCATTTTTAGGAGAAGGTGGGCATTTTTTTAGGCTGCCCCTGAACTCTCCTCTATGTTATCTTATCAGTACATGTACACAGAGTCATTTATAGTTGTTTCTAGGCAGTTTAGTTTAGAGGCATTTTTTGAAACACAAAAATGTGGTAACTCGCATTTAGCCCCGTTTTGTTTATAGGCGTTTTTCATTTTCTGAACATAAGAGCTGTCAAGTTAAATTGTTCAGGAGAGGTTTTAAAATGTTCCGTATACATGAAGCCTTAATGGTGTATTACACGCTGTTCTCTATTTCCACCTTCTGTTCAGCTAGGGATTTTGCAGCTGTGGTGGCAACTCTGCATATGCTCAGTTTTCAATGAGTTTCTATGTTGAGCATTTCATCCCTACCATATCTGAGCAGCACATGTGACTATAGAGTCACACATGAGGAAGTATACAAAGTGGTAAAGGACAGCCCACTCCCTTACTCCTCCTCCATGCCCTCTAACTAGCTAAACATAATGGGGGCAGAATATTATATGTAGATTAATGGAAGCTTCACTTCCCTCCTATCCTAAGATACAGGCTGGAAGTGTGTGACATAGTCTGTGACTGGTAGAAATCTGCCCACATCATGGTATTTCCAAAAAATAATAAAGATTTGATATCAAATATATATATGTGTATGTCAGTTGAACACAGTTTAATGATATGAATTATTTATTTTCACTCTGTATTCCAAAAGCTGTTTTTTAATTTGGAACTAGAAGCCCCTCCCTGGTGTGGAGAAAGCCTCTTGAGGGGAGGAGGGGGCGAGTAGACAAGTCAGGACACTCTCTACTTTGCAGATAGGGAAAGGAGCTGTGTGTTAGTGGGCGTCCTGACACTCCTGCTCGCCCCCTCCCCCCTCAAGAGGCTTTCTCCACACCGTGGAGAAAGCCTCGCATTACTGTGTGGAGTTACAGACAGAAGAACAGGAAGTGAGGATTTCTCAGAAGAAATAAGGACATTTAAAAGCAAAATGGAAGGATGAGATAAGTGAAGGAGGAATGCACTAAGGTAAAGGAAGCTATTTAGGGGATTTTTTTTTTTACCTTAACAACCCCTTTAACCACTTTAGCCCCGGACCATATTGCTGTCCAATGACCAGAGCACTTTTTGTGATTCGGCACTGCGTCGCTTTAACTGACAATTGCACGGTCGTGCGACATGGCTCCCAAACAAAATTGGCGTCCTTTTTTTCCCCACAAACAGAGCTTTCTTTTGGTGGTATTTGATCATCTCTGCGGCTTTTATTTTTTGCGCTATAAACAAAAATAGAGCGACAATTTTGAAAAAAATTCAATATTTTTTACTTTTTGCTATAATAAATATCCCCCAAAAATATATAAAAAAACATTTTTTTTCCCCTCAGTTTAGGCCGATACGTATTCTTCTACATATTTTTCATTAAAAAAAAAAATCGCAATTAGCGTTTATTGATTGGTTTGCGCAAAAGTTATAGCTTTTTATAAAATAGGGGGTTGTTTTATGGCATTTTTATTAATATTTTTTTTTACTAGTAATGGCGGCGATCAGCATTTTTTTTCAGTACTGCGACATTATGGCGGGCACTTCGGACACTTTTGACACATTTTTGGGGCCATTGGCATTTTTATAGCGATCAATGCTATAAAAATGCCATTGGCAGTGAAGGGGTTAACACTAGGGGGCAGGGAAGGGGTTAAGTGTGTTCCTAGGTGTGTTCTAACTGTATGGGGGGGTGGCCTCACTAGGGGAAATCACTGATCTTCTGTTCATACATTGTATGAACAGGAGATCAGCGTTTTCCCCGCTGACAGGACCGAGAGCTTTGTGTTTACACACAAAGCTCCCGGTCCCCGCTCTGTAACGAACGAACGCGTGTGCCCGGCGGCGATCGTACCTGCCGGGCACGCGCGCGGGACTCGGGGGCGAGCGGGGATGCGCCCCCTAGCGGCTGCTTTAGAGCGGACGTATAGCTACGGGCTCTCGCCCAGCAGTGCCACCGTCCCGCAGTAATATGACGGCGGGCGGCCGGCTAGTAGTTAAATATAATTACAGTGCCATCATCCACATACTGAAATAAAAGGGACAATGTAAATTAAGCAGTGTGTGTTTAATATCACTTTAAATATGGTCAAACGTAACGAATTAAGACAGATGTGTCTCATACACCTTTCAGGTAAAATCAGTGTTTAGGTACTGTAGATGTAAGATGAATATTGCCAAAAATAAATAATTTTGACCCATTTGGGTACCAGCAAATTTCAAGAAAAAATTACGTTGGGGAATTACCTATTAGCTTAACTCCACTGATTCTCCCATGGGCCTGGGATTTTATTTCTACTGCTTTTTTCCACCAACATGAACGTGCATGGTCAGGCACACCAAACATGTTTGTTTAAAAAACAATTGGCTGAAAAAATATCTATTGCTGGTTACATGCCCACGCATCTGACCACTATCTAATGACTTTGGCCATCTAAATGTTTATTTAGTTAGTAAACATGAAAGTACAGTAAGATACAGAAACATATCACAATCATTCATCTGAATAATCTCTGTAGTAAATGTGTAACATTTGCTACGTGTTACTGAAAGCTGCACACAATCATTGCACTCTGGGTCATCCTAATAAATGAAACTGAATGTCTGTAAACCTCATACTCACATTTTTAAAGACATTTCTCAGTGATATAACACCGGAATGTGCGCTAGAATAAAATGCTAGCAATTAAGATGTGTTTTCAACTGTTCTCAACTGCATTGAAAAACAAAGTGGATTTATGAGCCATCTAATCTTGCCAGCCTTTTATAACAAATGCCAGGAAGTTCTAAAATGCAATATATATGAAATATAACTGATAAAATAGTATATAATAAAATGGGGGTGCTTTTATGTCTATTAAAGTGTTAACATACATTGGAACCACTGAACTGAAACAACTCCCACACACAATTCCTATGTACTCCCTCATTAATGTTTTCCACAAAAGACTATTCATGGCAACAAGTTCATATGAATACACAAGATAATTCAGAAATGCTACATCCATCCCATGTTCTTTTCTGCTAAACAACTTATTTTAGTTGTAGAAAGTCTGTTTCTGGCATACCCGTTATTTGATCTGGTAGGAAAAACACTCCCACATAATATTGTATTTTTGTATTTCTTTGTAACTTTTATGTATGAGGTTTAGGATATCATTTTAACTATTGGAAAATACTGTTGCGCAAAACCTGTTCGCGTGGATGTGTTTTTGTAGTCAGCTGCCAACAGTCTCAGTGTTCAGAGATTTGTCTATTGAACAGTTTTTTGTAGATGCTACTTTTTCTCAGGATCAATCAAGTAAATCATTATGTTCCTTTCTTGTTTGTTGCAATTAATTTGTAATCTACAGGTTTTTACTTTCTGCCCATAGGAAAGGGGAACCCAGAATTTACAAAAGCTTGTACCACAATTACAAGACAATGCCACCAAACACCAAATTCTGGTGATCCGCTCTAATGCCGCGTACACAAGACCGATTTTCACGACGAGAAAAATGCCATTTTTTTAATTGGTCATTAAAAACGACCGTGTGTAGGCTCCAGAGCATTTTTCTCTACGTGAAAAGTGGGCATTAAAAATTTAGAACCTGCTCTATTTTTTCTTGTCGTTTGCGCATTTGCTCAGAAGCAGGAAATTTGCATAATCAGCCCAAAGGGTGAATGGAACTTCCCCTTTATAGTGCCGTCGTATGTGTTGTATGTCACCGCGCTTCGCTCAAGCATTTTTTTTCACGATCGTGTGTGTGCAAGGCAGGCTTGACAAGAATCACCTCGAGAAAAATTTTGTTTTTTCCATAAAATTAAAAACGGTCGTGTGTACGCGGCATAATACTTTTGGGTTCCAATGGCTTTTCCTTCATTTTGATGGGTGTCAAAGATTTCTGCACTAACTTTTTTAAACTCCAAACTTAGAAATATGAGAATACAGGCTAAAGGATTCATAGAGTAGTACATACATATCATACAAGCAGTTTGCATTGGTTGGGCAGTAACTTTTTCCTATTCCACAAATTTGTGAAGTTACCCTTTAAGGAAATTTTCCACTTTAGGGTGACAATGCAAGTCCTTTTCATATTTTTTTGTGTTAGAATAAACTGTACACCGTACAACTGCCTGTATGGATTACCGTGTTTCCCCGAAAATAAGACACTGTCTTATATTTATTTTTTCTCTAGAAAACACACTATGGCTTATTTTCGGGGGATGTTTTATTTGTATTACCGGCAAGTATGGTACAACAATCTACATTTGTTTGTGTGGCGTGAGAGGCTGTTGCTGGTCAGTGCTGGGGAGCAGCTTTACTTCTGATGTGGAGCACAGTGGAGCTGGGGTGATCTCTTTGGGCTCAGTAGCAGACTGTTTGCTGAAGCTTTTCCCCCTATCCCCTGGTGTTTGTGTGGGATGAGAGACTGTTGCTGGTCAGTGCTGGGGAGCAGCTTTACTTCTTCCCCAGAGGACAGAGCATCCAGCTCCTCACTTCACTGAGGAGACTTTTTACTTTCACTTTCACAAACCGTGACCTGACAGGGGGAGCTGACCTTATTGATGGTGCTGCCGACACCTCTCCGGTCACCGTAGAAGCTGTCACGATGGAGCAGATAAGAAGGGCTGCACGACTTCTTTACAGCTCTGCACCAGTACACTGCGTTACATACGCCTATCACGTCTTGTTTCCCGCTCCGCTACGCATAGTCACGCCCATCACTACGTCTTATTTTCGGGGGTATGGCTTATATTTCGGAAATGCTTAGAAATCCTGCTACGGCTTATTTTAGGAGTATGTCTTATTTTCGGGGAAACACGGTATGCCCTCAACCTAGTTCTGAAAGTATCCAAAAGCCACCTTAGTCTCTTACCACTACATCGCGGATCATGGATTATGGCATTTTGGCATTATGGCATAAACCACTGACATACTGCTGGCTCTATATAAGTCCTTTATATTATTATTATTATTATTAATAATAATAATCATCACTACATCCATAATGACCCATGTTATGTCACACTGATGAAACCTAGTGGCGTGTAACATATTTCCTATGATCTTTGCAGCCTAGGAAATGGCCTTATTGTTATTATAACATGTATAACAGCTGTGTCCCACTTCCATACAAAGTCCTTTCTTTCAAGAAACACAGAACGAAAGCAGTACAGAACAAACTAACAATAAAGCAATGTTTATATTATCAGAAGAAAATAAAATAAGACTGAAAAAAAAGGAGAAGAAAAAGTCAATGGCACACGTGTTATGAAGTAAACAAACTGGATCTTTCCAACAGCACAGCAATGAATAATTAAACCCAGAAGCAGAGGTTGGACAGAAGTTTAGGATCCCATCCAGTAAAAATCTGTATGGTGAAATCAAGAATTTTTTGAACAGTGGTTTTGTTTTGTTTGGCTAGGTAGGCAGCGCAGCAGATATTCATTCCCTTTAGAATAATTTATTTTCATCGTAAAAAAAAATATAAGAAAAAAATATATATATTTGTGACACTGCATGCAAAGTGTTACAATATGTAGAAAAAGATAGCAATAAATAGTTACATTTCATTTTGATGTATGGTTTTCAGCAAAACTAAATAAACTGAACTAAACTAAACCCATACTATTGTAAACAGAAACATGTATAAAATAACAAATGCATTGTATATATGGCTATAAATAAATAAATAAATAAATATACACACATATATATATATATACACTATGGGCCAGATTCAGGTAGAGTTAGGCTGGAGTATCAGTGATACTCCAGCCTAACTCTCACTTTGAGCCGGCGTTTCTGTTTTCAGTAAGCAGAAAACAAGAAACGCCGGGTTGGAGTTCCTATACGAGCGGCGTAATTGTATTTCGCCGTCGTATCGGAACTGCAATTTTAAAAATGGCGCTCGGGGCGTTCCCGCTGATTAACGCCGAGAATATGCTAATCAGCGAGAATGGGAAATTCACGATCGTATTCGGGCCCGACGCAGTGACTTTCCGACGTTTCCGTAAGAGATACGCGGCGTAAAGAAAAACCAGCCCCCTAGTGGAGTATCCTATGTTAAGTATGGCCGTCGTCATCGCGTCGAATTTAAAAATGTTCACGTTGTTTGCGTAAAACGTCCGTGAATGGGGATTGACGTCATTGACGTTCACTGACAGAATTTGGAGCATGCGCACTGACAGTCGACGCATGCGCAGTACGTTCGCCGCGGGATCGCGCCTAGTTATAATAATACACGCCCCCTACCCGCCCAATTTGAATTCCGCCGTCTCATTTTCGCTACGCCGCCGCAACTTTAGGAGCAAGTGCTTTGTGAATAACAGTACTTGCTCCTAAAGTTTCGGCGGAGTAACGTAAATGAGAAACGTTACTCTAAAATAAAGATTCGCCCATCTACCTGAATCTGGCCCTATATATATATATGTATTTATATATATATATATATATATATATATATATATATATATATATATATATATTCGGGAGTCTCTGAACTTTCTAAATGAAGGACCTGTGGCAAGTGGAGTAGAAAATGTGTGCCATCATTGATGTCAGTGGCAGGAATAGTGTATCATTGTTGGTGTCAGTGGGAGGAATAGTGTCCCATTGTTGGTGACAGCGAGATGAATATTGCTAGATCATTGGTATCAGTGGAAGGAATTATGCTCTACTATTTGTGTCAGTGGGAAGACTAGTGCCCTATCACTGGTGTCAGTGGGAGGAATAGGGTCCAATTGTTGGTGACAGCGAGATGAATATTTCTAGATCATTGGTATCAGTGGAAAGAATTATGCCCTGCTATTTGAGTCAGTGGGAGGAATAGTGCCCTATCACTGGTGTCAGTGGGAGGAATAGTGTCCCATTACAGGTGTCAGTGGGAGGAATAGTGTCCCATCGTTGGTGTCAGTGGGAGGAATAGTGCCCAATTTTAGATGTCAGACGGAGGAAACGTGCCCCATTGTAGATTGCAGTGGGAGGAAGAATGTCCCACTGTTAGTGATATTGGAAGGAATAGATAAAGGCTAGCAAAGGGCTGCATCTGGAATTAATCAGAGAAGGTGGACATGTTGCAAGTTTGGTTAAAGACAGGAGACATGATGCAAAGGCCAGTCAAAGAGCTGTGGAGCATCAAAACAGAATGGCAACCATACTTCCAGGTTCCCCTTTAAAGGGGCTTTTAAACAATGCAGATAATAGCTGCTTTAAAACGTTTTTGTTTTTTTAAGAAGATCCAAATAGGACATAGGTTTAGGGCCTCAGATGCAAAATTGCATACATGATTCCCTTTAAGATATAATATATATAAGAATGCACTATTACACAAATTATAAGGGCAGCACCGAGCTGAATCTGCAATTAATGTGAAATGTTTACACGCCAAGAAGTTCCGGCATGTTACTTATGGTTTAACTGAATCAAACTGATTTTTCAAGGTTAACCTTTCAGTTTTAACATGTGCCTGCTGTCTGTACAGATGCCACAGATACCAAGACATTAGTAATGTATTGCCATATATAGTTCTCACTACTACTGTACTACTATAAATGGCATAATGTGCTTACATAGATTTATTTCAAGAATCACAGCCTACTTCTAGACAATGACATCAGGTTTTTCTTTCTTACATTGCTTGATGCTTGGCCCCAAATAAAAAATGACAATGAAAAGTATGTCAAATAATGCTTTATGTTTACTGGAACAAGTTGTGTATGTTTTAGAATGTTCTGTATAATACTTTATGACATACAGACACCAAACAGAGAAGACATTAGAGAAAACACAGGAGACAATATCTGGACTTTTTCTTAGGTCACATGTGATTTTCATTTAGCTGTATTGGATAGAAGCAAAAACCTAAAAACCATCATGGGAACTTTCCAGGAAACAAATATAGAGGCAGTTATCGCTGACTTGTTTTTGATGGTGTATTTTTGGAGACTGTCTCCATTTTGTTTTCTTTTCTTCACTGTAGGTGAATTACTGACCTGGAGCATACATATGTATATTATATGCCGGTGCTCCAAATGTACACATACTTGTTTGATGCAGTAACTTAATAGTTAGTGGCATAGAGGTAAGAAAGGTTGCTCCAGAGAATGAACCTTCCAAAACAAGTAAGCACTTGTTGTTCTTGTATTTATGTGTTGGCATTTCTCTAGAAGAATGGGTCCTGAGCACGGAAGTATAAGGAGACTCTGTCACTTTGCCCATTCAGGACAAAGCGACAGGTTCTCTTGAAAGAACAACCAGCGTTTGTTACCCCAACACTTCATATTCCTGATATGTGTCTGCTGTACTATGTACTTGTATGAGAAAGTATTGTTCTCTTTGTATTGAGTCCTTTGTGTGACATCCCTGGTGTTCCTGCTAGGCCCCCTGTTTCCTATTACAAAATGAACACACTAAGCAGGAGAACACACCATGGTCAGTTCTCTAGCTTTTCTGGGAACTAAGCCTTCTCTCCTCCAATGATTAGATGTGTCCTGACACACCTCCGCTGCACAGACATTTACTGGCAAGCTCAGTGTGCTGCTACATCTCCTACCACAGCTCTTATGCAGCTGAGAACAGAAGAAATTTAATCACTTATAAAAAAGGGAAAAAATATATTTAGATATACAAAAATGTTTTGCCTTTCTGTGCAAGCTCCCGATCGGATGTATTCGAGCACAGCCGGTTCCCTACTGCACATGTGCGAAGTGCGCTGTGCTTTGTGAATGGCCCAGCGGCGGGGGAAGGAGGAGGGGGCTGAACATCGGAGGGACCTCGTTGTGGCGAGGTCTCCCTAAAGTGGGGACAGGTACGAGTCAAAAACAGGTACCAGCTCCCCTTCCCCCAAAAGGTGCCAAACGTGGCAGTGGAGGGGGAAGGAGGCAAACACCATTTTAGGGGAGCTTCGCTTTAAGTATAGACATTGTTTCTCTACAGGCTAGTTAAAATAGGGCTTTGAATGGGTGTGAGAACAGGTTTAAGTATAGTTAGTATTTGACTGGACTTCAACTCTAAGGCCTCGTACACCCGAGAAACTCGTCAGAAAAGACACATCGTTTTCCTCGACGAGTTCCTTGTTAGGCTTGTCGAGAAACTTGACAAGCTGTCTTTGCATTCATACAATCAAGACTATATCTCTTTGTTCTCAAACGCGGTGACTTCAACACATACTACGGCAGGGGAAGTTCGATTCCACTGGCACAACCTTTGGGGCTGCTTTTGCTAATCTCATGTTACTGCGTGTTAGGAAAAAGTTTGGTAAAAGACATTCGCACTTTTCAGTCTGTTACAGCGTGACAAATGTGCTATTTCCATTACAAATACTACTTTTACTGAAGGTGCGCGGGTTTCTAAGCATACACACCAACGTGTTTCTCGCCGAAAACCAGCCCGACAAGGAACACGACAAGGAAATTGAGAGTCCCGTCGAGGAAAAAGAGAACTTGCTCTCTTTTTTCCTTGTCGAGTTCCTCTACGGTTTTGTCGATGAAAAGCATACACACGACCGTTTTCCTCGGCAAAAAATCTCTCCCACCAAGTTTCTTGATGGATTCTGTCGAGTTTCTCGGTCCTGTGTACGAGGCCTCACTGAACAAGTCCAAAGGTTTCATCCATTTCACAAAAGATTACCTTATATACTTGATCCATTTAAAGTCCTCTTTGCTGCATTGGGTTAATGCACATCTGTTAAAATTCGATATGTGGCGATTTAACTTGTATTGCATTAAGGCAGCTCATTTATTTTAAATAGACTGCACCAGAATGAGCAGAAAATTTACATGCAGTATATTTCCAGTGTAATGCATCATAATGCCTTGTAACTATTACCATGCATTGCAGGGTGCTGCAACTCGAACACAACGCACAAACGCAAATAATTGTTCATTGCCACAATGCAATGGTGTGAATTGGGCCCCTATACTCTTAAGGTTTTTCTGTTACATCAATAAGGCATGGAGTTCTGGTGTCAGAATTGGAAACCTGATATGAGAATCCAAATGCTATATTGTTGGTGTAAATAACTAACAAGGTCAACTATTGGCAACGGAGAAAGTCAATCCAATAATTAGGTCAACACATTTATATTACTGCTATTAAAGCTTTGTTGAGTGATTTCTCACTTTTTGGCACATAACCAAAGGATTCACCAGGCAGGAAGTGAAGGGCATCTGCAATAGGAACACAGGTGGCAATAAAAACTCCACAGAGGCTCTAGCCTTTAAAAATTCCACTAAAATAAATACAAGAGAAGTTCTAATCCTTCCCCACCCTATCCTTTCCAAAACCAAAAAAAAAAGTTTGGCTGAACACACACTGTGTACTGTTGTAACATAGCTGCAGCTGTGTTGGAATTTATAACACAATCCCCTGAGCTGTAAGGGAAAACAGTATAAATTGTGCTGCTGTACAGGAAGTTTCAGATCTTGGTCCTTTTTTATTTAAATATTAAAAGGTAGCCAAATCCTGCGGATAAACATATTTTGTAATCACTCTTCTTATACAGAATTTGGTAGAATAAAGAAAAAATGGACCTGTCAAGTGGGAACATGAACACTAAAGCCCCGATCACACTATCAGTTTTCCTGCAGGTTTTTCTCTTCGGGTTTACCAAAACCATCTAATATGAGGTAAAACCTTAAGGCCGCGTACACACGATCGAACATGTCTGATGAGAATTGTCCGATGGACCGTTTTCATCAGACAACTCTGAACTTGTCTGATGTGCGTACACACCATCGGACCAAAATCTGATCAGACTAGAACGTGGTGATGTAGAACACGACGACGTGATGAAAAAAACGAAGTTCAATGCTTCCAAGCATGCGTCGACTTGATTCTGAGCATGCACAGGTTTTTGGTCCGATGATTTTGTGTACTAACCATCGAACCTGTCCGACGGACAGGTTTCCAACTGACAGGTTTAAAACTTTGGTCCGCTGGAAAACGGTCTCATAGGCCGTACACATGATCGAACATGCCTGCGGACCAGTTTCAGCGGACATGTTCGATCGTGTGTACGCGGCCTAAGAGTTTCCATTTGTATGCAATCAGACAGGCCCTTACACTACATCGTTTTGGTAAACCTGAAGAGAAAAATGTGCAGGAAAACCGATAGTGTGTATGGGGCTTAACAGCTCTTAATTGAATGGTGCCTGCATGTAATTTTAATAACAAGCAAATCATCTTCGGTGCACATGGGGAGCTCCTTGACCTGCAGGTGCACTTTTCACAGAAACAGGAAGTGCGGGAAAATCTCAACAAGGACACTGATGGAATTTTAAAATCTCATGAGTTTTAAACTTTTTCGACTGAATATTAAAAAAGTAAAAAAACAAAATGTCTGGTGATTTTAAAAGCTAAATTTTAATTACTTAAAATTTAAAAGATGTTATACTTAACCGCTCTCTGCAGTGTTGCACAGAGAAGCCCCCTGCTCCCTATTCCAGAATTACCCCACTGGTGCTGTCTTGCTCCTCTCTCTTCCAAGTGCCACCTCAGCAAGTGTCAGGAGGATCTATGTTTAGACAGGCTTTTCTGACATAATGTTTAGGATTTCTCACAGTTGTCACTCGAGTGAGAGGGAGTGGGAATGGAGAAGTATCCCAATAAGGACCTTTGTTTAGGTGACTGCTGTCAAAGGAGAGATTCCACCAGACCTTGGAGATGTTTTTCTTGCTTCATTTATTGTTACCAGAAGTGATGGGAAGGTACTAAAAACCTTCCCCATTTACTGAAAATGTTTTGGCTGGAGTTCCTTTAAAAAGTTATTATGACATAAAGGTGCTTATAATAGATGTATAACATGTTTCCAACTTTAAAAGACATAACGCCAATAGCCTGACTTGTGTATCCTTGTGACTTGTGTATTGCTTAGCACACACAAGAGTGTTGTTTCCGTCGGATAAAAAAAATTACGGTTTTCCGGACAGGATTCCTCTCAGCCTGCCTTGCATACACACACGCTCAGACCAAAGTCTGCCCGTCCAAAGCTCAGTGGCATACAACATGTACGACGGGACTATAAAGGGGAAGTTGCATTCCAACAGGGCCACCCTTTGGGCTGCTTTTGCTGATCTTCGTGTTAGTTAAAGTTTGGTGAGAGACGTTTTGTGCTTTTCAGTCCGTTACAGCGCGACGAATGTGATATCTCCATTATGAACGCTAGTTTTACCAGAAAGAGCGCTCCCATCTCATACTTGATTCTGAGCATGCACGGTTTTCTGCCTGTTGGAAAACCATACAGGCGAACGGTTTTCCCGATCTAATTTTTGGCCTGACGGAAAAAAGAGACCCTGATCTCTTTTTTTGTCTGGCAGTTTTTCAGTTGGAAAAACTGCGATGGAGAATAAACACGGCAGGGATTCCCGACGAAAAGCTCTCATAGCAGTTTTCCTGTCGGAAAAAACACTTGTGTGTACGAGGCATAAGACTTGTAACAGGCTTATCTGGGGACCCGTGCTATATCTGTAATAATATTTGCTTTAATCAGTTTCAGAGGTTTCATCATAGCAGCCTATACAAACACATTGGGGCCCACTGGGCAAAGAGCATCGGATAGGATTGTGTTGCTTTTCTCTACTGCCTGGGGCAATAGAGGTCTGTGCCAAGAACTTTTGGAATAATGTTTTGCCACCCCCCCCTAATTTTGCTAATCTCTTCACATGACGATAGGGGAAATGTAACCACTTAAAGCAGTGAGGGGGTGTCAATGGTGTTGGTGGTGGGGGGTTTAGACAGAGGAAAAACACATCATCCAATCCTCCCAGAAAATGTCTTAACTATTAGGTAACTTACACCAGGTGCACTAGACATGCTTTACCCAAATTACTAGCAATTGTTGTGTGTGGCATTCTCTTTCAATAACATAGCTAACGAATGTCCAAATCTGGACTTAGATAATGCTGTTTTCCTTTCAAAAAACACATTTTGAAATATGTCTTCAGTGCTGAGCCTGAGTACATAGCAGCTGTGAAATTAATTGTTCCCAGCTCCCCTGTTATTCCTTCAAGGACATTTATTTTCAAGAGGAGCAGAATTGTACATGTTAAATAGTTCAGATGACCCGTGCTGACAAATGGTTAGATGCTGTGGGAATCTGTAACCACAAAAATAAAAAAAAACAACAGGGAATTATATCCAACCTAAGCTAAAATACAGTTGTCTATCCTGCTCTACATTGAGATCTGTGATATAAAGGATCCTTTTGTTGAATATATTCCAGGAATGTGACAGTCTGAATTAAACTGAGGAAGTTAAAGGGCATGAGAATCCACTGTCAATTCCCCAATGAATAGGCAAAGACTGCACTACAGTGCAATGGAATAATGTATTTACTGCACAACCTGTAACATGCTCCCATTACAGCATGTCTTTGCATTCCTTCATATGGTACAGCTGTCTGAGGTCTTTATTAGAGAACTAAATGTGCATTCAGCAATAGAAACTGCTGGTGTCATGCTTGTAATTTTGTGTAGTCAGCCTTTATTAAGGGCCAGTTCACACCATACGCAGTTCCGTTTAGTTCCGTGTGCTTTTTTTCTGCACAAAATGCATGTACAGTGTTTTCCATGTATTCCAATGGCTCTTGTTCACACCATGTAGTCAGTTTTCGGTCAGTTTCTCCACCGGAAACTGACTGGGAACTGACTGCATGGTGTGGAATACATGGAAAACACTGTGCATGCATTTTAACACCACACGCCACCACACCAGACACAGTTCCGTTCAGTTCAGAATCCTTTTTTTCTGCACAAAATACATGCACAGTGTTTTCCATGTATTCCAATGGCTCTAGTTGGCTCTAGTTCACACCATGCAGTCAGTTTTCCGGTCAGTTTCCGAAACAGAAACTGACCGGAAAACTGACTGCATGGTGTGAACTAGAGCCAACTAGAGCCTTTGTGATACATGGAAAACACTATCTATCTCCACTCCAATATCACACTGCAAATGTCTGCTCTGGGAAGGATCCTTTAATAGAGGGGGGTGGGTCTATGACAGGGCTTGACAAATTTTCTTGGAATCTAGGAGCCAGCTAAAAAAGTTAGGAGGCAGAAAACGCGCCCCGTACCCACGAGCTTGCGCGCAGAAGCGAACACATACGTGAGTAGCGCCCGCATATGTAAACGGTATTCAAACCACAAGTGAGGTATCACTGCGATCGTTATGCCGCATACACACGATCACTTTTTGTGATGAAAAAAAAGTCATTTTATTTCACGAAACAAAACAACGTTTTTCAAACTTCATTTAAAAAAATGATGTTGCGTACACACCATCGTTTTTCCAAAAAGCTCTAGCAAAGCGCGGTGGCGTACACCACGTTCGATGGTACTCTGTTCCATTGAAGCTCCCGTCTCATAACTTGCTTCTGAGCATGCGCAGGTTTAAAAACGTCGTTTTAAACGTCGTTTTGCCCACACGCGATCATTTTTTATGACACAAAAAACGTCATTTTGAAAAACGACACAAAAAATTCAAGCATGTTCGAATTTTTTTTTGGTCGTTTTTTAAAACTATGTTTTTTTTCATCACAAAAAGTTATAGTGTGTACGCGGCATTAGAGCGAGAGCAATAATTCTAGCCCTAGACCTCCTCTGTAACTCAAAACGTGCAACTTGTAGGTTTTTTTTAAACGTCGCCTATGGAGATTTTAAAGGGTAAAAGTTTGTCGCCATTCCACGAGCGGACGCAATTTTGAAACGTGACATGTTGGGTATGAATTTACTCCGCGTAACATTATCTTTCACAATATAAAAAAAAATTGGGCTAACTTTACTGTTGTCTTATTTTTTAATTTAAAAAAGTGTATTTTTTTCCCAAAAAATTGTACTTGTAAGACCGCTGAGCAAATACAGCGTGACACAAAGTATTGCAACGATCGCCATTTTATTCTCTAGGGTGTTAGAATAAAATATATATAATGTTTGGGGGTTATAATGTGAGGGAAGGAGATGGTAGTGAAAATTGTGAAAAATTACATTAGAATTGCTGTTTAACTTGTAAGGCCAAGGGCCACCACCAGATGGCGCCAGCTCACAGAAGGAAGAACTTGGGACTTTACAAGGCTGCAAAGCCGTGGCCTCAATTACCGGCCGTCGCGGGCCCATCGCAATCGTGCGGCGGGGGAGGTGGGGGAGCACGTGCCTCCGTGCTACCCCACCTCCCCCGCGGTGCAATCAAGGTGGGCCGGCGGCGGCCGCTAATTGAGGCCTCAATTACCAGCCGCCGCGGGCACCAGGTCACAATTTCTGGTCGCAAATGCGACCTGGCGCCCGGATATTGTCGACCCCTGGTCTATGAGCACTGTGCCATGCTTGGGCAGAGTCATCATTACTTTCTCCAATCATGGCTCTGACAGTTTTCTGTGCCCTGATTGGGCAAATCCTTCATTGCTTCAGGCAATCAGGGCTTCTAATGCACTGTGCAGCATGCAGTGCATTGTGGGGCACTCGGTGGGCCGAACAAATGGCCAAACGGCCCAACAATTTTAGTGTTTGTTGAACGGGTGAACAGCCAATGTTTGGCCTAAATTCATGCTCGGGTCAAACTGTTCGCCCAACACTACTACCCATGTTTGTGGTGCAATTAAGAAATAATGGCACCACAAGCGCAATGTACATTTTACCAATGTGACTGTTATTTTGTTACAGCTTACTGAATTGAGCCTAAAGTTAGTTTCTTCTGGTGTCACCATGCAACAGGTCATTGAAGTTAAATGCTTTATTAAATAATCATATTATATAAATTGTCTTGTAGTCAGCACTAATGCCCCTTTGACATAAGCCAGTAACCATCCTGCACTTGCCTGCCTCTCATCTGACAGACTGTTTAGCCTGGATATAGAAGGCATAAGCCTTGTCTCAGCACATTCTTTCCAAGAATATTCAAACGTGTGACAGTATGCAGGACTGCTATCTTTACGTACAGTGAATGCTCAGGAATGCATTCCTGCTACTAGGATTGGTAGAGTATAATGCACAACGCCACAAGTCTCAGAATCATTCCCTTTTCTAGTAATGCATAGTGCACCTATACTCTTCACAATGCTTACAGATTATAAGAAGTGCGAGAATTTTCATAGGGAAATATAGTTCTCAGCACAGTTTATAGACATAATTTAAGCAAATGCTTAACAATATGTTTTTCATATTTTTTCTTTCCATTCATTTTTATTGTTTCAAGAAAACACAGAGAAGTACAGACAATCATTCACACAAAGGCTGAAGTAAGGCATAATAAATGAATTGTAAAAAAATAATGTGTGCATAGAGAACATCATACTCATAAAAAGAAAATAACACTACACAATATAATTCTTCATAGGTCCCCTAGATATTTCACCTGTTCAGCTTCACCACGTGGGGTACGATGTGAAGCATTTGCGTTATCAGCATAAAATAAATCCTAACATGGTAACTACAATGCTTATATACACCAAAGGTGTTAAGGGAAATTACTTCTAGGTGCATAAATTATTTTGTAACTGTCACCACCGTTTACGACCTTCCATTAACCCACGACAAGCTTATCCGACACACTGCAACAATCCTGCAGACACGATCCATATTAATTCCCCAGAAAATGAGACTGACTGCTTTATCTTCTGGTTTCAAAATGAATGAATACTTTATTGGTTTCTTAGCTTGCTTATATCTAGTACATCATGTTACAGTTAATCACAGGACAATGTAATCTCCACCCCCCTATTCACACACTATGGCTAATTCTCTAGCAGACACTTCGGCACCGATACTGACGAGATCTATCACATTCCAAAATACAATTACACAATGCCTTGACCTCAATCCACATATCTAGACAGACGTACTGTCTCTAAAGGGTCTTGACACCTGGGCATCAATAGGCTTTAAACCATGTTATCAGACAATTGCAAGGTCTAGCAGCAGACCTGAATTAACACCTTTATACAATGTAATGTCTATGAGTAGACACAATTAACACCTTTCAAAAGCATGTGTGCCCACATTGAATAGCCAACAATGTGTGATATCTCAAGACATCCTGCAAACATGAATTATTATTAATGTCCCATCTCATGTAATACATGAATTATGATTTTTATTAGCCACCCTACGCCTACAAGGGCACAGGGTGGAGTTATTAGTGTCCCTCGCACAGGAGTATCTCTCATCCTTCCAAAGTCTCTGGTTGTCACGGTTCAATCCGTTACAGATTTTCTGTGAAATATTTATTTTTAAGGTAGCATATGCAATAAAGTTAGCCTTGTTGCTAATTTCATTGTCAGCCACCCAGTTTGGAGAGACAAAGCAAATATGCAGATCAGTCAGTATGAAAACTGACACTGATCTAAGATCACATTGTTTTTTGTTTTTTATTTTGTTTGCCCTAATTATAGAGATTAGTCAATTGTCATACATTTGGTGGATTAAATGCTGTCTTCTCTATTTCCTGCCCTTAAGGGGTATTTCCAGGTATTAGTAATATTTTGAATACAGGACATGTTACAGCTTTTTGGTTCAAATTGGCCTTTGACATTCAGCAACTGGAAAGGGCGGAACACTGATTGTATTAATGAGTCATGTATTTTGTTTTTTTATTTCTTTACTAATCTTCTCCATTGCTGTACCAAAAACATTACAATGAACGAGATACTCCTCTCGACTCTAAATGACATATAAAATACACAATACATATCTAAGTCCCCCCTCCCTTTCCAACCCCTCCTCACCCTACCCCTCCTCCCTGTAACATTACAATCTTCCTTTCTCGCACTGTGTTTATCCTAGACTTTTCTTCTCTTCTGCCTCCATAAATATGAATTTTTATTTTCTATTCTTTTTTATTTTTTTGAATTATGCTCCCATCAGTTCTGCAAATGTTAAGGATTACTTAAACTCTACCCATTCCCTCCACTTCTCTTCGAACTCCTCCATTCCCACCTTGCCACTGGACCTTAAGTACTTTCTGGTTCTTACCAGTGTCTAGGTATTTGGCTTTTTGCGGCGTTTAAGAGCTGAAGGAGCAAAGTTCTCAAATATTGCTTAGTTGGCATTCTAACCCCATGGAACAAACACCCCCACGGATCATCTGGGACTTCTATATTCGTTGTCTCTTTCATTATTTGCCTAATTTCTCCCCAATATTTTTTAATATTGGGGCATGTCCACCATATATGGGCCATAGTCCCAATTTCGTTACACCCCCGCCAACATAGCTGCCTTCTCGGAGGTTATGTACCATCGGGCCAGACACTTTATCTGTTTATTCTGATGACAAATTTGTCATGCTTCTCTGCTCCTATGTACACATCTGATCTAATGCCCTGCAAATAAGGATTTCACCTCTGAAAATATTAATTTCCATTTGTTAGCACTCACCCTTTGCTCTCACTAGTGGGAATGTTTATACCTTTTCCAGATGTGTGGGGGAGGTTAATGGTAGGCAAATTCTAATTAATGCAGATTAATCTAGGCCAGTGGTCAGATGCCTTTGCTTGCCTTTATCTGGCCCTTGGGACACTATTCCTCCACCTGACACCAGTGATGGTGCATTCTTCCTCCACCTGATACCAATGATGGGACACTATTCCTCCACCTAACACCAATGATGGGACACAATTCCTCCACCTGACACCAATGATGCAATAGTATCCCTCCAACTCACACCAATAATAGGCCACAATTTCTCCAACTGACACCAATAACATGACACCATTTCTCCAACTAACACCAATAATGGGACACCACTTTTCCAACTGACACCAATGATGGGACACCATTTCTCCAACTGATGCCATTGGTGAGGCATCATTCTTCCCATTGACACTGTTGATAAGATGCTATTACTCCCCAAAAATAAAAAAAATTGGCATTGTTTACTCCTATTGGCCAGTTTCTGGACCCCCTAAAGCAGGGGTGGCCAACCAGTGGCCCGAGGGCCACATGTGGCCTGCGGAGCCCTCTGATGTGGCCCACGACCTCCTGCTCTAGAATGGCGGGTTGGCAAGCCCAGATCACAGGTTGCCCACCCGCCATACCACAGCATCAGTGTTGTGAATTAAGCTGGTGGTAGAGGAAGAAAGCAGCTGTGTAGCAGAGCCCCACAAGCCGATGCTTCCTCTACAGCACTGGCTTTTGCCACAGGTGGAGTCTATGGCAATGTTCGGCTAACTCACAGAATAGACACAGGTGCCCTACACTGCACCCATGGTGTGGGGAAACCACAGCACATCAGTCTTGGGCCCTTTTCACATGATCAGCCTAACCAAATGAGACCCTCAATTCACCTCTATAGAGCGACAGATGTCCATGTACGCCCACCTACCTCCAATCCGAAAAACAGAAGGGAATTCGTCCCCTTCCATCTGAGCAGGTCCGAGGGCCTATAGAGTAACTGTAACCTGTCACCCCTCCGCTCTACTCATTGTGGCCCGTGACTGGTTACCAAGTTGCTTAAGTGGCCCTCGCTCTTCAAAAGGTTGGTCACCCCTGCCCTAAAGCTTGATGGACATTAAACTTGCTCATTTTTTAGAACGTTTGGAGACCCCTGATCTAGGCATATGAATGCGTGTAGATCCACCTGCTTATTTTAAATGTGCCTTTTTCAGTTGATTAAGCCTGTACCCATTTCAGTTGTTTTCATTTCCTATGGTAAAAGGTTTGAAAGTATGACAGGAAAGATATAGGGCTGTATTTACAAGACAATGCCTGGTGCCCCAGAAAAGTTACAGTAGAGGTAAAAAAAAAAAAATATACACTTTACTATTACTATTTGTTGGCCTGATCTGGGTAATAGGCCTGCAAAGTGTTTTCCTTTTATTTATGTTCTGTTATTGTAATCTCATGCTCCCAATCCCACGTTATCCCATTGGTAGTTCTGTGATATTGCGGTGGGATTGTATAGTCAAATGATCCTTAAGCCCTGTACACACGATCAGACATGTCCGAGGAAACATGTCCGACGGACCGTTTTCATCGGACAAGGCTGAAGTGGTCTGTTGGTCTGATGTGCGTACACACCATCGGACCAAAATCCCCTTGGACCAGAATTTGCCGGCGTATAAGGCGACCGGGCGTATAAGACGACCCCCTAATTTTACTTTTTTTTTTAAAGATTTTTTTTGCCTGTACTCACCATATAAGATAACCCCCATTCCGATGCTTCATATTTCTTTCTTCTGGGGCCATATTCTTCTTCATTCTTGCTGGAGCCAATCACGGCAAGCAATGTATTCTATTAATGAATACAAAGCCTGCTTGGTTTGGCAGAGGCTGTAACATCATCAGCCCACGCCTCTCTGACTCTCAAAGCCAATCCGAGCAGGCTACTGTATGTAAGCACTCGGATTGGCAGAGGTTGTTACCCCAATCCGAGCAGGCTCTGTATTAATTTGAATACATCACTCACCAGGATTGGCTAAGCGGTATATACTGTATGTAGCCAAAGCTACATACAGTATTACCGCACATCCAGCAGGCGTCCGAGCAGCTGACCCGGCGTATAAGACGACCCCTGCTTTTTGGCCATTTTTTTTAAGTATAAAAGGTAGTCTTATACGCCAGCAAATACAGTATATATATATATATATATATATATATATATATATATATATATATATACACACATATATATATATATATACACACACACCGACACGACACAAACCTCCAAACAGCAACAGACAACGGAATAAAAGCACCTTGCTTCAGAAAGGGAAAAAAATTGGATGTACTTTTGCAATGGAAGGGCATTTCTCTCGGTCTATTTAAGCACTGTGCATAGCTCACTAAGTCTGACGGGCCTAGTTCCTATCTAACTGATTGCGCCGTGCCGAGTTCTGAGCATGCTCAGAGAGGTTCTGACCATAGTCTTCTTCATGTGCACATGCCCAGTCTGGCCAGCCCTTCATTTGCATGGGGTCACGGCTCATTTCAATGGAACACGCCCACGTCCTTCCCACTTTGAATTACACGGCCTTATGCCTCAGAATTTACATTACACCGGTGCAAATTTGGCCGAAAATACTACGAGGATACGGTACTTGCGCCTCTAAATTAAGCCGGTCTAACTTAAAGGAGTTGCACTGCGCCGGTCCAAAAATGCTCCGATGTACGTGAATCTGGCCCAAAGTGTGGCCCTCCAGGTTTGGGGTTAGACATGGGCCTTACAATTCTATTTTGTAGCACAAATAAAAAAAAATGTTGTGCAGTCTAATTAAGGCACCAAAGTCTATCATGGGCTATCATTAAGTAGTCAATCAGTTGACAATTTGACAGGAATGTACTAGGGCTGTATTTATAACCAGGTTTTTACAGACACAATGCACGGGACAAGGGAAGACGGAACCAAAATAAAACTTAGTTTATAATTTTTGGGTCCTTCTTTGGGATAATTCCCATAACAAAATGGTACTGCAGAGAAAAGTTGGCAAGATATAGAGAATGGTTATACTTCTTTTAAGATGTATTTAGAGTAACCTCTTTAAGACTGAATATGATCTAAACCAAGGGTGGCCAACCAGTGGCCTGGGGGCCACATGTGGCCCGCGGAGCCCTCTGATGTGGCCCGCGACCTCCTGCGCTGGGAAAGAATAGAATAGATACTGTTATTAAAGTTAAGTTTATTACTAAATTCACAGTGTATATATGGGCATATCTGTTCTGCAAGTGGTTACTGAGCTGCTTTCAAACTGACCCGCAGGTGCAGAGCAGTGCGCCTGTGGGTTACCTGCACTGAGCCATAGGCCCCTTTGACACGGTCAGTCCGACCCAATTGGACCCTCCATTCACCTGTAAGGAGTAGCAGATGTAAATGGACTTGTGTCTGTCCACAAACGCCTACCTCCAATTAGAGCCGCAAAAAAAAAAAAAAACAGAGTGGGCTCTATAGAGTAGAGTGGGCTGCCATTCACCCGCTCCGCTCATTGTGGCCCACGACCAGTTACCATGTCGCTTAGGTGGCCCTTCAAAAGGTTGGGCACCCCTGATCTAAACTATGTTAAACTACATTATTTTATTATTACCAGGACATGGACACAGACATCATAAGGGCTGAGGACTTATTGGAACACTGGGCAGGAGGACCAAAGAGTTGTTGAAGGAAACCTTCACTTTTGCAAAAAATGATATATATTAATGTTGCAATCCGTCAGAATAGAAAAAGGTAGTTGCTAATGTTAACATATTGTTGAAGGGGCAAGGTTGCAACCTACTAAGTCAATTCCCCAGAACAGGCATGGGCATATCACATGCCTCATCACCAGACATGCACTTGCTTGCTCCAGCTCAATAAATTATCAGGTAATGAAGGATAAGGGGATAAGGACGACAGATCCTGAACTTCCACATTCAAAAACAAGTTCATAGTGTCTAATGTTAATAACATTTTTCTTTGAATTCTGTTCTGCAGCTAGATACCAATTTCTAAAACTGCCAAAGAACTATACGCTATATTCACAGCAACAAAAACAACACGTCTGTAAACATACAGTAGTACTCACACCTGAACATTTTGCAGTGCAAAGCTTGAAGCTTCAAAACACTCAGGGAGAAAATTAATCAATTTATCTCTATGGTCATGGTTTAGATCTCCTCTCAAAAATGCCTGAAGCCAAACGCCGGAAGCTCAAAAAAGTTTTGGAGCTACTTTTGTAATTCAATGCATTGAAAAGCATTGTAAACTTGTAAATTGCACATTTATGTGCATTTGTAAGCGCTTTGTTGCTTGTTTGGGTGTCTTTTTCTGCTCATATGTACAGTTACCTCTCCACAAGAAAATGGTCAAATATTGCCATGAAATCAACAAAAAATATATTTTGGTCCGCAATACCAAACAAAATGGAGGGGATAGTGGGGATGATTTACTAATACCGAAGAGACCTTAAATCTGGTACAGCTGTGCATGGTAGCCAATCAGCTACCAACCCCAGTTTGTTCAATTATGCTTTGCCAAAAAAAATGGAAGCTGATGGGTTTCTATGAAGAGCTGCACCAGATTTTGCGCTCCAGTTTTAGTAAATCAACCCCAGTGTCTGTTTTTAATCCTAAGATCTTATGGTGAGGGAGTACCGCCTTTATGATTCTCAGGACTCCCGTTACAAGTCCCAAGCAAACAAGAGGAGAGCATGGGAGGAGACTAATGGGCAAGTTTTTATGGGCAGGGTGAAAAATGATAAAGGTAAGCTAAATATTTTGCATCTGTTTAGCAATTACACTTTATGGTCTCCCTCACTGGTTGGTTAGAACTGCAAGCTGTGCATTAGTTTGCTTTACATTCAGGGCTGCTTTTTTAAATCAGGCGGCCCCGTACAGTCTACCTGACACCCCCTACCCCCCCCCAAGAAATGTAAAGCTGTGTGTTATACTTAAAAATATGCACAAATCATTAATAACTTTTTAAATGAATCGTTTATGTATTATTAATTATATATTTATTTGATTCTTTTTTTTATATCAAAGGAACACTAAGGCCTCGTACACACGATCAAATCTGTCTGCTGGAAACGGTCTGCTAGACCGTTTCAGCAGACAGATTCGATCGTGTGTACGGGCGAGCCGACGGATTTGGCCACCCGACAGATTGGAAAGCATGCTTACCAATCTGTCGGCTGGGAACCCGCTAACCAGCAGACATGTCTTCTCGCACACGCTCCGAATGATTTCGACGCATGCGCAGAAGTGTTTTACTTCCTGGTGCGGTGACGTGGCGGCGTCAACGTCACCTCCACGTCAGCGCCCTGTCTGCTGGCGGGGATTTTGGTTTGCTCGTGTGTACACGCGAGCAAACCAAAATCCAAGCAGACAGATCTGTTCAAATCGGTCGGTCCGACCGATTTGAACAAATGGATTTGATAGTGTGTACGGGGCCTTAAGGTTCGTTTTTTATTAGATCAATTGATTGCTGTAAGCTAGAGCATTTAAATATCACTTACCTAGTTTTTCCTTTTGACCTCCAAAATACAGTAATCCAGGTTTGAAAATGTCATTTCCTGTCTCTCCTCTTCTTGCTTTCCACCAGCATCTGAGCCGTTTTGCATGGTGGAAAGCAAAATGTGCTCACCCCCTCCCTATGACTACAGCCCTGCATGAAGATGCTCTCTTATCCCTCACAGGCATGGAGGCTAAGCCTAATGGGAACTGTAGTTCCTATTAGGCCGTGATGTAGCAAGAATGAATGCGCACAGCAAACCAGAAAGTCAGTGAGAGAATTCAGGAGTGATGGAGGTGAATAAAACAGCTAAATTTCAACAGGTATCAAACTAGTTATGATGCAAAACATTACTTTTTACTTTATCAGCTACTGTCAGACTTTAATTTTCCGAGGGGCTGGTAAGGCGATCAGCTTAATCGCCTTACTGCAGACCCTCCCTGTAGGCGATCGCCTGGGACACATCACAGGTCACAGGTCCCAGGCGATCGCCTGTCCAATAGGACGGCGCAGCGCCGCTTGCACATGCGCAGTGACGCTCGCGCATGCGCAGTGGGTGCCTGGGCGTGAAGCCAAAAGCTGTCACGGCCGGGGAGGGGGGGAGAGGAGCGGAGCCCCGGCCGGCGCGTCGCTGGAACCATGGAGAGGGTAAGTGTATGTTTATTAAAAGCCAGCAGCTACACTTTTTGCTGACTTTTAATAAACATAAAAAAAGGCTGGAACACCCCTTTAAAGTGTTGCTATATAAATTATTGTAATTTATACTGTAAGTAATACATTTTACCAGTCTATGTGAATCATTTTAAACCTACACAAAATAAGTAAATAGACAGCCATTATTTATTATAGAAAACAAATATAGGACTTACTGTATGTAACCTAACATACAATAAAATAAGCACTAAACAAGTGAAAAGCTATAACAGCTATATTGATAACAGATAAGAAAGACCCTGTAAAACCCATCGGTATTGTAAAGTTCACTGAAATGGCATACACCACATTTATATTAATGAGCATTCATCCTAAAGCAATAAATTAATTGCTGTTTAGTAGGAATATTCAATCCCAGCTGAAATTCTGATAGCTGAAAGCAGATCATGTCTTTGTTGCCAATAGGAGAGAGTTTATATGTCAAACCACACAAATTCCATGTTCAATTGTTGCCAGCATTCTGTCAAGAGAGTACTGATATAACTGTTTCAAGTGTCATTTAAGGACAATCTGAAAGGGAGTCCCATACTCCACACTGGAAAGAAGGTTGTCTGGAAGACATGTTATGCTAAATATAATAGTTGAGTGTCAGTAGATAGTGTCTATTTGAACGTATCTCCATTCCTGCTCTAATATATACATCCTAAAGTCAGGCTTAACAATGGACAATATTGTGTGATTGTATGGTCAGCGTTACTATATCATGCTGGAAAACACTGTTAAATTCTAAAGTAAGCATTACCTTTAATTTAGGTGAGCATATACAGTATGTACTGAATCTTTGAAGATAATACTGGCAAAGGCAAAATGCACAATAACCTATTTGTACTGCAATTCTACCATTGATTTAAACCAAGCCTGGTTAATCAAAAAAAAAATGTGTCAGGCCGCGTACACACGTCCGAGAACCTCGTCGGGCTAAACCCATCGTTCCGCCCAACGAGGTTCCCGATGAGCGGTCGGAAAAGCTTGTCGAGCCAAAGTCCTCATTGAACAACGAGGAAAAAGAGAGCGTGCTCTCTTTTTTGGCTTGACGAGCGTCCCAACGGGACACTCGTCGGAAGTGTACACACGATCGAGCTTCTCGCCAGAATATGTCTCCCAGCGAGCTCGGTCGTGTGTACGGGGGCCTTAGTTTTATGTACTTAGGAAGGATTAGTGCAAGACTTGCCAGACATAAGGAATATTGCCATTTTTGTGTATTTTTGATCTTTTGTGGAGCATGTGGAAAAGTTGCACTTACAATACCAGCCAGTCCGCCTGCTTGATAAATGGTATAGGCAACACTAATGCCCTATACACACAATCGGAGTTCAATGCTTCCGAGCATGCATCATCTTGATTCTGAGCATGCATGGATTTTTCTCCGATAGAGTTCCACACAGACGATCGGAATTTACTATTGTTTTTGTCATCGTAAAAATTTAAAACATGTTCTATTTTTTTACACCGATGGAAAAAAGTCAGATGTGGCCCATGAGCGATCAGTTTCTTCGATGAAAAAAAAAGTCCATCTGATTTTTTTTATTGCAAAAAACGATCGTGTGTACACGGCATAAGAGGCTGGTTGCAAGTATAGTGCACGCAAAACTAAATTCCCCATTTTTTGTATTTTGTAAGCTGTTGTTAGCAATGAAAGTTTTACTTGGGTGTGTTCTGGGACCAAGTTAAAGTACTCCATGACAAGCATGCATCGGTTCTACTATAGTACCGATGGTACAAATCCCACTTCTGTTAAATGTACTTGTATGAATGTATTTTTTGAACATTTCAGAACCGCCTAAACAATACTAAGCAGTATGATCCCACTGCACAGCTGTTCAGAACCTCTGCATAGAGATTTCCTGACATCACTGAACTAGCCATGGCTGGCTGAGAGCTCAGCTGAAAGCCAAATTTTGAGTCCCCATACAATTCTCTGTATTTTGTATTCTTCTTGGTGTTCTGGATCATTCCTTTTTTCATAAACAGCCAAGCTGGGAGTTTTATTTACAGCCTTGCAGATGTCATGAGAAAATCTTTATTATATTTGAGCATGCAACAAAAATAAACATAGACAAAACATGGGCAATGACTGCACTAAAAATCAGACAACTATAATCCTGACCTCTATTTGAGAAACTGCCTTTTGAACCAATTACCACAATTCCAAAACTGTGGTCTAACAACATGGAAACTAGGCACGCCACACCCACACACTTCTAAACTTTTAGTTTATGTGGGAAAAACACTTTACTCTTTCCATATCCTCAAAGGCTTTAGAAAATTACATTTACATTCCTCATAATCCAAACACCCATGTTAATAAACAAAATCTGTTTCTAGATCACATCAACCATTCTGCAAAATTAAACAGGAGATAGAAGAGCAGAATCTTCTAGAAATCCTACTGTCTGATATCATCCACGAGAACGCTGGAACTGCTTTTCCACAAAGCAAGAGTGGGAAGGAACCATGCTCAGAATATCTAATGTCTTGTAGTATTTCATCTCAAATTCCGTAAAATGTCATGACGCATTATGGAGCAGGGATGGACTGCCCATTGGGACTACAGGGAGTTTCCCGGTGGGCCGATGGCTCAGTGGGCTGGCTTCAGTGACAGCGGACTGCCGTCCCTGTCCACTCCTTTGTCTCTCCCCCCCTGCAGCGCTCACCTCCTCTCCCTCCCTGCACCGCTCACCTGGGGGGAACAGAGAAGCAGGGGAAGGACCAGAGGAGTACCAGCCGTTCTACTCGAATAAAGTAGAACGGCTAGTGGCTAGTGAAGGGGGAGAGGGGGCTTGGGTGACCGGGGGGGGGGGGGAGTTGTCCGGCTGCCATGGGAGAGACCTGTCAAAGTGTGCCACTCTGGATGAAGTCCTGGGCCAAGTTTTTGTCCCAGTCCAGCCCTGTTATGGAGGCATACAAATTAATGCTTTGCAAATTGCACTTATCTGTTGCTGATAAAACTCTGGATTTTGCTTACATTTGTTGTGCCTAATATGTTTGAATCTAACACAAATGCCTCCATATTAAGTAATATTTCTTCATATATACTTTCACACATAAGGCCCACTGATCTTCATGTTTTTTCTGCATACTTTCTTTCTATTTGGCGCAGATCAAGTAGCCAAAAAAGCAGCTCCTACAATATTGTTTGATTTAAACTATTTTAAAGAACCAGAAACTTCTTCAAAACTGTAAAAAGCAAAAAGAGCCATTAATATGCACCAGTGTCACTAAAGATTCTCACTATGCAAAGTCTCCACACTGGTCACATCCTTGCAGCATTCTTATATTGTTTTATAATTATTATTTTTTTCTCTCTTTTTTTTTTTTTAGGCCCCTTTCACATGTCCGCCTCCGTCCGTTTTTACAAGTCCGTTTTATCATTTTAAATATGAATGAATACTATTTATTTTTAAAAATCTATCCTTTCAAAAAGGTCCAAGAGAATACACCCATTTTCTGTACATGACTATGATTTTAACCCCCCATTGTAGCTTCTGTGAAAGATCTTGTAGTACCATTACGGCCCAGATGAACATTCCTGACTGAGCAGTCCTCAACATACAGAATACATGAGAAACAGCTTGCATATATCAGAGAACAAATGGAAATATGTACCTACATTGTTTAAGTTTTCTGTCATGAGAACTGGTTATTACTTACATAATGTTCAAGTCACTTGGGTATTAAATTGACTAAATCCACCCTCTTCTCTGACACTACATCATACACCACACCAGGAAATGATTAGGCCTTGGGGATAGACCTTGCAGAGGCCTCTTTCCACTACACATCAACCTTTAAACTGTTTCTTAACATTTAAACCTACCTCTAAAGTGACCTCTTAAGACTTCTCCCTCCTAAATCCTAAAGTGACCCCTTAACATAATACATACAACTCCCCAACCCTAACACTTAACCTAACCCCAAATATATGTCTTTAAGATAAAACCCCCTGAACTAATAATACAAGTAAAAAAATGGTAAATTATGACTAACACAGGTTAAAGTGTTTATAAAGGCAAACGTTTTTTTTTTTTTTACCTTAATGCATTCCCTGCATTAAGGTAAATAAACCTTCTAGTTCAGCTCATCACCTTACCACCCCTCCCTAATACTTAACTGAGCCCGGTCCTGATCCAGCGCTGTGCATGAGAGCAGCAGCTTTCTCCGCTCTCACTCCTTCCATATTGGCTCCTGCTGCTGTCAATCACAACCAGTGAGGAGAGAGTAGGGGGGTTGGGTGTCTTATGGACACACAGAACTGACTGGGGAGTGAGCACACGAGTGCCCCATAGCAAGTTGCTTGCTATGGTAGCACTCAGCAAGGAAGCGGGGGCCAGAAGTGCCAGAAGGGGACCTGAGAAGAGCAGGATCAGGGTAAAATCAATGCACAGAACAGGTAAGTATAAGACGTTTGTTGTTGTTTTATTGTTTTAAAATAAAAATGCCTTTAGAATCCCTTTAACCTCTGTTCTGCTACACACACCATATCTTACACTGGGAGTATCTGCTCAAACAACATCCAAATCCAACACCTACATTATGTTTCCTATTTGTTGGACCCAGTGCTGTCTCCATCAATGAATCCCAATTCAATTCCACAAAATCGTATGTATCCTCCAACAGGTATGTACTGTTTCTCTTCCTGCATATAGTGTACCAGATCCTTACCAGATTAAACGACCCACAGAGTAGAATTGGGTGTAATAAAGCCTAATATAATAAAATACAATAAATCAATTCAGCTCATACTACACTATATACATTTTTTTTTTGGGGGATACATGTGAGGAGAAGAGAGGAAGATTTCATCTATCAGTAAGGACACTGAGTTGTTTATTTATTTACTCAAAATAGTAAGGATCTGGTACACTATATGCAGGAAGAGATATTCACCTGTTGGAGGATACATAAGATTTTGTGGAACTGAATTGGAATTCATTGATTGAGACAGTGGTAGTTCCAGAGGATAAGAGTCTTGTTCATCACCAGGAAGCGTTATAAATTTATCCAGCTGCTGAGATTGATATTGGGACATTTGTGCTCTAATAAGATTGATTAAGTACATTATTAATTTCCAAGATCATGGTGCCAAAAGACACTACGTTGCTCTTTTTATCCTCTTATTTGCCATATTACTTTACACCCAGAATATGGGTAATAGTGCAATATAGTCTGGTTAATTTACAAAAATGTAGATGGCCTTGCTCGGGTTGATATATTTGACTAGTTTTAGTAGCAGTCACATGACTGCTATGTCTCTTCTTCCTCCCCAAGCGCCAAAGGGATCATGGTGGAGACCACTAATGACAAATGGTCCACTTCACCGATATCTCCAACAGTGTGTAGCTGCTCAGTTGACAGCATAAATCCTGACAGGAGTCGCTGTCAACCACCTGTCTTTAGGTCTGAGAAGGGAGTGCGTCAGCTTGTGGCGTCATATACTGACTATGGAACTACAACCAGATAACTTGTAAAAAAGCAGCCTGTTGTTATCAAAGAAAGGAGTGGGGACACAATTTCACTTCACTAACATGGATCTGCTGTCATGCCCAAAAAACCCCCACAAAGTTAAGGATTGTTTAGGGCAGGGGTAGGCAACCTCGGCCTTCGAACTTTTTCAAGTCCCTTGAGACATTGCAAGACCCTGACAATCACAAGCATGACTCCTAGAGGCAGAGGCATGATGGGATTTGTAGTTTCACCACAGCTTGAGTGCCAAGGTTGCCTACCCCTGGTTTAGGGTGTACTGACATGTTCACCAGATATTTTGTGCAGGTATTACTATATACATTACATTAATAATAGCCTGCATTAGATGAACTGTGAAGGGCAGTGGGATGCACTGCTAAAGTTAATGATGTACTACCCTTAAAATATAAAGGACAAGGCATAGATGACACTTGGAGAATTCAAATCGGATGTACCGCTGAAAGCTTTGTGGTCTTATGTTCCGCCCTGTACTGAACTCAAGATTTCTACTCAGAAAATATGCACAATTTAATCTTTTTTTCTTCCCCATAAATGACAAACTACTGTGAAAAAACATACAGCATTTCCTCTTTACGTTTAGTTCAGAGCAATGTGGAAAGAATTGTATCCATTGGGAACAAAAAAAAACAGGTGCACAATTACATCTGTGTGTGAGTAATTCTGAAAAATGTTTAGGCAAAATGATGGCAATACAGAGCTATACAGACATCCCATGTGTTCTCCATTCATGTGATAACTCCTATGTCTAATGTACGGGTACTGTGAAATTGCAGAGTCCCGGTAGATAATACAGATGATGCAGCCTGTTATGCCAGAAACATGTGGGCCATGAACCAGAGCTCTGGAACAGACTCCCACTTACTAAAAGGCTAAAACAGGCCCAGATTTTTATAGGAAAATAAAACATCTAAGTGGTGTTTGTCCTGCAATAATAATACATTTTAAAGAAGAGGTGAAAAGTGACACATTATAAAATCTGAGGTCCACTAAAGTGATATCAGAATTACAGCATCAAAATAATTCAGTTATCTACCCTACCAGCAGATACAAATGTCTACCCAATGAATACAAATAAATTGTGGAAGCATCTTACAGTGGCTGGAACCACATTTCCATGGTAATAGGATTTAAACATTTTTTGTATTGTGTTTTTAATTATAGTTTGTAGTATTAAAGTGGAAGTTTAGTCAAAATGTAACTAACACTAAACCTACTCTCTGCCACATTCTACAGTGACCTAAAAAATAATTCATACCCCTTGAAATTTTCCACATTTTGTCATCTTACAACCAAAATCGTAAATGTATTTTATTGGGATTTGATGTCATAGACCAACACAAAGTGGCACATAATTGTGAAGTAGAAGGAAAATGATAAATGGTTTTCACATTTTTTACAAATAAATATGTGAAAAGTGTGGTGTGCATTTGTATCCAGTCCCCTTTACTCTGAAACCCCTAACTAAAATCTAGTGGAACCAATTGCCTTCAGAAATCACCTAATTAGTAGAGTCAATCTGTGCGTAATTTAATCTCAGTATAACGACAGCTGTTCTGTGAAGCCCTCAGAGGTTTGCTAGAGAACCTTAGTGAACAAACAGTATCATGAAGACCAAGAAACACACCAGACAGGTCAGGGATAAAGTTGTGGAGAAGTTTAAAGCAGGGTTAGGTTATAAAAGAAATATCCCAAGCTTTGAACATCTCATAGACCACTGTTCAATCCATCATCCAAAAATGGAAAGAGTATGGCACAACTGCAAACCTACCAAGACATGACCGTCCACCTAAGCTAACAGGCCGGCAAGGAGAGCATTATTCAGAGAAGCAGCCAAAAGGCCCATGGTAACTCTGGAGGAGCTGTAGAGATCCACAGCTCAGGTGGGAGAATCTGTCCACAGGACAACTATTAGTCGTGCACTCCACAAATCTGGACTTCATGTGAGAATGGCAAGAAGAAAGCCATTGTTTAAATAGAGCCATAAGAAGTCCCATTTTCTGTTTGTGAGAAGCCGTTTGGGGGACACAGCAAACATGTGGAAGAAGGTGCTCTGGTCAGATGAGACCAAAATTTTACTTTTTTGCCTAAAAGCAAAGCTAACACTGAACATCACCCTGAAGACACCATAATCACCATGAAACATGGTGGTGGCAGCATCATGTTGTAGGAATGATTTTCTTCAGCAGGGACAGGAAAGCTGGTCAGAGTTGATGGGAAGATGGATATAATCAAATACAGGGCAATCTTAAAAGAGAACTTGTTGGAGTCTGCAAAAGACTTGAGACTGGAGCGGAGGTTCACTTTCCAGCAGGACAACAACCCTAAACATACAGCCAGAGCTACAATGGAATGGTTTAGATCAAAGCATATTCATGTGTTAGAATGGGTCCAGTCAAAGTCCAGACCTAAATCATATTGAGAATCTATGGCTAAGCTTGAAAATTGCTGTTCACAGACACTCTCCATCCAATCTGACAGAGCTTGAACTATATAAATAAAGAAGAATGGACAAAAATATAATTCTCTAGATGTGCAAAGCTGGTAGAGACATACCCAAAAAGACTTGCAGCTGTAATTGCAGTGAAAGGTGGTTCTACAAAGTGTTGACTAAGGGGGGCTAAATACAAATCCACACCACACTTTTCACAGATTTATTTGTAAAAAAAATGGAAAACTATTTACCATTTTCCTTCCACTTCACAATTATGTGCCACTTTGTGTTGGTCTATCACAGTCCAACAAGTTTAAGAAGATCTCTGTGTTAATTACCTTTTAGAACATCAGAAAGCAAGCTTTAAAGCAACTGTTAAATCATTTAATTGGGATTTTGAGCCAGTCTTATATTTTAAGCATAAATTACATTGGTTTAATTTTTTAATTCAATGTGACTTATAGAATTTTCTTGAAAAATTAACAAATAAAGTCAGTAGTTGATAAGGGTCTAACATTTTTACTTATTATTTTCCTTTATAAATGTGTTATCCTTCACTGCCTAAAATAATAATATAGGAAACACCATATATCTTTGCCAGTCAAATGTCAGAGCATAAATATTTCTGTATCTAAGAACAGAAAATCTACAAGTAGCATGTTCTTCATTCTTAAGTCCCAGTTCCATATGGCATAGCCTCTTAAACAGAAAGCATCCCTGCTTCTAAATTGCAAAATAAGCAATAAAAAGACTGGAACATTCCACAGGATCCCACAGTAGGCCCCACTTCGTGGTAATCCCTTTCGTCCATCAAACTCTCTGACTACAGAAGGTGTATTTTTAAAGTGGGAGTGAAAGCAGAAAAATTAAAACCAGATACCATAATGCATACTATAAATCATTATTACGAAAAACTGCAAGCGATTATTTAGTAATGACTTGTGGCTATGTGAAAAACTGTGGAATTCCTTGGATAAATGAAAATTTTTGGGGTTATTTAATCATATGTGACTGAAACCAAAACACAAGCCACACATTGTACTTGTAACGGTAAAGTAAAAAAAAAAAAGGACTACAATTAAATGAAATTATAGTCCATGAGTAAAAATAAACTGTTTCTGTATTGCACTGTTATGCTAGGGTTTTTCTTATACCAATGGGTTCTTATCGTTTATTTTACCTGAACTAAAATCTACTTCACTACTCTAAGCTATGATGTCTCCACTGAAATGAACAATGGTGGAGATGTCTATACTCCAGGCCATAATTTCAAACAATGTAGCTACTACTATCTAATCATATTCAAAATCAGAAAATTACATAGAAAACTTGACTTGTTTAAACATTGTTAAATGTGTGATAGTTCACATTAATATAATGTTAAGGTGCTGTTGATTATAAGCTAAGATTTAAAAAAAAAAAGAGTCAACAAATTGCAAAGCTGCCTGCTTATCTTCTTCCATGAAAAAAAAAAAAAAAACACTGTTGGGCTTGAACCGGTGATTTTGAAACATGGAGGTTGAACATGAGCAATAAAAGACACTATATTTGAGAAATCAGTACTAAAGACAAAAGTGGCAGAGGGTCATCTGTCACTTATATAGACAGCACAAATTTAGTGGCGATTTGTGAATTGTGAGCATTTGTATACAGTGCATTGACATATTTTCATATTTCTGACATCCATAAAAATTCGCTTCTTACCCGTTTTGGTGTCACAAACAGCTGGAGAAATTTTTGGGAAGAATTCTAGGGAGGGGAACCTGATGGCTGGAGTTTTGTAGATATATACAACAAAACAGGAACAAGTATTTAGAGAGGCAATAGAAATTGAGTGTAGATTTACTGGGACTGGAGGGCAGGTACAAGATCAGTGCAGACAAAAAAGGAACTTAAGGCGAATCTTCACCATCAAAGTAAACCATCCCTCATATCCACCCCTCCTACCCTCTTCTACACAAATATAACTTTTTTCTATATTTACCTTTTATTTTTTGGGTTGCCGCCTCCCCCATGTACCTCATTTGCCCAGTTGAATTAAACACACTGTGCTCCCTTTGCCTCCTGGGATTTGTAATCTTTCATTCCGTAAAGGAGGAGGGGGCAGGACCAACAATGATGTCACAGAAAAACCTTGTGGCACAGGACCCAGTGGTGGCAGAAGAGAAGAGGATCTCAGCAGGACAATTCTGGATCTGCTGGGTGGGTAAGTATCTGAATTGTGCAGAAGATACCAATCAGCAATCAGGGATTTAAAAAATGGGGGAGATTCACTTTAAGTATGGTCCAGATTAAGTGGAAAGGTGCAGACAATCACAGACTAAAGAGGAAGCTCAGGAGCAATGTGGATATGCATGTGTAGACAAAGTTGGACTTTTAGATTTTGTACTTTGTACAAGAATCAGAAGCACTTTGTAAGAATCCAGAACAATGCTGTGTTTGACTTGATCCTGAATACACAATATGCCATTTGTACACCAGGTTGCCTATTTAGAGCAGATATGAGGTACATTAAGGCCGTGTACACACGATCAGTCCAACCCGATGAGAATGGTCCGACGGACTGTTTTCATCAGTTCACAGACTGATGGTCTGATGTGCGTACACACCATCTGTTCAAAAACTGATTGTGTCAGTACGCGGTGACGTAAAACACAATGACGTGCTATGCTTCCAAGCATGTGTCGACTTGATTCTGAGCATGCGCAGGTTTTTGGACTGATGCTTTTGCATACTAACCATCGGTTTGGACCAATGGTCAGGTGTCCATCGGTCTGATTTTAAAGCAAGTTTTAAAACTTTGGTCCGACGGACGATGGACCGATGGGCTGTACACACGGTCGGTTTGGACCGATGAAACTGGACTTAAGTCCATTTTCATCGGTTTGGACCGATCGTGTGTACGCGGCCTAAGAGAACGTGGATAAGCAGAGCCAAACAGGAGGAAGGGCCTAGTCATAGGATACCTTGGCATCTGAAGGCCTTAATGCAGCATAATGGAGCAGAAAGATATGAGTAAACATTTAGTATTATTTCTTATGTACATAAGGGATGTTTCAGAGAAGTCTAATTGATATTTAAGATACAATTTTCTTGGAGCAAATCAGTTGGACCATGGGGAAACATTTTTACTATGCAGGTTTTCTGAAGACAAACACACAAGCCATTCTCTTAGAGACAAACGATGTATGATTCTGCTATCAACAGGAAGTCACACAATGTCATACGTCTTCCAGCATTTATGATTCTCTAGGAAGTGACATCACTTTTTCCTTTTACATCAGGATTAAACTGTTTTTTTTTTATCCTGCTGTGTAATGGCTGTACCCCTTAGATTTCATTATTCTCCTTCATTCCACTTTACTTTTCATTGAATTTGACCCTCCACATAGTACATAAAGCTCATGACTTTCAGAAATGTAAGAAGTAAGGATTACTGAAACGAGTGTAAGCTGTATGTCAGAAAATATTGCACTAATAATGTTATCCTAATTTGAAAAGTTTAAATATTTAACAATGCATGGCATTAGACATGCCTGATTTATGAACATTAAGCCAAGGTTCACACTGGGCTGGTGGGAATAAAGCCGTGTGTTTTCAGCTGAACTCGCAAGATTTCACTCCCGCTGGCAGTCCCAATTTCAGCAGCGATTACAGAGACATCTGTGCAGGTTTGTGCAGAGATGTCAGTGTAAATCACATGCCGAAGTCGCAAAAAGCAGTACAGAAACTACTTTTTTAATTCGGTGCAGCGCCGTGCCGATTAGTGTCATTGCTGGCAAATGCTGCCGATCTGACATGTCAAATTGCATGTCAAAACGCAGCAGTGTGAACCAGGACTAAGGGGTAGATTTACTAAAACTTGTGCACTCAAAATCTGGTGCAGCTATGCATGGTAGAAAATCAGCTTCTTACCTCAGCTTGTTCAAATAAGCTTTGGGAATAGAACCTGGAAGCGGATTGGTTTATATGCAGAAGTGAGCCTGATTTTGCACTTTCAAGCTTTAATAAAAAAAAACATAAGTGATTTATGTGTAGGGGCTCTGATGAAACTAAATGGGTGAATTTTCTTAAAGAAGACATACATTTAAGATGCTTTTGATGGTCAAACGATATATATACATCATCATCATCATCGGGTCATGCTTCTGCCTGTAACCTGCTGACCAAGTCTATCAGGTAGGAACGGGTTCTGTGTGTCGGTATGGTTCCATGTTTAGGTTGTTGTTGCCTTAGCGCATGGGCCTTGTCCTTCTGCTCCGTCAACATATCCATCAGGTATCCAGCACCCTGGGCTCCTGCCAGTTGTCAGATTTTTGCAACTCACCCGCTCACTTTCCTATCAAGTATGGGTAGGCCAGGGGTTGGGGGGTTTCCTCACGGAGCTACGTCTCTGGTGTCCGGTTGTAGCATTCGTTTGTTAGGCATTATTGCAGGGGGTTCTCGGGCCAGCTCTGGTTCAGTTGCCCCCAATTATCCACTCATCGTAAGCGCTTCAGGCTCTTGTCTGCATTGTCGCAGGCAGCAGGCTCGAACCAATCTTTCTCGGGGCATTGGTCGAGTTCAGGGCTGCTTCACGCGTTTGGCAGGGGCTTCCTTCTATCACAGGTCATGAGTCAGTAGCTTCTCCGGTCTCAACGGCTACTTATCGGGTATACATACGGTTGCCATCCGGGCGCGTGCTGCTTTACTTTTTGGTAGCTTATCTACCCCCTCTTCACCTAAATATGTGTCTTTTGCCCTCTTTCAGGCGTACCTACCAGCCTGTAAATAAATTATTCAGCGCTAGAAGATAACAAAACAAAAATACAAAATACTAATGCAAGCCAGCACTGAAGGTTAATTCAAATAAAACACCCCAATAATCATATAAACAGAGAAAGTGCAGCGCAAACAATTAATAATTACATAAATAACATAAGTGACACCACAAAGATAAACAGTGTAAAAATGTCCATAGGTGCTTAATAATCCAATATAAATGTGCAGAACCGAATCCAGAATGTGTTTGAAGCAAGCAGAAGAAAACCTCCACCAAAAAAGGTAAGGATGGCCTCTCACCTTAATAAAAAGGTTAAACAGCATGTATAAACAGGAATCTCCTCAATCATCCAGTTAATCCAACAGCGGTAGAACAGCATATAGAGACAAGGATCTCCTCAGTCATCCAGTAATTCCAGCAGCAGATCACTTAATTAAGGCATCAATGGACTCAGCGCCAAACAATTATGCAAAAAATATAAAGAAAGAATCTAGTGCTCTCTGAAGCATAACTGAATTTAATGCATAAAAAGGTAAAAAACTCACATAAAAAGCACTCGTGACTGAGTGCTAGGTATAAAGGCAGGCAGACAGGGATCAACCAACAGGTATCCAAAAACACAATGTGCAGTGTGCAGTCGCGGGTGACGTCACGCCAATCACTCCCCCCTCGTACGTCGTTACCGTAAGCGCTTCAGGCTCTTGTCTGTGTTGTCGCAGGCAGCAGGCTCGAACCAATCTTTCTCGGGGCATTGGTCGAGTTCAGGGCTGCTTCACGCGTTTGGCAGGGGCTTCCTTCTATCACAGGTCATGAGTCAGTAGCTTCTCCGGTCTCAACGGCTACTTATCGGGTATACATACGGTTGCCATCCGGGCGCGTGCTGCTTTACTTTTTGGTAGCTTATCTACCCCCTCTTCACCTAAATATGTGTCTTTTGCCCTCTTTCAGGCGTACCTACCAGCCGGCTAAAGGCACACTCCAGGCCTTGGTTATTAGGGTTATTTCATTCCTTACTCGAAGACTCTGATTACAAGTTAGAAGGCTGGCCGCAGGCCAGCCTGAGTTTGTGGGAGGAGTCTAAGAGTTCTTAAAAATCCCTCTGGGTTCCCATCCACCCATTCTCCCAGCTTTCATACATTCTCATTGTACTTTTTCTTGTTCAGGGTATGCCCTCTTTCAGGCGTACCTACCAGCCGGCTAAAGGCACACTCCAGGCCTTGGTTATTAGGGTTATTGCATTCCTTACTCGAAGACTCTGATTACAAATATACACTATATTACCAAAAGTATTGGGACACTTGCCTGTACACGCACATTTACTTTAACACCCAAAGGTGTTATATATCGGGTTGATGTCAGGACTCTGCATAGGCCAGTCAAGTTCCTTAACCCCAAACCTGCACATCCATGTCTTTATGGACCTTGCTTTGTGCACTTGGGCACAGTCATGTTGGAACAGGCAGGGGCCATGCCCAAACTGCTCCCAACCTTTGGTATGTTAATGCCTTAAGAGTTCCCTTCACTGGAACCAAGGAGCCAAGCCCAACCCCTGAAAAACAACCCCACACCATAAACCCCCCCTCCACCAAATGATTTGAACCAGTGGACAAAGTAAGGTCCATAAAGACATGGATGAGCAAGTCTGGGTTGGAGGAACTTGGCTGGCCTGTCCTGACCTCAACCTGATAGAACACCTTTGGGATGAATTAAAACAGAGACTGCAAGCCAGACTTTCTTGTCTACATCAGTGCCTGACCTCCAAAATGCACTTCTGGAAGAATGGTCAAACATTCCCAAAGACACACTCCTAAACCTTGTGGACAGTCTTTCCAGAAGAGTTGAAGCTGTTATAGCTGCAAGGGGTGGGCCAACTCAATATTTAACCCTACGGACTAAGACTGAGATGCCATTAATGTTCATATGCATGTAAAGGCAGGCACCCCAATACTTTTGGTAATATAGTGTAACTAAATGATTATATTCTATAAACTAATATTATAGAAATGTTTTGTAAAACCATATAACACTGTACTGATATGACAATGTGTATTATTCCAGTAACATTTTAACATTTGTCCACAGGTAGCCAAACGGGTCCGACTCTGGCTATAGGACATTCCACATGGTGACAAAGTTACATAGAAAACCAAAATAACTTTTCTTTGGAGAATACTGAACATGCAGACAGGCTATAAGCACAGCAAAACATATGTGAACTTAGTAGCTTGCACCTAGTTAAGTAAGTGGGACATGTCCTAAATATTCCATCAATGACATTTTCTTTGTGATGTTTCTGTAAAGTCATAATATATTATACAAATGCATCGAATTCTCAGAAAAATTGTTTACTTTAAAGAGGCAAACTATATTCTTGCCAAAAGTGGAGTCATTGAGGACAGAGACAGGGAGTTGATGTTAAGGCAGCAAGATCCATACAAGAGTCTTCCTTATGAGAGATTTGACAGATTGTTTCCCACAGCCCTTAAGTTGAAAGAATAAGTTCTTGGCTGGAAAAAAAAAAACTGTTTCAAATGTCTCACAAATGTGCTTATTAGGCATGATTAGCTCTCTTCAGATACTTTGGGATTAATTCATTAACCACTTGTCCACCGCCCACCGTCAAATGACGGCGGGCGGAGGACTCCAATCTCCTGACTGCACGTCATATGACGTCAAGTCATTTAAATAGGGAATGCGCGCGATCGCGTGTGTGCATCCCTGTACTGTCGGTAGCGGCGTGTCACGGAGACACCGCTCATCACCGACAGGGGTGAACAGCGGCGCGGATGCGCTGTTAACCACGTGATCGGCCGTGATGAAGTCACGGCTGATCACGCATGGCAACACCCCCATAGTGCACGGTGCGTGTTCGCGATCGTTTCCAGTGTGAAGAGAGAAGAGCTAGAAGCAGTGAGTTACAGTTCTGTGTTACTGTAGTGTCTGCACAAACACCACATCTGTCTCTTTGCCCCCCCCAATTGTCACCAGTCACTCATCAGTCACCCATAAAGTGCACCTGTCACATAAATAGATTGCCATCAGCGGTGCAACCGGCCCACCCAGTGACCGTACCCTGTCACCGTCACCCACCAGTGAGCTGCCCTGTCACCCGTCACCCACCAGTGACCTGCCCTGTCACCCGTTTATGAAGAAAAAATACTAATTTGCTAAATTTTATGACAGAAACAAAGATAAAATTAAATTCTTTCACAAAATCTACTGTCTTTTTTTATTTATAGCGCAAAAAATAAAAAAAACATGAGTGATTAAATACCACCAAAAGAAAGCTCTATTTGTGTGAAAAAAAGGACGCAATTTTTATTTGGGTACAGTGTTGCATGACTGAGTAATTGTCATTCAAATTGTGAGAGCACCGAAAGCTGAAAATTGGTCTGGGTAAGAAGGGGGTTTAAGTGCACTGTATTGAAGTGGTTAAAGGCAAATTGGCAAATCATTTTGCAAGGGAATTTGTGCTTTGCAAAGGATTTTTCCCTTAGTTTAGTAAGTGTGGAGAAATTGTGCTGACTTCCATCATCTAATGACAAGGAAGCACAAATACTTTTTTCTTGCACATGACTGAGTATCTTTTGCAAAGTGAATTTTACCATGTTAACTAAGCTAAGGGAAAATCGTCCTGTAAAGTGAACAGTCCATTTACTGTTTGTGCATCGACCCCTGTGTGTCTCACTAGCTTTAAAGTTTAATTTCACTTGTGCTGAGAAACAAAACCTTCCCCTGGTCAATTACATGCACTTAAAGGATTTAACACACGTTTTTTTTACACAATCCCACCTGCTTTCATAAATATTAAAGCTTGCACCTCACTTTCTACTCCATGCAGCCACTTCTAACTCACTGAGTAGAACCACCTTCCTATAGTCACATGATCCCTGGTAATAGGAGGAACCTAATCATATGTGCAGAAAGTTACATTCCCGGCGGAATCTTCTACATCAATTGCACACTGCACAGTTGGTGGAAAACTAAAGGGAGCTTGTACAGCGACTGTACCACCCCATTGATTCATGTGCTTTATTAGCAACCTATTCTCTGTTGTTATCAGTAGGCATTATGTCATTAATACCATTATGATCTACTGATGTAGAGAGACAGGACACAGCTAGAGGAAGGCTGCCCACCTCCTGACTAACTGCCCGATTTAACAGGAAATGCCAAAGCATATCCTTAGCTACATGGTAATGAGATGCATTTTACCTATTTTAGTCCTCTATAAAATGATGTAATTCAATCCCCAATGAAAGCACTGAAATCTATGGCTGTGTGCTGCTATTGGCAGGTGCTCGTAGACAGGACTGATTTCTTCTCACATCAATGTTGCAGTTACGTGTTTATTACCATCTAGGGCTGGTTTCTGAATGTCTACAATTCATAGCATGCTGGATGCAAGCTATATGCCCACTAGTATTCAAACATTGCACAAAGCAAGGGAGCACACTTAAATAGTGTCTATTTGAGGATGTATCTCAGTTTACTTCATGATCTCCCTTCAATCTCAGTCAGGGATTGCAATTATGATCGATCTGATTAATAATGCATCACCCCACAGTGAAACTTGTCAGGGTTCAAACTTGTTAAGTGTAACCAAAAGCAAAAGATTTTTTTTTGTTGGATAGAGTGGAGAGGGATTGGAACACTTGTCAGATTTTCTTTGTGTCTCTACCCCTGTAAGGGAGATTGAATCTCTCTATCTGTCCTGTTTACCATTATCAACGAGAGTAAAGGTGGTTGTAAAGGCAGAATGTTTTATTTTATCTTAATGCATTCTATGCATTAAAGGGGTTGTAAAGGTTTGTTTAAGCTAGTGCAATGTTGGTTCACTAACCCTTTCCTTCGATTTCCCTTCTAAAAATGTTTTTCTTTGTTTTCTTTGTCTGAATTTCTCACTTCCTGTTCCTCCTCAGTTAGCTGTTCTGGCTGACTAACCCCCAGCCAGATGATGGGGGCAAGCTTACTGAGGAGAAACAGAAAGTGAGAAATTCAGACAAAGAAAAAAACATTTAGAAGGGAAATCAAAGGAAAAGGTAAGTGATCCAACAATGCACTAGCTTAAAGGAACCTATTTAGAAAATAACAAATTAACCTTTACAACCCCTTTAAGGGGTGTGCAGCAGCTCCCCTCGGCCCCCTAATACTTTCCTGAGGTCCATCTAGATCCATCGATGATGCAGGAGTTTTTCGGCCGCCCGGGACTCCCCACTTCTTTGGCTGAGACAGCAGTGCGGCGCCATTGGCTCCCGCTGCTGTCAATCAAAGTCAGTCAGCCAGCGAGGAGGAAAAGAGGCCATGGCTATATGTCTGAATGGACACAGGGATCTGTGGCTCAGCTCGGGTGCCCCCATAGAAAGCTGCTTGCTGTGGGGGCACTCAATAAAAGGGAGGCCCCAGGAGAACTAGCGAGGGACCTGATAAGAGGAGGATTTGGGCTGTTCTGTGCACAGAGCAGGTAAGTATAACATGTTTGTTATTTAAAAAAAAAAAAATTGACTTTAGTATTCCTTGAACAAAAATTCCAAATTTTGGCTTGTCACCATAACAGCAATAAAGGAGAAATCATCCAATGAGGAAACTACAACCCCTGGCAAAAAGTATGGAATCACCACTCTTGGAAAATCTTCATTTAATTGTTTAATTGTGTAGAAAAAAAAAAGGAATCACAGACATGCCTCAGAACTATTTTCATTTAACATTCCAACCTTCTGTCTTTATGAAACAGTTTAAAAAAATAAAGAAAACTGTAATCAGTTGCAACGGTTTTTGCAGATCAAGCAAAAAAATTAATATGGAATCACTAAACCGAGGAAAATATTATGGAATCACCACGTAGTTTGCAGTTCTAAAACAAACATCTGCATCAGGTTACATCCTGAAAAATGATGTCATCATCCCCAAACATCTTTTCAATTGATGGAATAAGAAAGGTGTCAAATCTCTTGTGCATTTATTGAAGATTTAATGACTGTCATCTCCCCTGTACATTTACCTGACATGCAACACTATATCATCAATGATTGTGGAAATTTGCATGTTTTCTATAGGCAGTCGCCTTCATACATTTCATTTTAACGGCACCAAACAAAAGTTCCAGCATCAGCACCCTGCCCAATGCAGATTAGTGATTCATCACAGAATATCACTTTCATCCAGTCATACACAGTCCATGATTGCTTTTCTTTAGCCCATTGTAACCTTGTTTTTTTTTCTGTTTAGCTGTCAATGATGGTTTTTGTTAGCACAAATCAAATAGGAAGGCTATAAAAGGGAAGCGTACTGATAGACCAAGGAAGACATCAAAGCGTTAAGTTACAAAACTTAAAACAATATGACTTTGAAAACAGAAATTGCACAACAAAACAAACGAAGTACAAAAGGTCAGAAACTGAAGTCAATGTCTGTGACCGAACTGTTAGGCCTCGTACACACGAGCAGACAGATTTGTCCAAATCTGTCTGTCCGACAGATTTGAACAAATCTGTCTGCTGGGATTTTGGTTTGTTCGCGTGTACACACGAGCAAACCAAAATCCCCGCCAGTAGACGGCGCGCTGACGTGTCGGTGACGTTGACGCCGCCACGTCACCGCACCAGGAAGTAAAACACTTCCGCGCATTTGCGCCGAATCCATTCGGCGGCGGTGCGGGACGACATGTCTGCTGGTAAGTGTACTAACCAGCAGACATGTCGGGCGGACGGATTCCCACCCGATAGATTTCAAAGCATGCTTTGAAATCTGTCAGGTGGCCAAATCCATCGGCTCGGCCGTACACACGATCGAATCTGTCTGCTGAAACGGTCCAGCAGACCGTTTCCAGCGGACAGATTTGATCATGTGTACGAGGCCTAAGACATCGGCTAAAGGAAATGGGATTTACATACAGAAAAGCCAAACGAAAACCATTATTAACACCTAAACAGAAAAAAGCAAGGTTACAATGGGTTTGATGCATCAAAACTGTATTTATAGTATAATTATGGGACTTTTAAGGCATAGCGTTTAGTAAAAAAAATAACATTTATTTAATTTAGTTGAATTTAGATAATATTAGTCCATACAGTTGCAAATTATACAAAAATATACTACAGTTGTAAAATAATCGATCCCAAATACTGTGATAATTGTATATTATAGTCATTCCATCTTAACGCGTTTCTTGGACATTGTCCACTTCATCAGGAGTTATACATGTAGGGCCAGATTCAGATACAATTACATTGGCGCAGAGTATCAGAGATACACTACGCCGCCGTATTTTACCAGGCTATACGCTGAATTCTGGTAGATATTGTCCCTTACGGTACGGCGGCGTAGTGTATTTCTCGCCGCGTAATCGAAATACGCGATTAGGGGGCGTGAAGCATTTAAATTAGGCGCGTCCCCGCGGCGATCGAACTGCGCATGCTCCGTTCAGGAATTTCCCGCCGTGCATTGCGCGAAATAACATCGTTACGTCATTCGTTGTTTGAGTAGCGTTGTTTACGGACATTCCTATTCTCGGACGACTTACGTAAAAAATAAAAAAAGACATTGACATTCGACGCGAGAACGACGGCCATACTTAACATAGGCTGTCTAATATTAGACCGGCAAAAAGCTGGTATAATTTTACGCAGCAAAAAGATGACTAAAGATGCCGTAAAAGATTGCGATTGACGTTCATAACTTCGTGGATCGTCGGTAAAAGCTCATTTGCCTTCCCCCGACGCGGAAAACGACGGGAACTCCACCCAGCGGCCGCAAATTTATTGCAGCGTAGATCCGAAGGCGTACGAACACGTAAGCCAGTCGGATTGAAGCCCGCAGCCGTATTTTCATGGTTTGAGGTTTCAGAGTAGTGAAAAAACGCGCGTAATTTGAAAGTACTCCCGTCTAACGCGAGTTAGACAGGAGTAAGGGCTCTGTGAATCTGGCCCGTAGACTTTATATGTGTTTAATGATATATAAAGAAAATATAACAACATTTCACACATTGTGTAATAGCATTTCCCAGGGGATTTCCACACGTGGGCCTTGACAATTCCTATTCATGGACATATATCTCCCAGGGGTTCCACAAACCCTTTTCTCTCCTTATCCTCCAACAAGGGGGGGGGCTTGTGGGACCCCTGGGAGATATATGTGAGTCCATGAATAGGAACTGTCCAGGCCCACATGCAGAGATCCACTGGGAAATGCTATTACATAGTGTGTGAAATGTTGTTATATTTTCTTTATATATCATTAAAATTTGTCATTCCATTTAGATGGCACAAATAAAGTCTACATTTATAGCACAATATGTAATGTATGGCTTTTTACTATGTGTTTGATTGAGGCAGAGCAGTGGTAATTCTTTTTTTACTTTGGGGAGCGGTATGCAATGCTTCTTTTGGGTTCTCAGAGGCGATGGCTCTCCCGTTCTCTTGCTCTCCATGGGTGACAACTTTGGCTTTTGTTTCCGCCATCTTTCTTGGCAGCCAATCGTGAGTCTTCTCTTTTCGGCCAATCGGAAAATGGGTCTCACACCTGCTTCTGATTGGCCAGATTGAGGATCAGTGTTACAAGTTGTAACACCTGGGTAGGCTCATGGCGCAATGCTCTGCGTCACGATCCCACATATTTTGAAGCCTTTTAGAGCCTATGGCTCTAATAAGGTGCTTCAAAAAAACACCCCCACTGCTGTAATTCAGGCTCCCGCTGTCCTAAAAGGGGCCGGACGCCTGAATAGGGAGTGGCAGCGGTGGCCCTGGATAGATTCATGCTATGCATGAATCTATCCATTAGTCATATAGGGGGTGGCATGGAGAGAGGGGGTGGTGCCCAGGTGCCCTTAATGGATGGGCCACCACAGAGGCAGAATATTAAATTTATCACCTAACGCTGACTCTTGAATTTAACGCCTGACGCTGACTCCTCTTTAGTGTTAATGTTAAAGCAAATTCCACGTGAGATAAATATTTTTACGGTAGGTGCATGCATTTATATGTAAGAAATTCAGTATATTTTGCTTATTAAAAAGATCACTTACTCCTACAAACAATTAATAAACCTACTTCTTGCAAGCATCATTCACAGTCAGTATCTATTCCTGTACAAAGACTCTGGCCCATAAAGGACACAATCATGTAAACCCCTGTGCTCTTGACTTTGTACACACAAGTCTAATGTTCTTAGGCACAATCACTTATCTGGAGCACAAGAACTGCTCTTCACAAAGAAAGTTTTTTTTTTTGAGAACTTAAACAAGTGCTGCATAGTGGGACTTATCAGGAATTTGTTCACACGGATCTACAAAGTTACGCATCTTCTTTAATGCTTTTATTCAGCATAAAATACTTCAAAAAAGGCAGATAAATACATTTGTTTCATTCATTTGCTAGTTTTGACTGCCAGTGTTCCTTTCCAAAATGCAAAATTGCTAAAACATTAAAGATGAATTCCAAAGACTAAAAACCTTAGTGCAAGCTCAAAGAAAAATGAAAATTGCTACTTACCCGACTGCCCTTCTCCGGAAAACACTGACATCCTTCACTGCAGTCCCTTCCACCACAGGGCCCAGTGTAAGACTTTCCACCCTAAAATCAAAAAGATAAATAATATTAATGAAGAGACAATGATGCGTACATGTGTGACAAATGTGTACAGAAATCATCTTGGTATATTCTATATTTTTTCTTTAAATTCTATTCAAATAAACATCCATGAAGATTAATCATATATAATTCCAAGCATTTCTTGCTCCAGACATGTTCTAAGATAAAAGGAAAATCTCTTATGGCTAAGAAGGTCTGGGCTCAGTAGAACACAGTGGGAGTAATTTACTAAAATTGGAGAGTGCAAAATCTGGTGCAGCTCTGCATAGAAACCAATCAGCTTAAAGCTTTTTGTTGTAAAAGCTTATCCACTTCAGCTCCAGAAGGTTTTACCCCCTTCACGACCAGGCCATTTTTTGCGATAGAGCACTGCGTTGCTTAACTGACAACTGCACAGTTTTACCCAAATAAAATTGATGTCATTTTTTTCCCCACAAATAGAGCTTGCTTTTGGGGGTATTTGATCTCCTCTGCGATTTTTTTTTGCGCTATAAAAAAAAAAAGTGCGACAATTTTGAAAAAAAAAATGAACTAGCTAAAAAAATATATAACAAATTAACTTTCTGCTATAAAACACATCCAATAATTTTTTTAACCACTTGTCATCTGCCCACCGTCAAATGACGGCGGGCAGATGACTCCATTATCCTGACATCACGTCATATGACGCGATGTCCCTTTAAAGCCGCGGCCCTTTAAAGCCGCGGGCTCTGCGGGGATCCCGTGTGGGTGCCCGGCGGCAACGATCGCCGCCGGGCACACGCGATTGCTCAGTAACTGAGCTGGGACGTGCAGCTCTGTATGTAAACACAGAGCTGCACGTCCCTGTCAGGGAGAGAGGAGATCGATTGTGTCCCTTGTACATAGGGACACAATCGGTCACCTCCCCCAGTCACCCCCCCTCCCCCCACAGTTAGAACACTCATAGGACACACATTTAACCCCTTCCCCGCCCCCTAGTGGTTAACCCCTTCACTGCCAGTCACATTTATACAGTAATCAATGCATATTTATAGCATTGTTCACTGTATAAATGTAAATGGTCCCAAAAATGTCAGAAAAGTGTCCGAAATGTCCGCCATAACGTCGCAGTCCCAATAAAAAAATCGCAGATCGCCACCATTAATAGTAAAAAAAAAAAAATGCCATAAACTATCCCCTATTTTGTAAACGCTATAAATTTTGCGCAAACCAATCGATAAACGCTTATTGCATTTTTTTTTTACCAAAAATATGTAGAAGAATACGTATCGGCCTAAACTGAGGGAAAAAATATTTTTTTTATATATTTTTTGGGTTATTTATTATAGCAAAAAGGAAAAAATATTGCATTTTTTTAAAAATTGACGCTCTATTTTTGTTTATACCGCAAAAAATAAAAACCGCAGAGGTGATCAAATACCACCAAAAGAAAGCTCTATTTGTGGGAAAAAAAGGACGCCAATTTTGTTTGGGAGCCACGTCGCATGACCGCGCAATTGTCAGTTAAAGCGACGCAGTCTGTCTGGGCAGGAAGGGGGTGTAGGTGCACAGTAGGCAAGTGGTTAAAGAAAATCTAATTCATTCATCAGTTTAGGCCAATATGTATTCTTCTACATGTTTTTGGTAAAGAAAATCTAATAAGCGTATATTGATTGGTTTGCGTAAAAGTTATTGAGTCTACAAACTATGGGATAATTTTATGGATTTTTTTTTACTAGTAATGGCGGCAATCAGCGTGTTTTTTAGTGGGACTGCAACATTGCGGCGGACAAATCTCACACTAAAGCTGTGTACACACAATCGGTTTGTCCGATGAAAACAGACCGATGGACTCTTTTCATCAGACAAACCGATGGTGTGTGGGCCCTATCATCCTTTTTTCCATCGGTGTTAGAAAATAGAACATGTTTTAAACTTTTCCTATGGATAAAAAAACAATAGAAAAATACGCTTGTCTGTGTGGAACTCCATCGGAGAAAAATCCACGCATGCTCAGAATCAAGTCGACGCATGCTCAGAAGCATTAAACTTATTTTTTTCGGCTCGTCGTAGTGTTTTACGACACCGTGTTTCTGCGGTCAGATTTCATACTGATGGTGTGTAGGCAAGACTGATGAAAGTCAGCTTCATCAGATATCTGATGAAAAAATCCATCGGATTAGATTCCATCAGATATCCGATCGTGTGTACCGGGCTTGAGTGACACATTTTGGGGACCAGTGGCACCAATACATTAATTAGTGGTAAAAAAAATACACTGTCACTGTACTAATGACACTGACAGGGAAAGGGTTAACATCGGTGGTGATCAAATGGTTAACTGTGTTCACTGGGAGTGCGTTCTTACTGTATGAGGGATGGTTTAACTCAAGAAAGACTGCTTAGCAGAAACACAAGATCTCTGTCTTTCTTACTAGCAGAACGGCGATCTGCCTGGTTTACATAGGCAGACCACCATTCTGCCTCTCTCAGAATGATCACTGGGTTTCAAGCAGACCCACGGATTGGCACTCGCTATGTCAAATCACAGTGGGAGCAAGGCTTTAGTTACACGTGTGTGCACCCCAGAGCCGAAGAAAGGCATCACATACAGGCACGTGATTTTGTGCTTAAGGGCCGCTCTGCCACAGTATTTGTACATGGGGCAGTACTTTAATTGAACAAGATGAGGTTAGTAACCAATTTGCTACCATGCACGACTACACCAGATTTTTCACTCTCCAGATTTAGTAAATCAATCCCAGTGTGGATTAGTGGTAACAGACAAGTTGGTGGGTTTATTGATATTATTGCCCTATAGAGTTCTGTTTTGCTGCTGCACTTAATAAACAACCAATAACTAAATAATTCAGTATTTTCTCAGGCTATGCAAACTTCCTTAGGACATATTTTTAGAAATACCATCTATTACCCAATAATAAGATAACTAAGCCTATATTTACCATACCATAATGACTTACTACCATTGCCTAGTAGAAATATACCATAACCAGGAGAACTACACCTAGGATAGTAGGGTTTAATGTGTTGTGCCACGTCTTAACACTTATGAATTGTAATGATGTATTTTGCTCCTGTCCTTATAGTTCGGAAAAACATGACGACATCTCTTCTTTCTCTTGTTTGGTGCTCTACATAAAAGCGCACAGACATTCAAGTGTGCCTAGGGCAACGTGATGCCTAAGTACAACCCTACCAAAAATGTGCCTATTCAGTTAAAAATAACATGTTCAAATTAGTTCAGCTGTAACCTCAGAAGCAATGGTAATTGGGATGCAGTGTTTATAAAAGTTTCAACATAATATAACACATGCGCCCAGAGGACCACATATTGTTTATTCTGCAGCTTCAAAGTTGTTTCACATTTGTTTCTATAAATTAACTGTAAAAGAATAGATTAAAATTCCATTTGTCTTTCTTACTGTACTCTTCAGTTGTTTTGATAACATCATCATCATCATCATCATCATCATCATCATCTAACATGTTTTAAAGCCCTATTTTTTAGGAGTTACTACAATTAAAGTTACCATACATTTTCATGTAACAGTACTATATTTTAAAGTGATTACATTATTTTAAAGTGATAAAATTATTTGAGATACCAGTTCTTTGCACAGGAAGTTATAGAGACACTAAAGTTGGTTTACTAAAGCACTTACTTTATAAAGTAAGTTGCACTTTGCAACGGAATTCACCCCAGAGCTTAGGAAATTAGGTGAAATTTTACTTGGCAAAGAATACCCAATCATGTGCAAGGGAAATAAAAAAAACAGCCATTTTGCTTCCACATGATTGGATAATGGGCATCCAAGGAAAGAAAATGGCCTGTTTAGTTTTTAGTATATCGGCCCCAAATGGGATTCTGACAAGAACAAGAGGCAATTTTCTATACTTGAAGATAAAATACTTGAAAATAAACTTAACTTGAGAGAAGACAACAAATGCAGCCACCACATCTAAGAACTGGTAAGATGCATTAAATATTTGATGGCTTTAGCTATCCTTTTACCAGTAAATGGATACATGGATATAACCAATTCATAATACTTAATCTAAAGTAGTCTGCGGTTAATTACTTACAGAAGTATAGGCTTTTCATTTAGCAAGGGAATTTTTACATAGCTTAGTGAATAAGATGATTTGTGTTGACTTCAATCGTCCAATCAAGCAATAATCCTTTTTTACATTTTCCTTGTATGTGAGTGGGTATTCTTATTAAAGTGAGCTTTTACCACACTTACCAAGGTAAGTAAAAGCCCCTAACAAATTGAACATATTCTACTCTACTGTATTCAAATTAACTCCACTAACTGTACTTTACTATCCAATCAATTGATAATAATTAACTGTGGCAGTGCTGCACCCTACCTGGCTATAAAAACAGTTAATGACCCAGGATTCTCATCCAGGCAGGTTGGGGGGCTCCAGGGAATTGACATAATTCAGAGGAAACTGACTTTCAGTTACCTCATCAGTTGGTAAAACCCATTTTGGTACCTGGAGCCTAGATATTTCTAGGCTCCAACAACCTACAGTGATTAGTGTACTAAGTGTGCTTCAGCCAGAACTATGAGTCTCAGTACTGGACATTTGGCACTAACAGTAGACTGCGGGCCGAGTAAAAGTTAAATATGTAGCAAACGCTGCAGCAGCCAGAGATGGGTCATACATCATTACAGCTTATTTTTACTGCACAAATGGGCAAAAAAATAAAAAATGTGGTCAACTTTAGCTTTTCCACTAAAGACTGAGCGTAGTGGCCCTCTCTAGTCCCCCGATGATTTTTAAAGTTGCCCGATGATTGTTAACCACTTAAGACCCCGACCAAAATGCAGGTAAAGGACCTTGCCCCTTTTTGTGATTCAGCACTGCGTCGTTTTAACTGACAATTGCGCGGTCGTGCGACATGGCTCCAAAACAAAATTGGCGTCCTTTTTTCCCCACAAATAGAGCTTTCTTTTGGTGGTATTTGATCACCTCTGCGGTTTTTATTTTTTGCGATTTAAACAAAAATAGAGCGACAATTTAAAAAAAAATGCAATATTTTTTACTTTTTGCTATAATAAATATCCCCCAAAAATATATAAAAAAACATATTTTTTCCTCAGTTTAGGCCGATATGTATTCTTCTACATATTTTTGGTAAAAAAAATCGCAATAAGCGTTTATCAGTTGGTTTTCGCAAAATGTATAGCGTATAGCATTTACAAAATAAGGGATAGTTTTATTGCATTCCCAGTTGCAGTTTGGGAGTTAACCACAGGGGGCGCTGTGACTTTTAATGTTCCCTGTGTGTGTGTTTATAACTGTAGGGGGGTGTGGCTGTAGGTGAGATGTAGGTGTGACGTCATCAATCGCGTCCCCCTATTACAGGGATGACGCGATCGATGCTGCGGCCACAGAGAAGCACGGGGAAGCCGTGTTTACACACGGCTCTCCCCGTTCTTCAGCTCCAGGGACGGATCACCGCACTGCAGTGGTGAACGGGTCAGCGAATCCCGCAGTCCCAGTCCTGGAGCTTCGGACCGGGTCACGGGCGTGCGGCGCGGCCGCGCGCCCGTGACCCACGGCTGGGTACTAAAATCAACGTAAATATACGTTGATGTGCCCAGCCGTGCCATTCTGTCGACGTATATGTGCAGTAGGCGGTCCTTAAGTGGTTAAAGGACCCATAGGCAGGCATTTACAGGGAGTTTCCCGGTGGGCCGATGACTCAGCGGGCCGGTTTCGGTGACAGCCTGTCAAATTAATGGTTGCGTGGCCCATTAATTTGAACACCGCTGTACTGCCTAAAGGGGAAATAAAGTAGAACGGCTAATGGCCAGTAAATTGGGGGGCTTGGGTGGCCATTGAGGTTGGCTGGCCTGGGGGCTGGGTTTGTCCGACCGGCCGGTATAGGAGAGACCTGTTATCCGCACTGCGCATCACCTCACTTCATAGTGTTTAACCCAGGCAAACCTCAGCGCTGCTGCTTTGCTGAAAGGCAGCCAATGACTGTGCAGCAATGCCAATTTCTGAAGTTCCAGCCAATGAGGCTGTAGCAATGTTCCTGAATGTTGTTAGCCCTCCAGCTTCACTTGTTTTTGTGCGTGTTTGCAAAATTAAAGTGGGCTGGTCTGGATAAAGTCCATGGCCAAATTTTTGTCCCAGTCCAGCCCTGCCCATAGGGAAGCTTGGGAGGTGGTAGAGGATTGGGTCAAGCTCGGCTTTTGCAGGAAAAGTCAAGATTTACATATACCTTTAGCTATCTGTGGATCTGCTAACCATTTGGGCATGCAGTTTTCACAGAAGGAAACACCTGTTAATGCAGTGATTAACATATGGTACGTTTTTAAGTTAATGATGTTTATCACAGGTTTTATTTTACATGCAAATTTAAGGTGTCTATTGAGAACGGAAAAAAGCAGCCATTCAAAATGAAGATGATTAATTTATTTTTTAACTGACATTTCATTTTAATCTCTGACATGTACAACGCATATACAAAACATGACCAAACAAATAAAATATAAATTGCACAGGATAGGTAGAAAGCATGTCTAGACTTCTGTTTCATACTCTGCATGCAAGAATGATCTTTTGTATTTTGCTCACTTTAATACAATGTATGAATTCAAGGTACAAAGATATCTTGAAGGCAGGTTTAATGTAGTTCCCCTTGTACTGTCATCAGGACAGCACATTTTGTTCCAGTATATGGAATATAAGATACCTTTTGACTATAAATAGTGTGTTCTAACAGTGCACATAAATAGGAATCTTTAAATCATATTTATTTTTTACATCGCTTTGCCTCTTTACATCTAACGTAATTTCCAAAGGACCCGGCCAGTTTTTGCCATTCGGCACTGTGTCGCTTTAACTGACAATTGCGCGGTCATGCGACGTGGCTCCCAAAAAAAATTGGCGTCCTTTTTTTTTACCACAAATACAGCTTTCTTTTGGTGGTATTTGATGCGCTATAGACAAAAATAGAGCCACAATATTGAAAAAAATATTTTTAACTTTTTGCTATAATAAATATCCCCCAAAAATATATAAAAAAATTTTTTTTCCTCAGTTTAGGCCGATACGTATTCTTCTACCTTTTTTTGGTAAAAAAATCGAAATAAGCGTTTATCGGTCGGTTTGCGCAAAATTTATAGCGTTTACAAAATAGGGGATAGTTTTATTGCATTTTTATTAATTCTTTTTTTTTTTACTACTAAAGCCTTCGGATCTACGCTGCGATATTTTTGCGGCTGCTGGGAGGAGTTCGCGTCATTTTCATGCGTCGGGATATGCAAATGAGTTTTTACGGCGATCCACGAAGATACGAGAGGTCTTCGCAATCGTTACGTCTATTTTTTTTTTACGTACTGTTAGACCAGCTTTTTGCTGGTCTAACGGTGCGTAGCCCATGTTCAGTATGGCCGTCGTTCCCGCGTCGAATTAAATTATTATTTTTTTTTTTTACGTAAGTCGTTCGGGAATAGAAATGTCCGTAAACGACGCTACTCAAACAACGAATGACGTAACGACGTGATTTTGCGCAATGCACAGCGGGAAATTTCTGAACGGAGCATGTGCAGTTCGATCGCCGTGGGAACGCGCCTATTTTAAATGCTTCACGCCCCCTACTCGCGTAGATGGCTTGCGCCGGGAGAAATACTCTACGCCGCCGTCGTTTACTGGACAAAATCTACCGGGATTCCACGTAGAGCCAGGTAAAAAACGGCGGCGTAGAGTATTTCTGTTACTCTACGCTAATCTAATTCTCGCTGAATCTGGCCCTATGTTGTTAAAACTCAATGGAACACAGTAAGGGTAATTGGTGAACTAATGCTAGATTTAGTATATTATTTAATATATTATATATAAAAAAATGTATATATATTTTTATCCCAAGCATGGATACCTATTGCTAGTAACCAGTGTCTCATAAACACTTGATTTGAGGTGATATCATTTTCAATGTACTTGTGCCTTATAAACTCAGGAGGGGGAACTGCAGGGTAGAAAAAGAAGATAGCGTGTATTTCTGATAAATGTTGGGGGAAAGACAGACTTATGTAACTAGTCGTGCTATTTACAGTGTAACGTGGCAAGGCAACAGATTTGGTAAATATTTGGTTTTACAGTTAGATTTGTGATATTTATGTGCACCAATAATGTGATGTTTTATTCCATTTTTGTTCTGTTCCTACAATGTATATAATGTCAATTGAAATAAAAAAGACACAAATCTTTATACATGGGTAATCCAGTCACGAATTACTGTGATTAAAAGAGAAGTATGGTTTTTTTTTTGCTATTCATACTTACCTCGGTGGATGGGGCATCAGTCTGATGCTGCCGCTGTCCCCCGGCATCTCTGCACTGAGAACCAAACCACCGAACAGTCAGCATGGCTTCTGCTCTACTTCTCAGCGCTCATTAGAGCGCTAAGCAGGGGAGGAGCTGTCTCAGCGACACATCAATCAAGGCAGCTGGCAGATCCTGACTTGGAAGTCATGATGACGCAGTGCCCCGACTTCTGTGACCTAGAGGAGAAGCCCAGCCTAAAAATCTCAGGCTGGACTTCTCCTTTAAGAAATAGTGACATTATTTATGTCATAAAACAAAATATATATATATATATATATATATATATATATATATATATATAGGCTACATTGTATTGTGATTAACTGGTCTGTTGAACAAAATGGCTGCCAGGAACAACTGGTATGCTTGACAATTGCGTTAAAATACTAAAAGATGTTATGAAACACTCCTAGGGACAAGACATGTTTATGTGCAGAAACCAAGAATGCTGTTATTATTGTGCGAACCACTTGTATTAAGGCATATAAACAGATAAATATTTAACTTCCTTTCAGTTTAATCCAAACCACGTCAGCTGACACATCTTTCACATACATTTCATTAAGCTCTCATCCTTTATTTATTTTGGGAATGCTTTCCTATTAGGGAGTAGGCAATAAACATGCTTGACAAACACCTGTATAAGGAAAGTAAACTGTAAATAATGGTTGACAACAGCTGTCTTTGGTAAAATTTTGGATGAACAACTAAATAAACAAAGAATAATATGTGCTATATTTGTGGTAGTATTGATGGGAGGGAAGGATGCACATATGCAACAGGGAAATGTCTATGATTAGTACTGCAAACCTTAGTAAGGTTAAAATGTGAGGTACAGTTGCGGTCAGCTATGCCTTTCATGGTATTAAATAATGTACCATTACAATTCTCAAAGTCCTTGTAATGCTTTTGTGTAAATAAGACTTTCTGTAGAGAGGCAAACGTCTCATTAACAACAGTGCATGGTTGCCAGCAATCCATTGTGGTCAACTTATAAAAAACAGGCTACTGGTATAAGGGCCATGAAAAGTTTATAAACTATGTTTTTTTCTTAGTTTTTTCTGTCATAATACACAATTTGTGGCTGCTGACTTGTTAACTGAAATTGGTAGTTGCCTAGTTAGTTCTTCATTGTTAATTACTAACTTGGAACCAATATGCAGGCGGAGCAGATTACTTTTTTTGCCCCAGGCTTACTAAAAGCTTGCAGTATGAAAATAACAACCAGGATATATAAGTATATTGATTCTAAGGTCCCCAACCTAAAGAACCAAAAATGGGGGTGGGGCCAGAGTTGGACTATTCCAGTACTGTTAATAAAGATATAGCAAGTACAAACAACGATGTAAAATTCATAAAGAACATTTTATTAGAGTAAAACAAAACACAGGTTAAAACAAGGAGACAATAGACTTGACCGGTTTCGCGGCTATGGCCGCTTCATCAGAAGTATGTCTATAAGTAAAAATATATAAAGTGACAAAACATCAACAATTATACATTGAAACAGACTATAGAAAATAATAAAATTATACATTGGGGAAAAGGAGTTCAGCTGCTCACCTACATTGCCCCACAGGCGGGTAGGGTGGGCAATACCACATGACGTCCCGAGAGGTAATCAGGGGGTTATATTCTATAGTCTGTTTCAATGTATAATTGTTGATGTTTTGTCACTTTATATATTTTTACTTATAGACATACTTCTGATGAAGCGGCCATAGCCGCAAAACCGGTCAAGTCGATTGTCTCCTTGTTTTAACCTATGTTTTGTTTTACTCTAATAAAATGTTCTTTATGAATTTTACATCTTTGTTTGTACTTGCTATATCTTTATTAACAGTACCGGAATAGTCCAACTCTGGCCCCACCCCCATTTTTGGTTCATTAGGTTGGGGACCTTAGAATCAATATACTTATACTTCAATTCAGGATGATGGTACACCCTTTATATATACTCCCTACCAATCTCTACTCTCAGAGGCTGTTTCTCAATTAACAACCAGGATAATGGAAATATTTAAGATAAGTTAGAAAATAAGATTTTACTCCCCCTGTCTGCTTTACAGGGGGACTATGTGGTGACAACCTGGAGGGTGCCTGGGGAATTTTACTGGTGCAATAATCTAGATGTATCTACATGGTTATGCTTTATACCTAAGATGCCATTACTGGTTTTGCAGGATCTTCATATCCCCTGGAGCCCCTCTTTTCATGTATTAAATGCAGATAGACTGAGTGCTTAATTAGCTAAGTGCACATTTATGATTATCTACTACCTTCTTATGTCACCCTGAAGAAGCAGATTTTAAAGCAGCAGTATTGGCAAAACTTTTTTTTTTTCTATTTGAATAGAGTAAGGAAGGGTTATAACAACTGTCTGTTTTTTTTGCCATCTGTGTCCCATTGGGGAGATTTACCTTCACTTCCTGTCCCATTGCCAAAACAGGAAGTAAGAGGAAATCCTGAAAATTAAGGGAATCTCTTGGGGCCCTTCAGGTCACCATAATGTCCCCATTGGAAGCTTTCCCCTCTATTAGTGTTTTGGAGAACTCAAACTTGGGTTTTCTTTTACTTTTAATGAACATGGTAAACAGGGCAAAGAGAGAGTTGGGCACCTCCCTAACAGGGGCACAGACAGCAATAAAAACCTAATAGATGTTCTAATCCATTACAACTCTAAAACTAGAAACAAGGATTTGCATTTAGCTACAATTAATATCTGGGAAACACATTGAGAAGTAGTCTCATACCTCCACAAGTATTGTCTGGGAAATAGAGTGTTAGCTGCTATCAGTAATAAGGAATAATCTATTTCAACCCCAAATAGGAGGTTGTAAAATAATTGAAAGTTATGCTATTCAATCATACTGTATATTATAGTAATTATACTTTATATTTGTAGTAAGTGACAAAAGATAACATGTATGCACTTTTGAAATCTGTGTTTTTATTTTTTATTTTATTGTATGTGAACACAGATAAAAAGTATTTTTTATATATATATATTTTATTTTGTTCAAGTCAGTCTGACTTTGTAGGTACCTTTAAAGTCCCATATTCTGTATAAAATGGTTATGATTGTAATGGATGGAATAATATATTGCTCCCTGCTGTGCCACCTTGGTTTTAAATATCTTTTGTGCTAAAAGCCTTTTGAAATGTTTACATTTTGATCTGTGAATGTTGTTAAAATGTATTTTACGTAACCCAGTTTATGTAGATTATGCCATCTGGGTACAGTAGTTATTTTAATGTTTATGTAAGGTACCCTGAAGTTTAGTTTCCGACGGCCTAATTTCATATAGGCATTACCAAATAGGGAGGCTTTATATATACAACAGCAGCAAGTATTTTCCATTTAGTTTTCAGTATTTATGGAAACAAAAGACGTAGCCTAGATTTATAACTCAATGAAAACCTCGGGGAGGGGAGCTGAATCCAATATACTGTACCAAGCCTTGAATAACAAAGATTACACTGATATGAAAGCTGAAAGCTGACACTCAGATTGTGTGAGTCCAGGGATCTCATGCAGAGTTTTCACCTCGTATATAATGAAGGGTACGATCAGCTTTTATTGATGGCCATTAGGGGCTGAGTGTGTGTATATTTATGTGGAGACTTCACATGGCAGCTTTCCTTGAATATATGCTTGAATAAAGAGAAAGAATCTAATGCAATGCAAGTGTCAGATTATAAAATAAACATTTCCATAGAGATTGAGAAATCCATTAACTGATCAAGACTAGTTGTATGTGCATTTTTTATTTTAAGGTCAGCTGGAGACTTTCAAAATATAAAACAAGATTCTTGCTGTGTAATCACATAGGAACAGCTTAGTGCTCTCCACAGAATACCCATACTCACAACACAGCTTTATCTGATCTGTCTCCAACATGTTTTGATGTAGGGTTTTGTCTCCTGAAGCCTCATGTTCTTGTACCATTGAACAGGCTTGGGTAGAAATGTATTATATTTAAACCTAACAAAGAGAAGTGTTTGCCTTCAAAATGGTTTCAAACCTTCTTAAGCCCCGTACACACGGTCAGACTTTTGGCCAACCAACTTCAAAATCTGCAACTTTTGAATTTGTCCGACCGAGTGTACGTTCCATCGGACCAACTTTTTCGGGTTTCATCCGACAAAAAGTTGGGTCTGCGAACGAACCAACTTTTCGGCAACAAAAGTCCGATGGTGCCTTGTGTGACCGTGTGTACAGCAAGCCAACCAACTTTTGTACAAAGTGCAAATACGCATGCTCAGAACCAATGTTAAAATCAACCAACAATAGCAGAAGTTAACCAAAGGGTGGTGGTAAAGAGCAGAAAAGAGCAGAAAAACCACATGATGATGGGAAAGTTTTAGAAAAGTTTGCAGAAAAATCTGACTGTGTGTATGCTATGGGTGTGACTGGACAAATCAATTAGGACAAAAATCCAAGGGAAATTATGTTGGATGTCTGATCGTGTGTACGAGCCTTAAGAATACTATAACAAATGTTTGAAACTAGAATTCTGCACCATGTTGGAGGTGCTATGCTATGCTATGCTTTTCAACTATAAATGTTAATTTGATATTTAGATATGGTGATTTAGCATGGAAGATGTCAAATTTCATCCTTTTTGAATTTATTTTCCCCAAAATGTTTGGGTGTCCTATCATGAAGGATAAGTGTTTGCACCACAGCTCTTGAAATGCCCCCCCCCCCTTAGCCATTATACTACCATGCAATCATTGGGCCTAATGGCTCCCGCAGAATGTCTGTCTATTATACTCCCTGCATTTTTAAAAAACTGATAAGTAAAATTATTAGAGGAGGACATCCTTTTGCCTTCCACAAATCTGTCCATCTCTAATGCCGCATACACACGATCGGAATTTCCGACAACAAATGTTCGATGGGAGGTTGTTGTTGGAAATTCCGACTGTGTGTAGCCTCCATCGGACATTTGCTGTCGGAATTTGAGTTGGTTCTCAAATTTTCCGACAACAAAATCCATTCTCGTAAATTCTGAACGTGTGTAGACAATTCTCCGATGCACAAAATTCTGCGCGTTCTCTGAGTCAAGTACGAGACGGAAGCGCTCAGTCTGGCAAAACTAGCGTTCGTAATGGAGATAGCACATTTGTCACGCTGTAACAGACTGAAAAGCACAAGGCTGAAAAGCGCGAATCGTCTCTCACAAAACTTCTACTAATACGAGATTAGCAGAAGGTGCCTAAAGGGTGGTGAACTTGGTATTGAACTTCCCCTTTATAGTGCTGTCGTACGTGTTGTACGTCACCGCATTCTTGGCGATCTGAATTTCCGACAACATTTGTGTGACCGTGTGTATGCAAGACAAGTTTGAGCCAACATCCGTCAGAAAAAAACCCCACAGTTTTGTTGTCGGAATGTCCGATCGTGTGTACGCGGCGTAAGAGTTCTTGGCTTTAGCTTTTTACACTGGGTTGTTTGTCATTGTCTACTAATCTGCGACAAAACTGATTTGTGAATGGCAGCCTTGTCATAAATGTCTATTTTGTGAAGTTCACAACCTACTTGATCATTAGGTCACAGAGATGCTGTTTCTTTTATTTGGAAATTGTACTTTTGTGGAATTTAGACTTGGTCACTGTCTATGTATGTTGGTGTGCTTGGATGAATATATGGTTTCATGTTTGCTGATGTGATTTGTTTGTTTGGCATTATTTGTGATCAACTACAGTAGGTCCTGTGAAAGCTCACATATCCAAATGTATTAAGGCCTGTACACACGATCGGATTTTCCGACGGGAATTGTGTGATGGCAGGCTTTTGTTGGAAAATCTGACCGTTTGATTTTCCGACAACAAATGTTGGATAGCATGCTTTAAAATTTTCCAACAACAAATGTGTGCTGTCGGATTATCTGATCGTGTGTACAGAAGTCCTTTGGAAAAAAAATCCAAAGTACAAACATGCATGCACGGAAGCAATGATCACCATAACACAACATTAGCAGAAGTTGCCCAAAGGGTGGCACTAAAGAGCTGAAAAAAACACGTAGGTTTTTGTTTGTAGGCTGACAATTCTTTGCCATTTGTATACAAGACAAGTTCATGGGCAACACCCTTCGGAAACATGGGAAACACCGCTGCGATGAGAGATTACATCATTTCCTCCTTCCTGTGTAAACACAGGAGGAGGAAGTGACAGGAGCTGGGAGCGCGCGCATTGGCTGGGAGCGATCGCGGGGGGGCGGGTAAACGCCGACATCCGCCCGCTCATCCCGGATCGCTCCCGGAGCCAGGGGGACCCCCGCATGCCGCGGAGGGGGTCCCGATGGGACCCCCGAACCGCACTTAGGCGGGGACGTAAATTTACGCCCTTGTGCCTGTACGTGCCATTCTGTGGCCGTATATGTGCGTGCGGGGGTCCTTAAGTGGTTAAAGAACTCATAAAAATGATATCTTGAAATAAATTGCATGAAAGGTTAATCTTTTGTTTTTATGAGACATGGGGGGAGATTTACTAAAACTGGTTCACATAGAATCTGGTGCAGCTGTGCATAATAACCAATCATCTTCTAATGCCTTACATGGGTTGAATTCCAAATGATTTGTAATCGTTGCATTTTGTAATCTGATGGCGCCAACATTGATTTCGAAATATGACCAACCAAGCCTTTAATTTCACCTCATGTTGCTACAGAAAATACATTTTGTGGCCAGGAATTTTCTTTTCTTTCCAGGTCAGAGTTTATGGGTATTTCTTTTTTTTTTTATTATATTTCTTGCACAATTCTCCCATCATTGGTTAGAAATTTGTTTACTTTTCCAAAAAAATTCCAACATGCCGATCACTCAATTTCGATGGCTGTACAAAAATTGTCTGTTGCTGCGGCCCACTACTGGTGCAAAATTCAAGCGAAAATTCATAATTATGATTTGCAAAAGAAAATTTGTTCGGAATTTGATCCATGTATGGCCAGCTTAACTTGAGCTTGTTCAATTTTAGTTAATCCCCCCAGTTGAAAACAACTGTCCAAGACACCAAATATTGTTAATTTTTAACCACTTGATCACTGGACACTTAAACCCCCTTCCTATCCAATCAGCTTTTGGTGCTCTCATATTTTGAATGACAATTACTCATGCAACACTGTACCCATTTGAAATGTTTGTCCCTTTTTTCACACAAATAGAGCTTTCTTTTGGTGGTATTTAAAGCATTTAAAGCATTTTTTTCTGGGTGGAACTCCACTTTAATCACCGCTGGGTTTTTTATTTTTTGCGCTATAAATCAAAAAATACAGAAAATTTGGTAAAAAATGTATTCTTTGTTTCTGTTAAAATTTATCAAATTAGTAATTTTTCTTCATAAATTTTAGCTAAAATTTATACTGCTACATATATTTGGTAAACATAATCAAAATTGGTGTATATTATTTGGTCGGTAAGAAAGTTATAGAGTCCACAATCTATGGTGCCAATATCCGAAAATGTATCACACCTGAAGTACTGACGACCTATCTCATTTCTTGAAACCCTAACATGCCAGGAAAGTACAAATACCCCCCAAAATTACTCCTTTTTGGAAAATAGACATTCCAAAGTATTTAGAAAGAGGCACGGTGAGGTTTTTGAAGTTTTTTTCCCACAATTCTTTGCAAAATCAAGATTTTTTTATCAGGTTATTTCTCACACACAGCATATGCATACCATAAATTACACCTCAAAAAAAAAAATTTGCTACTCCTCCTGGATAAAGCGATACCACATGTGTGAGACTTTTACACAGCGTGGCCACATACAGAGGCCCAACAAGCAGGCAGCACCAGCAGGCAATCTAGGGGCATACATTTCAAGTCTAATTACACTTTGAGGCACTGTAGTGACATAAATGCAATTTGATGTGGCATGGATGAGCCATGGATGTGGATGGCTGGGTATGGATGGGATGGCTGAGTGTGGGTGGGATGGCTGGTTTAGGCTGTGTATGGATGGATGAGTATTGCAGAGTATGGATGGACGGATGAGTATTGCAGAGTATGGATGGATGGATGAGTATTGCAGAATATGGATGGATGGATGAGTATTGCAGAGTATGGGTGGATGGATGAGTATTGCAGAGTATGGAAGGATGGATGAGTATGGCAGAGTGTGGATGGACAGATGAGTATGGCAGAGTATGGCTGAGTAAGGATGGCAGAGGATGGATGAATGCGTATTGCAGAGTATTGCAGAGTATTGGCAGAGTTTTGGCAGAGTATTGCAGAGTATTGGCAGAGCATTGCAGAGTATTGGCAGAGTATGGGCATGGCTGGAATGGGCACTGAGCAGCACTGTGGGCACTACAGATCCAGCCCACAGCGCTGCTGCAAACGATAACCGGACGTGACGCCGGTTTGTTGTTGTGATTGCTCCGTCATTTGACAGAGCGATCACATGGTAAATGGTCGCTATCAGCAGCCATTTACCGTGATCCATGATGTGCTGTGAGCAAGATTCTGGGAGGATGTCCATGGACGCCCTTCCAGAATAACCAGATTGCGCTGTAGCCCTCTTTTCGAATATGGCCTGGTCGGCATGTAGTTAAATATCTTTTAGACCCCTTTCACACTCAGGTGTTTTAGCGCTAAAAATAGTGCCTGTAAAGTGCCTGAACAGCGCCTCTCATGCCTCCCCATGCGTTCACACTGGGGCGGTGCGCTTCCGGGAAGGGAAAAAAAAGTCCCACAAGCAGCATCTTTGGGGTGATTTTGGAGCAGTGTATACACCACTGCCAAAACACCCTTTCCATTGAAATTAATGGGCAGCTCTGCTGAAGCGCCTGCAAAGCGATTCGGCAGCACCGCAACACAGGCACTTTTCTGCTGCGAATAGCGGGTTTAAAAGCAACCTGCTAGTGGCCAAAAAGCACCTCTAAAACTACGATAAAGTGCTGCTAAAACTGCCACTAAAACTAGCAGTGATTTACCGCTAAAGCCTGGTGCTTTCAGTGTGAAAGTAGCCTTAAGAACATTGGGGCAGATTCACAAAACAATTACGCCTGTCTAACTGGGGTTAGACAGGAGTAATTTCAAATTTCGCGCGGCGTATCACTAGTTTGAATCCTCAAACCATGATACGCCGGCTTCAGGCTTCGATCCAAGAGGCTTACGTCTTCGTAAGCCTTCGGATCTACGCTGCCATCTATTTGCGGCCGCTGGGAGGAGTTCGCGTCGTTTTGGTGCGTCGGGATATGCAAATGTGTTTTTACGGGGATTCACGAACATACGAGTGGGCGTCGCAATCGTTTTCGTCTATTTTTTACTACGTAATGTTAGAGCAGCTTTTTGCTGCTCTAACTTTACGTAGCCCATGTTAAGTATGGCCGTCGTTCCCGCTTCGAATTTATTTAAATTTTTATTTTGTTTACGTAACTCGTCGGGACGTGGATCGCCCGTAAAGTACGCTACATAAACAACGAATGACGTCACGACGTGATTTCGCGCAATGCACGGCGGGAAATTTGCGAACGGAGCATGCGCAGATCGATCGCCGCGGGAACGCGCCTAATTTAAATGTTTCACGCCCCCTACTCGCGCAGATGGATTGCGACGGGAGAAATACACTACGCCGCCGTCGTTTACCGTAGGAAATCTACCTGAATTCCACGTAGAGCAAGGTAAAAAACGGCGGCGTAGTGTATTTCTGATACGCTACGCTAAGCAAAATGTCTGTGAATCTGCCCCTCTGTTTATTGAGGAGATCCTGTTCTGAGAGTTTTTGACAAAGTCATATTAGAGTTTTCTGCCCTAAATGACTTTGCTCTGTGGATGAACACAAGTCTTTGAGACCACTTATGTAATATAATGCATACCTAATAAGCAGGCATATTATGGATGCAAATAATTCCTAACATCTTAGCAGGGCCGGCGCTAGCGCAAGGCAACATGGGCACTTGCCTTAGGGCGCCAGAGAACAGGGTGGAAAATTGACAGTGTCACTGTGTCAGTGTCTCTCTCATCTCTGTGAGTCCCAGGATTACACACAGCAGGTATCTCCCGCTGTGTGTATTAGAGCTTAGTGTGTTAACTTTGGCCGCACTGTGAGAAAAGTCCCGCCCTCCTCCTAGATCAGCTTGTGTGATAGGCTGAACAATGCGTCTACCACACAAGCTGATCTAGGAGGAGGGTGGGACTTTTCTCACAGCGTGGCCAAAGTTTCAAACTAAGCTCCGATACACACAGCGGGAGATGCCTGCTGTGTGTTAAGTGTAGAGCAGGAAGGAGGGAGGGAGGGGAGTGCTGCAGCCACACTGGCAGTGTGTGTGATAAATTCTCTCTCATGTAACGCTGCCCCGGCGGCCCCTCCTCTTGTCTCGTCCATCCCCATTTGCTTGTTACATCATCTGGGATGGACGAGAAGAGAGGAGAGGCCGCAGTGGCAGCGAGACATGAGATAGAACTTATCACAGATGCTTCCTGCCTACTGGCTGCCAGGTAAACGCTGTGCCCCAATGTGCTCCAATATGCCCCGATGTGCTCCAATGTGCTCCAATATGCCCCGATGTGTGCCAATATGCCCTGATGTGCGCCAAGTGCCCCGTGCCCTGATGTGCCATGTGTCCTGATGTCCCGTGTCCTGATGTCCTGTGCCCCAGTCTGCTGTGCCTCAATGTCGTGTGCCCTGATGTGCTGTGCCCTGATGTACTGTGACCTGTGCCCTGATGTGCCCTTTACCCTGATGTGGCCTGGTGTGCTGTACCCTGATGTGCTATGCCCTGATGTTCACTGTGCCATCATGTGCCCTGATGTGCTGTGCCCTGTGCCTTGATGTGCACTGTACCCTGGTGTGTTGTGCTCTGTGCATGCGTGTGCGCGCGCCGGGGGGTGTCAAAATACACCTCCGCTTGAGTTGTCAAAAATCCTTGCACCGGCCCTGCATCTTAGTATTATATAATTTCAAGCTTACAAGAAAGACATGTCATAGTATAATGAAACAAGAGAAAGATTGCTGCTACGTATAATTAATTAAATCTGAACTCCAGCAACCACCTGCAAACCTACCCCCTCCCCATGTCTAGTGTCTTTTGATAATTTTTTATTTACTTTGTCCCTATGCTGTGTTATCCTTATTTTAGCCCCTGTGACACCATCACAGGGGCTTCATAACACCTTCTATCCTCAAGAGTCAGAAGGAGAGGTCCATCGAGCACCCTACAACTATTTACGAGCCTAATCTCAATGACCAGTGACCAATCAGAAGCAGGGGCATTGAGAAAAGGGGGAGATTCCTCTACTGCTCTCACTACTCAGTGTCCTGCAGCAATCAGTTGCTCCATTGCTAAGAAGGAGAGAGCAGTGTCATCTCTAGTGGTGGTGCAATACATGGTTTTTGCACCTGTATTAAAGTGATACTACAGGTTTGCGTTTTTGTTTTTTAAATAACAAACATGTCATACTTACCTCCACTGTGAAGTTTGTTTTGCACAGAGTGGCCCACAATCCACCTGTTTTGGGGTCCCACAGCGGCTCTCGTGGCTCCTCCCTGCATTAGATTACCCCCTCTGGGAAGTTCTCTCCTGAGGGGGTTACCTTGCAGGCGCTCTTCTGAGTCATCCATAGATGCAGAGTGTATGACTTGCCCCCCCCCCCATGGCGCTCATGTCATTGGATTTGATTGACAGCAGCGGGAGACAATGGCTGTGCTGCTATCAATCTATCCAATCAAAGCCGGGACTCCATAGCATTAAGGTGAAAAAAAATATTTTTTACTCACAGTTTACAACCCCTCTAAGCTCATTCAGTGCAGCCATGCTCTGCATTGTAATTTTGACAACCCTTTATATGTCTCATTTACTACATACAGATCAACTCTCTCTCTACTGCTAATTATAAAGAGATGGATGTTCTGTAGCCAGTAAGGCTCAGTGCACCCTGTGAACTGCCCCAACCAGTGCGATTTGCATGCAGTTTGGGAAACATGCACAGATTGCAGTTTTTCTCTGACTGCATAAGTGTGAACCTAGCCTAAATGAGAGCACCTCTCTGCTCCAAAGCTCAACATCCTCTAACTGTTAGTTGCCTCAAAGCTGAGGGCACTGAGAATAGAGATAACAATGTTCTGCCTACAGTGTTCTAAGTGTTCCTAAGTTTAAAGCCGCTAAAGCTTGAGACAAACTTTACAGATTTCTCATTAATTTATTATAGAAGCTGGGTCAGAGAACAGTGGCTGTATCCACTCAGGTGCAACTACTGCTTTTACGGTATTTTGACAGCTGACAGGGTCAGCTGTCAAAATACAATAGCCACAGAAGGAGATTTTTCTATTTGTGCTGCGTAGCTTGCAAAGGGGAATCTGTTTATGATTATTTTTGTTCAGCTAAAAGTTGAGCAAAATTAAAGAGTACCTCTTTTGTTGAGAATAAAACATTACCCTTGGGTGATCTATGTACATTGCAAGCATTTTAACAAACATTGTTGCAAATGGCTACCTTTTGTTATTCTCAAGGAATAGCTGTTTATTTGTTTGTATGGGAGTGATTTTATCATTATCAATCAGCTGCTGCGCCTGCAGGGCTCTAATAAGGAACGTGGCAGGGTCTGCATCCCTTTAGATCTGATTTTCTTTTGGGAGTATCTCACCAAAAATGTATTTTGAAGGAGATGACCAAAATATGACTTGTATCTTGGTGCAGACTTCTGGGAAAAATCAGTAAGCCAACACAACACAAGCAGGAAATTACATATCTATTCTGTACACATTCTATGTGTTCAGGTAGCCATATTGTATTGCATTTTACAGAAAATCACACAGCTGCAGATTGAAAAGGAAAGGTCATTTTTAATACCATTCGATTACACAATTAAAGTGTCACAATTGCATACACATTGACCCGGATTCACAGACAGCAGGCGCACATTACGCCGCCGTAGTGTATCCCCTGTACGCTACGCCAATGCAGCGCAGAGAGGCAAGCATGGAATTCATAGAGCCAGTGCTTCCAATGTTGCACCAGCGTGGCGTGGGTTTCAAAGGCGCAGGCCGGAGTAGGTGGAAGCGGGCGTGATCCATGCAAATGAGGTGTGACCCATGCAAATGATGGGCCGAGCTCCAGACAAATACGTATAACGAACTGTGCATGCGCCGTGAACGCATCTCCCTGCGCATGCTCACAACCACATTGGAACAACTGCCTAAGATACGCCGGATCACTGTGTACACCGTTAACGTAACCTACGCCCAGCCAGACACACGTACAATGTAAAATACGCCAGCTTGTGTTCCCTGGTGCAGACCTGAGCATGTCTGTTGCTGAGTTACACCTCCTTTGTGAGGAATAACTTTACGGCGGATGTACAACTTACGCGCACCGCGCGTAGCCTGCGTCGGGCGCACATACGTTCGTGAATCGCCATATTTACCTAATTTGCATGTTTGAATGGCTAATCAATGGGGGTGGCACCATGCACCCAGCCTAAATGTACGCCCAGCCTACGCCGGCGTTAGCAAGTTACGTCGGCAGGGTGTAGCCTGGTTTTAGGTATCTCTGTTTGTGGGTCTGGCGCACAGATACGACAGCGCACATTTGCACTTACGTCGGCGTAACTTGTTATACGTCGGCGTAAGTGCTCTGTGAATCCGGGCCTATATATATATATATATTTTTTTTTTTTTTTTCCACAAAAGTAGAGTTAATCTTCAGCTATGTGTGTATACCTAACATTACAGTTACAGGACACTGACCTGGGGAGAATAGTAGAGGGGTCCTGGGCAACCAAAGGTGGGTGATTTTGAGCAGGGAGAGACTGCTTCTACCAATTTAATGCTCTCTGCATCTCAAGCAATACCAAGAAAAAAAGTAAGGGGGCATTGATGGGACTGGTCTCCCAGCGCATACAGAGATGGCTGGTGTGATTGATCATGTAAATAGGAAGTTTTGTATCCGTAAGGCTGAACATGCGGCATTTCACTTTAGGTTGCTAAATCAGAGGCAAGCAGCAAAGTCTCAAGTATTCTAGCAAAGTTATTAAGGTGATTGTAAGCGATCACCTTGTAAAACAACCCATTCCGCTTAGAATTGAAATGAAAGCAAACTATAGATATATATATATATATATAAAAACATAATAAATATTTTTTTCCCTTTTTTAAGTGATCACATTCCCTTTGTTCCCTCTGTTTTCAGCTGCATAAGAGCTTAGGAGGTGAAGCAACAGTACACTGATCTTCCCAGCAGGCTGTGCAGGGGAGGGGCAGGACAAGTAGTCTGATCATTGGGGGAAAGCACACTGAGTTCCCAGTACACGTAGAGCAGTGTTTTTCAACTCCAGTCCTCAAGGCACACCAACAGGTCAAGTTTTCAGGATTTCCCTCAGATGAAATGGCTGTGGTGATTACTAATGGCCCATATACACGATCCGAATATCGGACGAAAACGATCGTCCGATGATGGATCGTACGATTTTCGGATCGTGTGTACACTACTTTCGAGAGCCGATCATGACCGTTCATCCGATATTTTTCGATCGGACATGCGCGAAAATTTTCCTCGTACGATGTCAGATCGTACGATTTTCGTTTAGTCAGTACAGCCGTCGTCCAACAATACAATACAAATACATTACAACACGTGACATCACCTCCGATCTTTTTTTTCTGTCGTACGAGAATTTTCGTGAGTTTAATAACCTATTTTACTTTACTTGCGATTATTAAGCGAAAAAAGTCGTACGATCCATCGGCCGATATTCGGATCATGTGTATGGGCCATAAGGCAGTGAAACTGATCAAATCACCTGTGCAAAATAATGGAAAGCCTGAAAACATGACCTGTTGGTGTGCCTTGAGGACTGGATTTGAAAAACACTGAGCTAGAGAACTGACCATGATGTGCTAGTGTGGTCAACTTTCAATAGGAAAGCAAAAGGACTGGCAGGAACACCAGGGATTTCACACAAAGGAAGCAATACAAATAGAGCAGGAGACTTGTTCATAAACTACATGGTACACCAGGCACAGATCAGGAATTTAAAATGTCGGGGTAACAAACACTTTAACAAACACTTTAAACTAAACTCAAAATTAATCTTAGAAAGTATTATTTTACTGAAAGGGTTGGAGGGTTGGAAAGGGTTGATGATTGGAATAAACTACCAGGAGATGTAGTGAGACAGTCAACAGTAAATGGCTTCAAACATTCTTGGGATAAACATAGATCTATAGTCAGCCAACAATGTTAATGAAAAAATATATATATATATAAAAAAACAAAAACAAACAAAAGAAAAAAAAATCAAATGAAAATAAATAAATAAATACAATAGACTCACTTTTTCTGCCATCACCTTTCTATGTTTCTATGTTTAAGAGATGCATTTTACAAATATAATTGTTTGTACCTGGAGTACAGATTTAAAGCATGTCACTTCAAACAAAAATGTAGATGGCTTTAAAAACCTCCTCAGGTTTTGTATGTGTCTATTTTCAAAAATGGAATACGAGATAATTATGTGTTTTATTGTGCACTGTCATTGGAATGTATGCATACATGAAAACACATGCTACCCTTTATACAGTGTTCATATTGCTTGCATTATGTAATGTGGGTTCCCTTTAAAGGGTTTAACAAAGTATGGTAACAATTTCATTATGTGGTTTTTATTATATGTTGTGATACCTGTAAATGTATATATAAAAAAATAATTCTCAGAGGATGCATTTGAGCATACAGAAACCAGATGTGTTCAAGATAAACTGCATCCATTTAGGTATTCATAATATTTATCATAGAAACCTCATATACATGGAAGACGATGATGGCAGAAAAAGACCAAGTTTGTCCCTTTTTGATTTTGTTATTGTTATTTTTGTTTGTTTTTAATATTTCAATCATTTTTGTCTGAGTGTAGATCTATAATTGAACCAATGTTTAAAGTGGAGTTCCAACCAAAAGTGGAACTTCCGCTTATTGCCCCCCCCCCATACGGTGTCACATTGGGCACCTTTTGGGGGGGGGGGACAGGCACCTGTTTTTGACAGGTCCACTTCCAAAGACGGCGCGGCTGCGAAGCTCGGCCCCACTCCTCCGCTGCCTGGCCAATTAGAAAATGCAGCATGCTTGCACATGCCCAGTAGGGAACAGGCTGTGAAGCCAAAAGCCTTCACTGTCATGTTTCCTTACCGGAAATGGCGGCGGCTGCACCCGACAGCTGATCTTGGGGTGTCAACATTGCGGGTTCCCTGGACAGGTAAGTGTCCATGTATTAAAAGTCAGCAGCTGCAGTATTTGTAGCTGCTGACTTTACATTTTTCATGGAAATTAAGATTTCAATTGCCTTGAGGCAGTGCCTCAAAAAAATGGTCTAGCTTGTGCAATTTGTTTCAACGGAAAGCAGTTTAATACAGCTAAGTATACACACTAACAATTATTTACTAGTAATTTCCAGACACTTATATAATTATCATGGTGATTTAGAAATTAAGAAGTAGACATTTCTAGGTGGTCCAGTATACCTACTGTCCTTCATAGATTTTTCCCAAAAGCCTCTCACTTGTTGGAGATATAAGCAAAACCTGGAAATCTTCTACACATTTTCTGTGAATGTCCCTTATACAGAGACCCCTTCTTTACCCAATGCCTACTAAGGAGAAGATATTATGTGGATTTAGGCTCAGTTCACACAAGCCCGACTCCAAACTCACGTGACTTTCAGTGCAACTTTGGAGTCTGACTTTGATATGACTTTTTACACTCTGTGGAACTGAAGTCCTATCAAAGTCCTAAGTGAATAGGCTGCCCTATGTGCAACAAGTCTGTGAATCACCCAGTTATGCGATATGTGAAGGGTGCCCAAGAGTTTGATATAAAGAATGTGTAACCTTTCCTGCTACATGACTACTATACCATGTACTAACTATAAAAAAAATCCTGTTACTTCCTGTGTATGAAATCCCCAGTGTCCCTGCCAGTCTCCCTGCTTTCTTATTAAAGACTGACCACACCAGGCATGAGAAAACAGCGTGGTTAGTTTTATAGCTGTACTGAGAGCTCAGTATACTCTCCTTTAATGTTTAGACTTGTCATGATATCACCCCCGCACAGCCATTTACAGAAAAGACCAGTACTGGACCACTTTGCAATGTCTGTTTCTCCTCTCTGAGCTCCTTATGCAGCTGAGAACAGAAGGAATGTGATCACTTAAAAAAAGGGGAAAAGGGGTACTTATAATGTTTATTACCTATACACAAATGTTTTGTCTTTCATTACTATTTTAAACTGAACAGGTTGTTTTACAAGGTGATCGTTTACATGTACTTTAAATAATATACATTTGAAACTTGCATTGTGTTGGCATCTATGGCCAAAACAGAGGAGATTTTTCGAAGGGTCAAAGCCTAATTTGAGAATAAGATATACTCAATGAGTTTACTTTGCTTGTGCTTTTAAAGCCACACTAAACTCAGGTTTCATTTTTTGTATGTATTATTAACTCTAAATCTTTAAAAAAAATAAAAAAAATTTTGGTGCTTTAACCACTTAAGGACCCCCGCACGCACATATACGGCCACAGAATGGCACGTACAGGCACAAGGGCGTAAATTTACGTCCCCGCCTAAGTGCGGTTCGGGGGTCCCATCGGGACCCCCTCCGCGGCGTGCGGGGGTCCCCCTGGCTCCGGGAGCGATCCGGGATCTGGGGGCGGATGTCGGCGAATACCCGCCCCCCCGCGATCGCTCCCAGCCAATGGGAGCGCGCTCCCAACCTGTCACTTCCTCCTCCTGTGTTTACACAGGAAGGAGGAAATGATGTATTCTCTCATCGCAGCGCTGTTTCCCAGCGCTGCTGATGAGAGAAGACATCACAAGTAAGTGTGCACCAACACAACACTGACACACACTCACATAGGCATATTAACCCCTTGTGATCGCCCCCCCCACCCCCCTGTCACAGTGTCACTGAATGCAGTGATCTAATCACTGCATTTAGTGTCAGTGTGACAGGCAGTGTAAAAAACAGTTAGTGTTAGGTTCAGGATAGCCCCCCCACCCCCCCTAATAAAGTTTTAACCCCCTGATCACCGCCCTAGTTAACCCTTTCACTCCCTATTGCCAGCGTCACTAAGCGATCATTTTTCTGATCGCTGTATTAGTGTCGCTGTTCCCGCTAGGTAGCTATTTTTTTTTATTGCGATTTTTTTTTTTACTAAAGACATGTGGCTAAATAAATTTTGGCCTAAATGTTTGACTAAAATTTAGTTTATTTGATTTTTTTTTTAACAAAAAGTAAAAAATAGTGTTTTTTTTTCAAAAATGTCGCTCTATTTTTGTATATAGCGCAAAAAATAAAAATCGCAGAGGTGATCAAATACCACCAAAAGAAAGCTCTATTTGTGGGAAGAAAGGGACGCAAATTTTGTTTGGAAGCCACCTCGCACGACCGCGCAATTGTCTGTTAAAGCGACGCAGTGCCGAATCGCAAAAACACCTTGGGTCATTTACCAGCGTATTGGTCCGGGTCTTAAGTGGTTAATCCATCTTCCTGTTAGGCCTTGTACACACAAGGGAATTTTTCCGCTGAACATGGTCCGACGGAGGTCCGGGGACCGTTTACAGCGGATAAATTCACTCGTGTGTACAAGGCCTTAGGGGGTAACTACATTTGCTCTTCATGCTCCCACTGTATGTAGGAATGTAGCCACCCTCTCTTGCTCGCTCCAGAGAATAACTGGGTACTCTGGATTATGGAGTATGAGATTTGTAGCGTGCATACAGCAGTGCATGTGACAGCAACTAAGGTTACAAACAAACAAAATTAAGGGGGAAAAGCAGAGGTGAAAGTGCACTTTGGAGTGCAGTCACTGTAGATCTGAGGAATAGATTTGAAATGAGGGGAAGCTCTGTCGTTTTTTTATTTTTTTTTATCCAATCATGTGCAAGCTAAAATTCTGTTTTTTTATTTTTCCTGCATGTCCCCCTCAGATCAACAGCAACTGCACTTCCAAGTGCATTTTTAGTGCACTTGTATTGCGAAGTGGATTTTCCTTTAGTAAATAACCCCCATTGTGTCACTTTAAGCAGTTCATAGAAGTGCAGCAAACACAGATGCCAATTGCAGCACCACCTGCTGGTGAAAATTGGTATAGTCAACTCCTATCATAAATTGGAATGGGTCTCTACATAACTTACTCTGTTTTATTCATTGCACTACAGATTTTTGCATATCTATAGTTTTAAGATAAATAATTTCTATAAAGTTTTTCTCTCATAGCACTGTAAAAAGTGCCTATTAGTAGCAAAGGTTAAAGTAGATGTAAATCCTCACTGAATGACATTTAGTTTGCTAAAGCACTGAGGGGGAGATTTACTAAAGCAGCTGCACACCGAATCTGGTGCAACTGTGCATGGTAACCAATAGGATTCTAACTTCAAGCTTTGACAATAAAACGGGAAAAAAAAGCCTTTTTTCATACACCACTGCATCTCAGTGCTGCTGATATCCTGCAACCTCTTTGTAGTACTTTGTGTATACATGCATGCAATCCAGCAATGGCTGCCACCATTTCTCAAGGCTGCGGGAAGTGCTTAAACAATAGCTTTCATGGCAGACACAGAAAGACACAGATTGTTCACATAATTCTTACTTTCTTAGAAATTAGGGTAGAAAAAAAGAGAATGATTAAGCTATATGCAGGATAAAAGCTACCCGAGCGTGCATTGTCAGATAGTGAGGGAAAATGTAGTGGTAGTGCAGTGACCAAAGGGGTAACATTGTTTGCTTGATGATTGTGGAAGTCAAGGCCACCACAAACATCAAACAAGGATTTTTTTTTACTAGAAATCTTTTTTAAGGATTTTTTAGTCTATTATCTTCAGAGTACCATGAAATGTAAAAAGCAAGGAATTACTGCTTATTGCTTAGGCTGCTTTCACACTGGGGTGGGCGTTGATGGTAAAACGCCGCTAGAGTTAGCAGAGCTTTATTGTCGTTTTAGTGTCACTATTCAGCTGCTAGCGGGGCGCTTTAAAACCTCCGCTAGCAGCCGAATAAAGGGTTAAATGCGCCTGTGTATCGCCGCTGCCAAGGCAGCGGTGCCCATTCATTTCAATGGGCAGGAGCAGTAGAGAAGCAGTGTATATCGCCCCAAAGATGCTGCTTGCAGAATTTTTTTTATCGTACTGCCAGTGCAAACTCAAATTTATTTGTTGGTCTCCCCTTACCTCCTTTTTTATACCTCAAATTTTATTTTGTGAGGTCTACCTTTGGACATGTTAAGAGCAAATGGGAATTCCAGAAATCCCTAGCCTTGTAAAATCAATATTAAGATAATATAGTCACTCTTTCCATGAGCCACAGCCACTAGTACAACTTGAACAACATAACCAAGGACTGCTATAATATTTATGTAAAGCAGTGTTTGGGAAATGTAGAGCTGGCAAAGGGGACAATTACAGTCATGTCTTTGGTGATGGCAGTAATGGGGATTCAATCCTCAGCCAATGGATCTTTGGCTTTGATTTTCAATAGAAATACAAACAATTAGCCAACGTATGCTTCAACATGCTTTCGCCCAACACTGAGTTTGGACTTTATGCTTAAATATTATAAACTCTGAGATCAAAGCAAACCATAATGTGCATATAGTATGTCAACAGCGCATCTGTGGAAAGAACATGCCGTGTTATTGTGATCTATGACTCCAGTGAGATCTGGGGAACAGAATCTGTGTGTGATCAAAATCAAAGGAAGAACTTAAGTTGAGCTTGGAAGAAATGTGGTAAACAGTCCCTTGAGTGTATTCTGGTTTCATTCACTCATGCAAGACATGAAAAGACATGAACACTTCCGTTTCAAGACAGTTACCTACCATTGCTCCATTATTAAGTTTCCCATGTTTATACACATATTTTGTAGAATTTTTATTTTGTTAATTGCACTTATAATGAGATAATGAAGAAAAAAAGCTCTTTTAGAAAACTGAACATGCCACTACGGCCATGCAATATCACGTCCCTGCCAAAGGCTCCCCCCTGATGCATTTCACTCAATAGCCTCCCTAGGGGATTCTCTGAGGACACTTTTAAGCAAAACGCATTGGGCGGAGCCTTTGGCATCATTGTGCATAGCCATTGCCCTGGGTGGCGAACAAAATAATTTTTTTTTTCATCTCATTATAAGCACATAGATTATTAATAAAAGCTGGTTTTGTTGGGTAATGCACAATCAAGTTTTTCAGTTTCTTGTACATTTGAACCTTTATCTAGGCTGAATGAACCTTTATATGGGCTCTCTCTACTGAGTGGCAAGCAGTGGATACATTGAATGTTCCAGTTGTAGCAGAACAGAATGTTAACCCCTCAGTTCTGCTTGGTTCAGATAACAATTGCTGCTGTCATTTATGGCCTAGTTGTATAAGGCCTCTTGCTTTGGTAAACGATTGGTCTGCTCACTGAAGGGGCATGGAAGAAGCTGTAAAGAGTCAGCAGTGTATTCACTTTCTATTTTTTTTAATCACCTTTTTGAGATTCATTTGGATGGACTTTTCTTTAAGAAATTTGAGTTGTTTTGTATTTATTGCACAAGTCACTTTTTACTGCGCCAGGCACTTTTAGTTAATTCCCTGCACTTTACATATGTGGTAATGCATATTCTATATGCTTGAAACACAGATGAATTTTTGCTTTATTTGGAATTTTAGTTTTATAGGTTGATTCATTTTAAAGAGATAGCTCACCTTAAGGCCGCGTACACACGAGTAAACAAATCCGATGAAAACGGTCCGACAGACCGTTTTCATCGGACATGTCTGCTGGGCTATTTTGGTTTGATCAGTGTACACACGATCAAACCAAAATCCCCGCGGACAGACAGCGCGGTGACGTGGCGGTGACGTTGACGTCGCCACGTCACCGAACCAGGAAGTAAAATACTTCCACGCAATGCGTCAAATCCATTGCGGGGGATTTTTGTCCGACAGACGGGTTTGCAGCAGACAAGTTTTAAAGCATGCTTTAAAACTTTTGTCTGCTGGAAACCTGTCTGCTAGCCCGTACACACGATCTAATCTGTCCGCTGAAACTGGTCTGCGGACCAGTTTCAGCAGATATATTCGATCGTGTGTACGCGGCCTAAAGGTTGTTAAGCTGGTTTTTGTATTCCAACAGTTTTTAAAAGTGCAGCTTTCTGACAATTCATCATTTTTTTTATACTCATTCATTTCAATTTAATTTATTTATTCACTTATATAATTTTAGCACAAAGCGCAGAGTTTTTTTTTATACATTATACTATTGTATTTTATATAAGATGCAGGATAAGCACATTGTACTTTCACATTCTGCTCTGAACTTGCTAGTTTGCAACATTCCCATATTGGAAAGTTTGAATGACCCCCGAGGGTTCTGTTATGAGGCCTGGGAACTAATATGCCTTTCCTATCCTTGCAAACACATTTATATTATCTGGAACCAGAAAAAAAAGGATGTTCAAATGGTAATAAAAAACACATGCCTTTACCACTAACTAAATTAGAATGGCCCAGAATAACTTAATTTTACAACAATGTTAGTTAAATGTGTTATGAAATAGCAATTTCATATAAAAAAGCATGGTATGAAATATGTAATGCATGTTTACATATTTATTTAGTAACCCAGGTACTATGAAGTTGAAGACTACACATAACTAAGTAAAAGCAAATCATTATTTTCAATAAAACATGACTTTTAATTACATTTGCATATTACCTTTTAGATCAATTAATTCTATACACAGCATTTAAATAGATGAATGGTTTTCAAGACAGTCAGCCTGTTCTCTATCTCTCCCACATGGTAGCAGGGAACATGACAATTGAAATTAAGATATGATATCGGATTTCTCATGACAGAATCGGTGAAACTCTTACGGAAACTCTTCCTGCCTGCTGAATCAGCCAAGATTCTGTTCCACTAATACAAAACAGAAGGGAGCTGACTGACCTGCAGGTTAAAGATTACTCCCCATCTACCAAAGTTATTTATTTTGTAGCATTAAATGCGCATGTATTGCATATCTTCACAGTCTCTTCACAAAACTCACTATGAATCAATATATTTTTTAATTCCCTCTTTATCACCAATTGTTAAATTACTGAATGATGAGGTATGACAGTTAGGTAACCCCATTTACTATGTGTTTTTAATAATTAAAGTGTATCACTAGCTCAGGGGTAGGCAACCTTCAAGAGAGGGAGATCTACTTGAACAACACTAATGAAGTGAAAGACCACTGCCCCCCCCCCCCCCCCAAAAAAAAAAGACTGTAAGACCTTTTCTTTTGATAAAATATTTTTACTCAGAACAAAAACATAATGAGTATTACAAGAGAGTGCAGGGTTTAGAAGTATGTTATGCAGAGAATGCAGGGTTCATCTGTGCATTATGCTCAGAATGCAGGGATCATGAGTGTATTACTGGTTAAGGAGTGTGTTGCGTGCAGAATGCAGGGTTAAGGAGTGCAATGCACTCAGAATGCAGGGTTAAGGAGTGTGTTGCGCTTAGAATGCAGTGTTAAGGAGTGCTTTGTGCTCAGAATGCAGGGTTAAGGAGTGCGTTGCACTTGGAATGCAGGGTTAAGGAGTGCATTGCGCTCATAATGCAGAGCTAAGGAGTGCGTTGCGCTCAGAATGCAGGGCTAAGGAGTGCGTTGCGCACAGAATGCAGGGTTAAAGAGTGCGTTGCGTTTAGAAGGCAGGGTTAAGTAGTACGTTGTGCTTAGAATGCAGGGTTAAGGAGTGCGTTGTGCTCAGAATGCAGGGCTAAGGAGTGTGCTGCGCTCAGAATGCAGGGTTGAGGAGTGCGTTGCATTCAAAAAGCAGGGATAAGGAGTGCATTTTGGTTAAGAATACACGGTAAAGGAGTGTGTTGGGCTCAAAATGCAGGGTTCAGGAGTGCGTTGTGCTCATAATTCAGAGTTAAGGAGTGTATGAGGCTAAGAATGCAGGGTTCAGGGGGAATTGGTGGTTATGTGAAGGGTGGTAGAGCGCACTGCTATAGGTGTGACCCTGCCCATAACAGTGTCCTCTACCCCCTTCACATTATATCCTCCCACACACACAGTGTTGTCTTCTTCCCCCCTTTTCATTATAGCAGTACCCTCTGGCCCTCCTTCCCTCCTATAGCAGTGTCTTACCTGTTTCCACAGAGGAGACCTGGAGGCAGCACAGTTCTGTACAGAGGGGGGGGGGGGGGGGCTGGCAGAGTTAAAGAGCAAGTAGGTGATTGTTTTTTTAGGAGCACCCTGTGTCCTACCAACCAATCACCAGCGCTTTAACTTAAAAAGTTAATTTGGCCGACTCCTCCCCCCCACCTTCAGCCCTGAGCTGTGCTTCTTCCCTGTTTCTGCTGTTCACTTATAAGGAGGTGGCTGAAGGCAGGAGGGAGAGAGAGACCAGGACTGGGACAAAGAAGGTGTGGTGAAGTTGCAGAGGAGGCTGGGAGGAAAGACACGGACCAGCACCTAGAAGGCAGGGTCAGGGGCGCAGGAACCTGTTTGTGGTCTAACTGTTACCTGCAGGTGGTTGACAGGTGGACCGCGATAGACAGGTTGCCCACCCCTGCTCTAGCTGAATCGTATTTGTTTTTACATTTTGAATAGTGAAGGACAGAGTGAGAACCTCTGACAGGTACTTTTCTAGCTAGATGATTTTCCTTCACTATCCAAAACTACAAAAAGTACACTTTCTCAGTCTGACCTCGAACTCCATGCAGAACTTTCATTTAAATAAATCCCTTAAGCTATACATTCACTTTGTGTGCACTAAATACCTTTACAAACCCAGTAACTACCTTGCAAAAGGAACAGTGGTATCTGCCTGTGCAGAGAGTAGAGTGGTGGGAGGGACCAGCAGGCTCCACCCACTACAAGCTGCTTGCAGAAAACTACAGGAGGGGGCGGAGACAAGACCAGTCACCCTGCACAAGGAGGTATTTCCTACGTAAAATAAATACGATGGGGTTGATTTACTTTGCAAGGGAAGTTGCTAATTACAAGGTAATTAGCCTCAGAGCTTAGTGAATGAGACTATGGGGTTTATTTACTAAAGCTAAAGAGGGCAAAATTTGTCACATTTCTGCATAGAAACCAATCAGCTTCTAGCCTCTACCTTTAGTAAGTAAACCCCAAAGTTTCGCAAAGTAAAACCCAATCACATGCAATAAAAAATATAAAAACAATATTTTTGCTTGCACATGACGGGATGATGGATGTCAGCAGAGCTTCATCTTGTTCACTAAGCCCTGAGAAAAATTCTCTTGCACTGTGCAACTACCTGCAACATAAACCATTTTTTTTTTTGCTCCTCAGATTCTGCAGTTCCTAAACGCCCACTTTTGTTTCTCCTTGGGCTTTGAATAACATTTGGTATAACTATTTGGTTTACAAATTAAATTTTGTGCACAGCAGTATACCAGTGTATGCCCTTGTGTAACACCTTGAATCTCCACACACCTTGAACCTTGAAACAAATGCAGCCAAATGCTTTTAATTTTAGTTTGAACAGTTAGAATTTCTGTCAGGATTTTATTATTTTATTTTTTATTATTCTATGAACACATGTACTGAATGCTCATAAACACATGACATGACTTATGTACAGTTCTGGCTCTGGTTGTCCAGCAACCAGCATTAGAAACCGCCTGCCATTTACCAACAACACAACTCATGTCATTCAGTCTCCAATGATACATACAACTTGTGATGGCAAAGCCTGACTAAAATATGCTTCCTCTTTGCCCTGATGCCATGAAAGATTTAGAAAGCATAAGGGAGCTGAGCAGCACCACATGTTGCTTTGAAAAAAGCTAGAAATTGCTGGATACCCAGAGTACAGACAGAAGTCAAACATGGTGCATTGCATTTATCAAAGTATATGTATTATTTGTCTTAAGACCACTTAAGGACCTTTAGGCAGGTAAAGGACCTGGCCAGTTTTTGCGTTTCGGCACTGCGTCGCTTTAACTGACACTTGCGTGGTCGTACGATGTGGCTCTCAAACAAAATTGCCGTCCTTTTTTCTCTCACAAATAGAGCTTTTTTTTGGTGGTATTTGATCACCTCTGCGGTTTTTATTTTCTGCGCTATTAAACAAAAATAGAGCGACAATTTTGAAATAATGCAATATTTTTTACTTTTTGCTATAATAAATATCTCCCAAAAATATATAAAAACATATTTTTTTCCTCAGTTTAGACTAATACGTATTCTTCTACCTATTTTTGGTAAAACATTTTTTTTTTTACTACTAATGGCGGCAATCGGCGATTTTTTCCGTGACTGCGACATTATGGCGGACACTTCAGACAATTTTGACTCATTTTTGGGATCATTGTCATTTTCACAGCAAAAAATGCATTAAAAATGCATTGTTTACTGTGAAAATTACAATTGAAGTTTGGGAGTTAACCACAAGAGGGCGCTGAAGGGGTTAAGTGTGACCTCATTTGTGTTTCTAACTCTAGGGGGGTGTGGCTGTAGGTGTGACGTCATCGATTGTGTTTCCCTATGTCAGGGAACACACGATCAATGACGGCGCCACAGTGAAGAATGGGGAAGCTGTGTTTACACACAGCTCTTCTCGTTCTTCAGCTCCGGGGACCGATCGCGGGATTCCAGCAGCAATCGGGTCCGCGGGTCCCACAGCCACGGTCACGGAGCTTCCGACCCATGGCTGGGCACTTAAAGATAATGTAGCTGTACGTGCTTGTGCCCAGCCGTGCCATTCTGCCGACGTATATGTGCAGGAGGCGGTAATAACCTTAGGGTGAACTTCCACTTTAATCTGGTCCATTAAAAGGAAAAACAAAATGCACAACAACGTATGCATCATTTAGTTTGGTACATGTTTACCATATCTGCACATCGAAAATACCTATTCCTAATGTTTCTAAACCAAAAAAGCAACTAGAGTGTAACTAATCTTAAAATGTTTGTTAAAAGATAAAAAAATCAAGAAACAAATACATTTCATCTTACTAGTTCTTATAAGTGATGGCTGCATTAGGTTTCAGGTCTAAGAACATTTTTAGCAAATGCACAACATACCTGTTGATCTTGTGATAAGTGCAGTGTTCTTGGTACCTGTAAACTACTTCTTCTATCAGCCTTACTGTAATGGCTTGAAGCCCAGCCTGGGTGACTATAGCTCCTTTCATGGATACTACGGGACAGGAGTGAAGGTAGCCACCCAAGGATAAGTAGTATACTATTCACAGGATTATCAGGTATGATTAAAGAAAAAAAAGCTTGAGAAAGCAAACAAATGCAGCCACCTCAACTGTCTGCAATATATGAATTTTTAGTTTTGGGTTTAATTCATATGCATAAGCGTGATAGAGCTTTTAGTCAAATGGCAGTCCATAGTAACAGTGTATAGACCTTTTGTAGCTCTTTGATATATTTAGCTTGCATAAACAAGCATGAGATTCCCAGACTCCACTATTACTATCCCCAGTTAAAGGTTTGTCAGCTGTGCTATAGGTAGCACATGAATGTCACACATGTGCCCCATCTCTATTAAAATAACTCCCCTCACTGACCCCTGATGTTTTATGGCTGTCGTAAACAGGTTTTATGTTGGGAAAGTGGAGAAACCCAATGCTAAAAGATTAATATTTCAGTTTACATATATGAGCTCATGTCTCCGGTACTTAAACGTTATTATTATTATTATTATTATTATTATTATACAGGATTTATATAGCACCAACAGTTTGCAAAATGAAGGCAGACATTGCAGTTACATCAGAGGGCACTGCTAATTAGAGCTTACAATCTAAAAGGGAAAGTCAATTGATACAAAAGGTAATAGCTGTGGGGGGTGAGTTGATGGAGAAAGTAAAACAGTGTATCAGTTAGAAGCAAGATATGCTCCTTTAAAGATAAGAGTTTTTAGGTATTGTCTAAAGATTGATAGATTAGGAGACAGTTGGACAGATTGGGGTAGGGAGTTCCAAATGATGGGAGAAGCTCTGGAGAAACCCTGGAGACGAGCATGGGAGGAGATGACAAGGGAGCTAAAGAGCAGGAGGTTTGGGAGAACTGAAGAGAGCGGATTGGTTGGTATTTTGAGACTAGGTTAGTGATGTAGCTGGGGGCCGAGTCGTGGATGGCTTTGTAAATTATTGTTAGTACTTTGAATTTTATTTGTTGGGTGAGTGTAAGCCAGTGGAGGGATTGGCAGAGAGGGGTGGAGGACACTGAATGGTTGGTAAGGTGGATGAGTCTTGCAGCTGCATTCATTATGTACTGAAGGGGGGGAAGTCTATGTAAAGCTAATCCAATGAGTAAAGCGTTGCAGTAGTTGAGTCGAGAGATAACCAGGGAGTGAATTGGAGGTATCATTAGTTAAAAAGTGGGCCTGAGAGGACAGTTCAGAGTCTAGGGTTACCCCTAGCACCCTGGCATGTGGGGACGGACTGATAGTTGTGCCACTGATCTTGACAGAAAAGTCAGGGGAAGGGACACGTGGGGGAGGAAATATTAAGAGCTCGAATTTTTCAACAAATTACATTCCATAAATTGGAGGAATACATTTTATTTTTTAATTAATTAATAATGAATTAATTTATTTTTTATAAATTTTGCCTATGATTCAGCGAAAGCTATGGGCTGGTATACCACGCTATTCAACGAAAGAACATATGTGTTATTGTTAGCTGTATCTTGTTTTGTCAATTATTTAAAAAAATATAGCGTAATCATGTAATATCTACCATTCTTAATTTTGAAGCCTATGTGCACGTGATCCTACTAGATAAAAAAAAACAAAAGGCACATGACTTAGTAACTGAAATTAAATTGGATTTTCGCTCAACATATACTATAAGTCACTTTTGCAGGCCATACACAGTCAAATTTCAACAAATTTTCTTTTCAAAATCAGAAAGTTCGTTTTTTTTGTGATCCGATGATACTACCATTGATTTTCGAAATTCGGCCGACCAAAACTTTCATGTTGCCGGGAATATTCGTTTCTCTCCGGGAATATTCTTTTCTCTCCGTAATTATTCGTTTCTCTCGGGGATTTTCTTTTCTTGCACAAGCACATTTTATTTTTCTATTACATTTCTCGCACAATTCTCCCATCATTGATCAGAAAATCATCCAATTTTCCGAAAATTTCCAACATGTCGGATTTCTGAAATTTGTTTGCCACACGAAAATCGGCTGTTGCTGCAGCCCACTAACGGTGCGAAATAGGAACGGAAATTCTTTGATACGATTTTCGAAAGAAAATTCTTTCGAAATTCGAACCGTGTATGGTCGGCTTTAGACTGATTGGCCAAGTTTTTTAGTTTCTTAGTGTATAGATAATGCTGTTGTATCTGTTTTTCTAACGTGTCTCTGCTTCAATTATACAGCTGGCAACACAGTTGGAAATTCTGCCCTTGGTGACATGGTGAATGACCTAGTTTGACCTGAGAGCAAAATGGCAACAATTTCACTTTATCACTAGTCACTCTTAGTTTGAGTTGTATATAATCAAAGTTGTTCCAGGAATTCACCAGCAGTATGCCTAAAAATCAAAAATCGTCTAACATACTTTATGCTAGTTTGCTTGAACAACATTGTCTCTCTTTTAGCAAACGGATTTGGCTCCCACTTATCTCTGTAAACACAGTCTATACGCTAAAGTAACTACAATGTCCAAAAAGCCTAGAGAACCTTTCTTAGGTTAAACCATTTCCTTTCAGTACTCTGAAATCGATCCAGATTACACAGCTGGAGTTTTAAACTAGCCTGGGCCAAATACTTTCTGTGAGAGCTAGAATTCTCCTGATGAGTTGTTATTCTACAAATACTAACCAAGAATAACATCACCCATATTTAAAATGGCTGATTTTACACAGTGTCTTTAGAAATTTGAGAGAGTATCTCCCTTATAAACCAATCTAATAGGCTTCAAAAAAGGGTGAGCTCACCCAGTTATGTGACAATAGTGAATTAATATTCGCTATTGTCTTCCTGAGTCTCCTCCTGGCCAATCAGGGAGCAGATCCTGAGATCCGTCACCCAATTGGCTGCCAAGTAGGAGGGAGGAGACACAGGGGAAGCCTATGTGAAGCACCAGGAGGTGGACACAATGCCCGGAGGAAGTGCTGCCCACAACCTAGATGGGGTAAGTCCATGGCTGGTGACAGACCAGGGTGGGGGGGGGAGCCTGTGACCCAACCGACCGACCAAGGGGGGGGGGGCATTATGTATGAGCAGTATGTATAATTTTAATCTTTTATTTGAGGAGGCCACATGCTAGCACATTTAAAATGTAAAATATGTTGAAAAAAGGGGCCATCCATGTTTACATTCTGAGTATGGGTGTCCAGAATTTTCCATGAAAAACTCCTTCAAAATGTTAGTCCATTATTCACATTATGAGTTACAGCACTCACATACAGTACAGTATGTACTTCCTATTATTTACATAGTATCATGGGATTTTAGTACACCCTGGACTTACAGCTTACTAGGAACAATTTTATCCCATCATTTTAAAAAGCACACATTTAAAGAAATAATATAGAGCATCTAGCAGACCTGACAATACAGACACATACATGGTAACTTAGACTACAAAAATATAGGTGAGTAGATACAGCAGATAGGCAAATTGAAATATTTGGCTGAGCTTAAAAGCGTAGTTATAAATCACACAAGTGATCGTCAATTATACCTGCTGTCCAATTTCTCAAACAAAATGTCACAGATTGATTAACATTCCTGGGATACAATTAGTTGCATTCACTATTGCTCAAGAAGTAAAACAAAGAAAGTATAGTTTTTACAAAAGTATATTTGTTTTGTTGCTATAGCCTAAAGTGTAATTCTTGAATCAACGTCCTCTCTTAATGCTACTGAATTCATGAATTTAAAATGGCATATACTCACAGCATCAACACTTCCTGGAAACCCCATTACCAGTGCAATCAACAGCAGAACCCTGGATAAAGAAATAAGCACATTTGATTGTGTTGTTTTTATCATAAATTACACAAAGAATTTCAAATTTTAATTAATTAAAACCAAAAAAAATGTTGCTTGAAATATGGAGTATTGTTTATGAGTTAAAGCCAAATTACAGCCAAGGCTTTGTATCTCATTTTGGATAGAACAAGAAACTGTCAGAACAGTAAAGCCTCGTACACATGGCCGGTATTCTCAGCAAGAAAACTGCTGGCAGAGCTATTTGCTGGGAAAACCGGTCGTGTGTATGTTTCTCGTCGAGAAAACTGCCGGGAATCTCGATGAGAATAATAGAGAACCTGCTCTCTATTTTCTCGTCTGGATTCTCATCGGCCTGTTTCCCGACGAGAAAACTGTGTGTATGCGGTTACAAGCTTACCTGTCCTCCTGTAAGCCCACACATGCTCGATGAGACTTTGACGCATGCGCGGTAGCTTACAAGGGTAGTGTAGGGTGAAGCAAGATGACGGCGACAACATTGAATGTGATGAGCGCATGCTCGTCTTGATGATGACGCCACCGTGTTCTTGCCATTCAAAAGAAAGGCGGTTCTTTTGAATGTGCCATGTGTACACTCGGCTTTGCAAGAAAAGTTTGCCAGGAATCTCGTCAGGAAAAATAACGTTTTTTTCCCGACGATATTCCTGGTCGTGTGTACGAGTCTTCAATGATAGAAAGTCTAACCAATAAGAACACAGACAAAAAAACAGCAATTGTCAAAGGGTTAGAGCACCTCTAAAAAACTAAAAGCAATTCTCCTTAAAATCACACTCCGCTTTTTTAATACGTTTCAAGCAGTGGTGGCCCGTCCATAGGGGGCGCCCCCCATCCTGTAGTCATAAAAAAAACAAAAAAACGGGTCCTTTAAGGCTTTTAAACATTCGTTTTGCAGCGCCGCGCAAATAACATACACTCACGCATTGCCTGAGTGTATGTTATTGTGGCCAGCCTAGTCAGATAACCGGACATAGGGCGCCGATTATCTGACTAAGGACAGCTGGTTGGCTGTGGGGAAGTGCCTGTCAGAACCAGTGGCTCTGATAGGCTTTTCCAGTACAGTCTTTCAGCTCCCGGATCTCATATTCTAGAAACGTAGTGGGCATCTCAGCCAATCAGGTTTTAGTGATTCTGTTTATCCGTAACCTGATTGGCTGGAGCGTCATCGAGGGCGGCAGAAGACATCGAGGGACAGTGGAAGGAGGATGGCGAACCCCAGAAAGGTAAGTGCCATGCGGGGGAGAGCAATCTGACTGGCAGCATTTTACAGGGCACAGTGGGGACAATTGATGTGGGGACAATTGATGTGGGGACAATTGATGTGGGCACCAGTGGGGGACAATTAATGTGGGCACAGTGGGGACAATGGATGTGGGCACAGTGGCAACAATTGATGTGGGCACAGTGGCAATTGATGTGGGCACAGTGGCAACAATTGATGTGGGCACAGTTGTAACAATTGATGGCGTGGCACAGTGGCTGCGTTTGGCATGGCACAGTGGTGACAATTGATGGCATGGCACAGTGGCTGCCTTTGATGGGCACAGTGAGGCTGCAATTGTGTTTTTTTTTCATTTGTTTGCGCCCCCCAAAAAAATTTGAGCACCAGCCACCACTGGTTTCAAGGAACACCCATATACCATTCTGATGTGTCAAAAACAAAAACAAAAAAACACTCCACCTTTCAAATGTTTTCCTTGCGGATAGAAGCCTTTTTATGGGAGCAATATGAGGAAATTAGTAGGGCAGCTGTGTGTGGTTAGGTGATTTATTGTAGACAACCACCATACTGTTATAGCAGCTCATTTAATGACTATAAGGCCCAGTCTAGAGGAGCATTCTGGGCCCCCTGAGATGTGCAGCGGTGAGCTAAATGAAGTGCCCCATATTGGGGGAAAAGGTATAAAGTGTCCACACTACTAAGCAAAGTGACAGTGGCTGCCCAATTCTGGAATTTTTTCTCTCCCACAGACCACTGACACTGGAGTATTTTTCCATCCACTGATAATTGCTTGTTTGCCTTTTCTCTTGGTTTAGGAATATGAACTCTGCACCATGAATACATGAGAAGGGGGAGATGAATAAAGTGAAAAGAATACTTTTCTGCAAGTTTTAATACCAGCACTGACACAAGCGCCAGATTCGTTTTGTTTTTACTACTGCTATAGCTGTAAAATAATTAATGCCAATTCACAGATAAGCAAACTGGCGGTAATTAGAACCAACTCTACATCATCGTACAGAGATATGCCAGTGCACAGAGGTGGGCATATCTGCTGGAAAGTTGTAAATAATTCAAAGGTTTCCTGCATAGGGCTTCTGGCAGCTTAGATATCGGTGGACCCTGGCTAGAAAACCTTGGCCCAGATTCACAGAGCAATTACGCCTGTCTAACTGGTGTTAGACAGGAGTAATTTCAAATTTTGCGCGCCGTATCACTAGTTTGAATCCTCAAACCATGATACGGCGGCTTCGGGCTTCGATCCGAGAGGCTTACGTCCTCGTAAGCCTTCGGATCTACACTGCGATATTTTTGCGGCCGCTGGGAGGAGTTTGCGTCGTTTTCATGCGTCGGGATATGCAAATGAGTTTTTACGGCGATCCACGAAGGTACGAGTGTCCCTCGCAATCGCCTGCGTCATTTTTTGGCTACGTAATGTTAGAGGAGCTTTTTGCTGGTCTAACAGTGCGTAACCCATGTAAAGTATGGCCGTCGATGCCGCGTCGATTTGAAATTTTTTTTTTTTTAACGTAACTCGTTCGGGAATAGGAATGTACGCAAACGACGCTACTACGACGTGACGACGTGTTTTCGCGCAATGCACGGCGGGAAATTTGCGAATGGAGCATGCGCAGTTCGATCGCCGCGGGAACGCGCCTATTTTAAATGCTTCACGCCCCCTACTCGCGCAGATGGATTGCGACGGGAGAAATACACTACGCCGCCGTCGTTTACTGGACAAAATCTACCTGGATTCCACGTAGAGCCAGGTAAAAAAACGGCGGCGTAGTGTATTTCTGATACTCTACGAGAATCTAATTCTCTGTAAATCTGCCCCCTTGTGCCTTTACAACCTCTTTAAACTGACTTTTACATGCAAAAATATATACCACAAAATAAGTAACATAACACACATGGAAACTAATTAGCAAATAACACACAGGATAGAAAACACTATGTGATAGGCTTTGTGAATTGAGAATAATGCTATATGAATACAAAATCCTGTACTCACCATGGCAAAACATTCTGCTTCCATGATGGATGTAACCTCAGGCACCTCTTCCTGTTTTCAGATGTCTCCATATTAACTAGTATGAAGAAACAAACAAAATACTCACAGTTTTTTTTAATATAATAACTTGTAATTTTCGTTATTAAATGCATACTGGAAGTTATTAACTGCACACTGGAATACACTGCTGGAGCGCCAAATGGATATTTGTACAGCTACAAAGAACTGGTTGTTTTTTTTAAAAGCACTATTAGTTGGATGACAAACAATACAATACAATAAATAATATAAACATGAGTCGATAGATTTTAATCTATTAAGCATAGTGTTAAAATATTTTTGGGAACAATAGGATCATGTGCTTCAAATGCCTAAATACAGGAGCTGGATCTAGTCATATGCATTAAGCACAACCACCTGTATGACCTTGGGTGGCATTCTGGCAGCTTGCAAATGCTTTCCTGGCAAAGAATTTCCCAGGATGGGGGAGGGAGAAAGTACATTGGCCTACGGAATCGGATAAGGGTGAGATGTTGCAGGAAATATTCTGGGCAGCATGATGCCCAGAATGTTTATTATATTCTTTCTGCCCTATAAGGTACACTATCTTGGATGTGTGAACAATGTCTAAATGTGAACTGTCAGCACAGCCATTGAGCAGTAACAGTTACAAAAGTGCATTGATGGTTGCAGTCACATAGGCTGGAAAAGAAGGCACTTGGCAAATGGCTATTATCCTTGCCAGCTGATTTTTGTACAATTTAGTGTACTGAGCTGATTGGCTGAGAACATATGGGAGCTAATGAGAAAATGTTTCTACAGCATTTGGACTGCAGCTGTCTATTTCGCTCTCCCTTTCTGCCATCAGTTGCAAACATGGGTGGACTACTTGTCCCATAACTCGACTACTGGATGCTCATCTACTTCCAGCAGCTGAATAAATGTAACAAAACTGACACCATTACCTGCCATACTTGCATTCCAGCTGCCATGTTAATAGTGTATGGTGTCAAAGAAATGTTTTTTTCAAAAAAAATCTTTATTATTTATATATATTTTCTTTGGTTTAGTGATCTTATATACAGTGCCTGATTTCAAAGTTCTCCTGAAGAAGCCATTGAAATGGCGAAACATGTAGAGACCTAATCAGTTTGCGTTTCTGTTTAATAACAAGATCAAATATTGGATGTATCTTATGTATTCATATATTAATTCATTTTTTACCTATTAAATTTATATATTCTACTTCTACATTGTTCTTCTCGCACCTTTAAAGTTCCAAAGTCTACATATGCTATGGCAGAGTAGTAGTTTAAAAAAATAGGTAACTGACCAAAAAAAGAGACAGGAATAAACTATACCTTACAGCATGGGTCTTCAAACTATGGCCCTCCAGTTGTTTAGGAACTACAATTCCCATCATGCCTAGTAATGTCTGTGAATGTCAGTGTGTTACAATGCCTCATGGAATGTGTAGTTCTACAACAGCTAGAGGGCCGTAGTTTGAGGATCGCTGCCTTACAGTTTACTAAACTGATGCAAAGTTAGAAGCAATAATGTTGCAGAGGTTCACGATATTAAATAACATGCATAAACTGCAGAATAATGAAAAATAGGTTTAAGATGGACATGGACTCCTCACAACAATGTGTCTCTGTGGCTTAATTAAAGTAGCGTGGCTACATAGCATAGTCTCTAAAAAACAACAAAGATTCTAGCTGAGAATAACTACTTAAAGCGGATCTCCACCCTAAAGTGAAGATCCGCTGATCCGAACACTCCCCCCCTCCGGTGTCACAATTGACACCTTTCAGGGGGGAGGGGGGTGCAGATAGACATGTATCTGCACCCACTTCCGGCCCAGCATTCACGGGCAAAAGACGGGCATTACATCACATCCCGTCTCCCGCCCGTTGTGTGCTGGGAACACTCGGCTCCCAGCACACAGCTGGAGCCAATTCGCGGGCGCAGCGCGACTCGCGCATGCGCCGTAGGGAACCGGGCAGTGAAGCCGCAGCGCTTCACTTCCTGGTTCCCTCACCGTGGATGGAGGGGGGAGCAGCAGGGTGACGAGCGATCGCTCATCCTCTGCTGCGGACGCCGCTGGACTCCAGGACAGGTAAGTGTCCTAATATTAAAAGTCAGCAGCTGCAGTATTTGTTGCTGCTGGCTTTTAATATTTTTTTTAAGCTGAACCATCCGCTTTAAGTAAAATTGTTTAGAACACAAAGTTACTTATAACTACCCTTATAAACAACATTCTCCTTAGTGTAGCGCAGGATAGCTCTGGTAACACAGGTGAAATGCTGGAGGGCTCCAAAACCTGAACACCAAGTGCCACCCCACTGGAGCTGCAGTGGAAAAGCGCTCTTTATGGTAGCTGGGTCTTTTGGATAAGCTGTGAGCTATATTAGGCTCTGGACAAGCTGCCTGCATTCTGACAGAGGAGGACTGTTCACCTTATTGCGGTTCACTTATCCAGCTATCACTGTCTCACCAGGCATGGCTTTTTTGAGCACATGAAGAAGGGAACCTGAGGAACTTATCTTCCCTTGGTCATGTTCAGGAACCCAGGAGCTTGTGGGAAATCGAGTTCAAATGGTATTAAACCAACAAACAAAAATGAAATATATTGCAGCTTACCAATTATTAGGTATGGTAACTGCATTCATTTTCTTTTTTAGGCTTTTTCTTCTTTATTTTCACCTGGTGATCCATCCAGTATGTCAGTTAGTTTTATAATTTCCTTTACCAGACCAGTCCAACAAAAGTGGTGGTTAGAGTGTTGAGACAAACCACTTCACGCTAACAGGGGTGTTTATAATGGTCGGCTTTTTTTAATTTATGTAAAATCTTTATCCCAAAAGGAAAAATAACTGCTGCTGTAATGCCGAGTACACACTATCTTTTTTCCTGTCGTTCAAAAACCCGTTGTTTTTCATGACGTGACTCCTCTCCAGCCTGACTTGCATACACACGTTCATGCAAAAAAACGTCCGACCAAAGCGCGGTGACGTACAACACGAAGGGGAAGTTCCTTTCAAATGGCACCACCCTTTGGGCTTCATACTTGATTCTGAGCATGCACGTTTTTTTTCCCCTCGGAAAAGCATACACACGACCGTTTTTTGCGACGAGAAAAAAACTGACGGGAAACACGACGAGAAAAAAGAGAGCTGGTTTAATTTTTCAATTTTTTTTGCGGGCAGTTTTTTCGTCGAGAAAACTGCTAAGGAGCATACACACAACCGGTTTTCACGACCAATATAAAAAATGGCAGTTTTCTCGTCGTGAAAAACGGTCGTGTGTACAAGGCATAACTGTTTAAAAGTGTTAGGTGGAGTTCAGCTTTAATTCTATACTCAAGTCCATGTAATCTTGTAGTGCATCTAACATTATCCTCTCCCCAGATGGACATTGCTGCTGCAGGTTTTGCTTCTCCAGGGAGTGGAAACACCGTAAGACAGGAAGTGTATTACCAGACAGATTTTCAGGTGAAAATAAAAGAAAAAAAGCCTAAAAAAAGAAAATGATTGCAGCCATCACATTTAAGGAATGGCAAGCTGCAATATATCACATATTACATTTTTTGGGTTTATTATGGCCTTAAATGGTCCTGTGCCTGCATATGTGCATAGTGAGAAAAGGCCACTCTGCTACATTCCACTCCATTTTAACATTTTGTGCATTGTAGGTTTTCATTCATTCATCATATGCAAAGTGTAAAGGGAGTCTCCTGAAGTTAGGTCTCTGGGATAAGAGGCAATGCGTCTCTGCCTTCAGACAGGTCAGTGGATGTGGATGCCGGTTCAGAGGGCTCCACAGTGGGAGCATGTACCTGAGCTGGGTGACTCTGGTCTGTGTATTATGGATGGATTCATGACTTCTTCTGGGGGTCTTGGAAATTATGGTAAAAGGGCAGAAGGAAGCTATTAATGAACCTCTGGTAATAAAGACAGTTGTGGCTCATGAACTTGAACATGTGCATATACATCTGTCTCTCTGCACTGTATGCTGGACACAGACTTGATGTATGTACCGTATTTTTCGCCGTATATGACGCTCCCGCATATAAGACGCACCCAAGGAGGAAAATGTAGAAAAAAAAGATTCTGAACCAAATACTGTAGTAAAATATTTCCCCCTCACTCGACATCACCATCACACCACCCCCACATTAGTAATAGCCAGTAACATTGCCCCCACATTAGTAATAGCCATTAACATTGCCCCCACATTAGTAATAGCCAGTAACATTGCCCCCACATAGTAATAATAGCCAGTAACATTGCCCCCACATTAGTAATAGCAGCCAGTAACATTGCCCCACATAGTAATAATAGCCAGTAACATTGCCCTACATAGTAATTCTAGCCAGTAACATTGCCCCCATAGTAATTATAGCCAGTAACATTGCCCCCCACAACTCAAAACTCACTGTTGTTGCAGATGCATGGCATGGCGCGCGCTCTGCTAGGGATAAACAGATCCACGAGCAGAGCAGTGATGACGTCAGCGCGCCAGGTGTACTAAGATGGCCGACCGCTCCGGAGCTAGGCCAAAGCCGCGGTCTTTCCTAAGGCTGCGGCGGCGGTGCGCTCCGAAACGCAGTTCGGTCAGGCAAAACCGTGTATTCGCCTTATAAGATGCACCAACTCCCCCCCCCCCCCAGTTTTGGGGAAAAAAAAGTGCGTCTTATAAGGCGAAAAATACGGTAAGTGATGCTATGTTTTGTCAATACATTTGAAATAAGTTTACTAAATCCTGTAACCTGCTACTTTGTTTCTTTCACATGTGCCGATTTGATTGGTCCTGGATCTTAACCAAGGAGTTGCAGGATTGCCCTTTGATTAAGGTGACCAGATTTTTAAAATGAAATCCGGGGACATATTTTTTTTCTTTACTAGTAATGGCGGCAATCAGTGACTCTCTGCCAGTCACCGCCTCCGCCCACCTCACAGCCTGCCAAGTCTTACTCTCCGGGCCCATGGCTACTACTGAGTGGGGAGCGGAGGAAGATCACTCCACCAGTGAAGGCAAGGAGAAAAAACAGGCAGCTGGCTGGGACTTGAGCCAAGGCAGAAGAACATGTGAGGGAAACTAAATGGGCACCCGAAACTGAAGAAATATTCCCTCCACTCCGACCAGCACATGATCATCAGAGAGGGGCACAGATAATGGAAAAATACACCCCCCTAATGTAGTAGGAGCAGCAGAGTGGGGGGGGGGGGGGGTGTAATTCAGTTTTTTTTTTATTTTATTCTGCACTGACTGTCTTTGAAATTGCCTCAGCCCCTGTTAAAATCCAATCTGGGGACAAAACCAGGGACACACTTGGTCCGGGGACAGTGTCCTCAATCTGGGGACTGTCCCCTGAAACCGGGGATGTCTGGTCACCCTACCTTTGATCAATGCACCTGTAACAGAGACTCTTATATGGATTTCCTTTTTATTTTATATCTTATATGGGCATATCATTTGAGTAAGTTGCGCTAAATGTGGATGGATGGTAAAGTCCAAAAAACTGTCAGCAAAATAAATTAATAAGTCCAATTCCTTAAAACATATGCTGAATAAAGTGCTGGGTGCTGTGAACTCCATTAGTATCCTTCACCAAGGGAATCACCAACATAAAATAAAGCTGTACTCTTACCCCACACGGTGTACCATCTTTTATGGAAGGTCAGACAAGCACAGGAAACTGTCAGCTCTTGACGCCAAGGGGAAACGGTGGTATAAGGAATACCCCCAACAGCTCCTCCAGATGACTGGATCAGAACCTCATGTCCGCCGCACAGATTAAGAAGGGGGGCTTCCAATACAGTAAAAAAAAAAAAAAATCTTTTTTTATTTAGACACTGTGCAAAACATAAGATACACAGTGTATATAAAGCATAAAAACTGCAGTTTAAATTGAAAGTTTAAAAAAACTTGCGGTGGCGTAGATAGCGTCTTGTCGCCCAACCGGTTTCATCACTACAAGGACTTCTTCATCACTACAAGGACTGCTCCGGAAGAAGTCCTTGTAGTGACGAAACCGGTCGATGGACGACGAGACGCTATCTATGCCACCGCAAGTTTTTTTAAACTTTGAATTTTAAACTGCAGTTTTTATGTTTTGAATGCACTGTGTATCTTATGTTGTGCACAGTGTCTGAATAAAACACTTTTTAAAAGTTTTTTTACACTATTGGAACCCCTCCTTCTTATTTCTTTTGGGAATCTGTTTGACGGACATGAGGATCTGATCCAGTCATCTGGAGGAGCTGTTGGAGATAGGTATATTCCTTATACCACTGTTTCCCCAGGAGCTGACAGTTTCCTATGCTTGTCTGACCTTCCATAACAGAGGGTCCACCGTGTGGGGTAAGAGTACGGCCTTACTTTATGTTGGTGTTTCACCTGGTTAAGAGTACCATTTGGAGTTCACAGCACCCAGCACTTTATTCAGTATATTCTTTAAGGAATTCGGCTCATTAATTTATTTTGCTGACACTGTTTTGCACATTATCATCCATACACATTTATATTATGTTCACTTAGCGCAACTTACTTTGTATCCTTTGTTTATTTATGTGTATATTTCTCAGATTTTTTGTTGCTGCTTATCTGATTGCACTTTATACACAAACGCAGTATTTTTGTTGTTAAATATAATTTGGTGCGGAATCAGCTTTGTATTCATTCATTTGTACATAAACATGTATCTGGGAGTCTAAACACCAACTGGTCTTTATAAAGCTCCTGATGGTAGAGATGAGCCGGTAGGGATAATGGCCTCTGGAGCTTTTTTTCTGCAGGCTGGTAACAGGTTGTGGCTCTCAAAATCGCCCCACCAAGGGGTGAGGGAGAACAGAAAAGGCTTTGGTGTAGACACTGTACCCTTGGGGAACAGCAAGAGAATAGTAAGGTCAGATATGGGCAGATGGTAATCAAAAGATTAATCAAGATCAGGCATGGGTTAAGGCAGATGATAAACAAGAGAGTTGTCAGGTCAAGCTAGGTCAACAATGGTTAAGAAGTCGCATGGGTATTATAGCTTTTTGTACCAAGGAGTAGCTGGTGAGAAGACCCAACATTGGCCACTTCAAGGGCTAGAGCATAAATACCCTTTTGGTTAGAGGACATGCCCAGAGTTGTTTTAGGGAACTCTGAAAGTCATGCCAGGGTTTCAGGAAGTACCATACTGGAAGAGAATCTACAAGTACTTTTGGAAGTTCTGGCAAGAACTAACCAAGATGCTGTTTCGTCAATCATGACTAAAAAACTGACAGACCGTTGCAACAGCCAAGACTACAGCAAAGCAATCCCTCATGTCTGTGGAACTACAGGTAACAGAGTAACCTTGCAGTCTTGTAAAGCTAAATGTAGCAGAACAGATCTTTGACACTGGCTGTATTCTCCCCATACATGGATGAGGTTCATATGAGGTTTATTCTTAGGTCTAGGCCTTTCTCCAGTCAAGTCAGGGACTTCTGTCCTCTGGGCTTCTTCATTCACATATTCAGGTCTAGGATGGGGAGTTGCTCCACTTTGTTGCCACACTTCTATATTACTGCCAGTGGGGTGTGCTAGTTTAACAGCTTTCACTGTGTATAGTTGGGGCAGTCTCTTTGAAGATGGCCTAACTTGACAGCCACATCATGGTAAATGCAGTGTCCACCTTCTTGCTGCTCAGAAGGGTATTCTTGTCTGTGCATCATTGTAGATAACTCTGTCTGGATTTGGGCCATCCCTGTCAGTTTTTGGATGAGCCACCTCCCAAGGAACTGTTTGTTCAGTTGCAGGTGAGTCTATTGATTTACACGTATGATGGGGATCGATGCAGCTGAGCCTGTATGTCTACTGACATGCTATAGATGCTTCTAACAGTTCATCGAACATCTAATTGGGGTCACTTCTAGGGTTGTCCCGATACCACTTTTTTAGGACCGATACCGATACTTTTTTTAAATGTGTCCCCAAATGCAGCCATGTCCCCCACATATGCAGCCATGTCCCCCACATATGCAGCCATGTCCCCCACAAATGCAGCCATGTCCCCCACAAATGCAGCCATGTCTCCCACATATGCAGCCATGTCCCTCCAGCCATGTCCCCCACATATGCAGCCATGTCCCTCCAGCCATGTCCCCCACATATGCAGCCATGTCCCCCACATATGCAGCCATGTCCCTCCAGCCATGTCCCCTACATATGCAGCCATGTCCCTCCAGCCATGTCCCCCACATATGCAGCCATGTCCCTCCAGCCATGTCCCTCCAGCCATGTCCCTCTAGCCATGTCCCTCCAGCCATGTCCCTCCAGCCATGTCCCTCCAGCCATGTCTCTCCAGCCATGTCCCTCTAGCCATGTCCCTCCAGCCATGTCCCTCCAGCCACGTCCTCGCAGCCACGTCCCTCCAGCCATGTCCCTCCAGCCATGTCCCCCATATCTAGCCGCCAAAATCCGCCGCTGCCGCCGCACGGAGGACATCACAGCATTCATTTGAATAACCACCCCCCCTTGCTCAGGATTGGACAGATCACGATCACCCATCCAATCCCGAGCAAGGGGGAGTGTCTATACGCAGCGGGAACACTACAGCTATTCAAATGAAATCTGTGATGTTCCCGCACGCTGTTTAACCCATTTAAACATATGCTGAATAAAGTGCTGGGTGCTGTGAACTCCATTAGTATCCTTCACCAGGTGAATCACCAACATAAAATAAAGCTGTACTCTTACCCCACACGGTGTACCATCTTTTATGGAAGGTCAGACAAGCACAGGAAACTGTCAGCTCTTGGCGCCAAGGGGAAACGGTGGTATAAGGAATATCCCCAACAGCTCCTCCAGATGACTGGATCAGAACCTCATGTCTGCCGCACAGATTAAGAAGGGGGGCTTCCAATACAGTAAAAAAAAAATATATATTTTTTTATTCAAACACTGTGCAAAACATAAGATAAAAACTGCAGTTTAAATTGAAAGTTTAAAAAAACTTGCAGTGGCGTAGATAGCGTCTTGTCGCCCAACCGGTTTCATCACTACAAGGACTTCTTCATCACTACAAGGACTGCTCCGGAAGAAGTCCTTGTAGTGACGAAACCGGTCGATGGACGACTAGACGCTATCTACGCCACCGCAAGTTTTTTTAAACTTTGAATTTTAAACTGCAGTTTTAATGCTTCATATACACTGTGTATCTTATGTTGTGCACAGTGTCTGAATAAAACACTTTTTAATGCGGCGGCGGCGGCGGCGGGGGGGGGTTGGGGCAGTATTTTTCGATGCGGCGGTGGCGGGGGGGGGGGAGTATTCTATTTAGGCATTGGGGCAACCCTAGTTACTTCTATCTTACTTAAATATGGTTTGTCTTATATTTTCAGACAGAAGATCATCTTCATAATGTTCCTTCAGCCATCTGTCCACAGTCCAATCAGCCCCTTTATCTATGGCATATCTATGCTGCTATGTCTTGCAGTTTCAGTTCATTTTGCAGAATGGATTCTACCACTCTCATCAATCTGCCATTGAAATGGGCCCTAAGGTCCCCTAACATCACTGCGTGGCTATACACCAATTATAAGCTGTTAGCTATCTTGTCAAGAGAATCCTGGTCTACTGTTGGAAGATGCCGGAATAACCTTTTTGTTTCCCCCTCTAAGTCCTACCTGCTGAGCAGGTGAGATCACATATGAATGGACCAGGGCCCACAATATCTTTACCCAGTCCCTCAAATTTTGACTTGACCCTCTGTACTTGGGTAATTGTTACAGCAGGAATCCTGTCAGGAATCAGTAGGTTACTATTGCACGGGCGGTAGGTTGCCAAAGGGAAGCATCTCTTTTGAGAAGTAATGCTGTGTCTCTCCCATTGACATTGTCTGATATTGCCAATCCTGTTAATAGACACCATTTTTAGCAAAATAGGTAATTGGTTGTATGATCAGATTGGGGGTAATTTACAGTTTTCTAAAAAGGTGAAAAGCTAGAAGCAACAATGTTACACAGGTTAAAGATGTTAAAACACATGGATGTGCAAAGCTAGAAGCATTAACGCAATTCAGGTTCAAGATGTTTAAAAATATGCATACACTACAAAATAATGAAAAGGTTCAGGGTAGAAAAAAAAAAAAAGATTCTTCATAGCAATTTTTCTCTGAGGCCACGTACACACCATCAGACCGGTCCACACTGAAGTGGTCTGATGGTCTGATGTGCATACACACCATCAGTCCAAAATCCCATCGGGCTAGAACGCAGTGACGTAGAACACAACGATGTGCTGAAAAAACAAAGTTCAATGCTTCCAAGTATGTGTCGACTTGATTCTGAGCATGCGCGGGTTTTTGGTCCGATGCTTTTGTGTACTAACCATCGTTTTGGTCCGACGGACAGGTGTCCGTCGGACAGATTTTAAAGCAAGTTTTAAAACTTTGGTCCGACAGACAACAGTCCGATGGGCCGTACACACGATCAATTTGGTCCGATGAAACTGGTCTTCAGACCAGTTTCATCAGACCGGTCTGATCGTGTGTACGTGGCCTGACAGGGTAACATATGGCTGCATAGCATAGGCTCTATCAGAATCTGTAACTATAGAAAGTTAAGCTGAGGGTCACTGTAAAATAGTTCAAAAGCTACTTGTGACTATCCTCATAAACAGCACACCTCTCAGTAAATTCCAGGGTAGTTATCGTAACTAGGGATGAGCCAAACATACCCGCATTCGGTTCGCACCAGAACCGTCGAGCAGACCTACCGTTCGCGCGAACATTTAGAACCCCATTGAAGTCTATGGGACTCGAACGTTCAAATTAAAAAAACGCTCATTTTAAAGACCAATATTCAAGTTATTGTTGGAAAACGTCTTTGAGAACCCGGGTCTTGCCCCAGGGAACATGTATCAATGGAAAAAAGTTTAAAAAACGGTTGTTTTTTCAGGAGCAGATGATTTTAATGATGCTTAAATTAAAAAAAATTAAATAAAATGTCTTTAAATATTGTACCTGCTGGGTGTCTATACCTGTGATAACGTCTTTAAATAGCACAATCACCTGCCTGCCAGTAAATTAGGAAGAACTGATCTATCTAAGCTATACAGTGTATAAATATATGTACAACTCCTAGGGATGTATATATATTCTCTACACACTGTAATTAAAGCTAAACTGACTAGCCTGCCTGCCTGCTCTATCTAGCTATATAAAAAGACAATCTCTCTGTCTCTCTGACTGCTCTCATTAACAAGCCGGAACACACTACACGAGGCCGCCCGGAAGGCGGCTTTTTATAGTGTGGGGCGTGTGCTAAAGCCCTGAGCCATAATTGGCCAAAGCCACCCAGGCTTTGGCCAATTATGGCTCTTCGTTTTTTGCACGCTGTGATTGGCCAAGCATGCGGGACATACAGCATGCTTGCCCTCATCAGCGCGCAATGCCGCAGTGAATTATGGGCCGTTTTGCATCACTCGAATTTGACCGAACGACCGATTTTGTTCGAATTTCGTCGAACGTACGAACAGACAATGTTCGAATCGAACATACGTTCGTATCGAACGCGAAGCTCATCCCTAATCGTAACACAGGTGATCAGCTGTGTGGATCACAAGCCCAAAAACAAAGCGTCACCCCATTGCAACTGCATCACTCTGGACTCCACACAGTAGCTGGGTCTTCTTGAGGCGCTGCCTGCTCACCAGTTCTGACAGTGGAGAGCCACTTACATGGCTGCAGAGCATGTTACGCAGCTACTTCTGCCTCATCTAGTGTGACCTCATTGAGCTGCTAAGGGAGGGAAACTGAGGGATTTATCTTCCCTGGGCGTGCCCCAGGAACCTAGGAAATGGAGATAAAGAGATCTGTGCCCACATCTAAGCAGGGTAAATAAATAAGCGCTTTGCTACAGTATTGTAATATAATTTTATGTAATAAGTGTCACATTGACTAAAAAAATCATTTATTTATTCATAAAGCCAATTATTAAAATTAGTCACCATGAAAAGCACTAGTGAAGACACAGTGCTACATACAGTACACTGCTTGCATACTCTTGACCATTAAATATATAATGTAACCTTTAAAGGTTTTGATTGAATAAATTGATTAAAAATAAACTTAAAAAAGTAAAAGCATTCCCAAATGTAAGAACAGACTGCCTGATGTTGCCTTTAAAATACAACAAACTGGTTTACTTTACTGGTTGACTTCCAGCCATGTTCAATGAGAAAATACTTTAATGGCCGCTTATGCCCTTTCTTTGTACAGGTGCATGGCAGGTGGCAGGTCTTAGTTACAATGGCAGTAAAGTCAAACCTCTGGTAAAAAAATGTAAACCGGTTTCAGAGGAGCACATTAATACCTTGTACACACGACTGGTTTTCCCGTCAGAATAAACTCCAATGGTTTTTCCGACGGAATTCCACCCAAGCTGTCTTGCATACACACGGTCACACCAAATTCCAACCATCAAGAACGCGGTGACGTACAAAACTACGACGACCCGAGAAAAATGAAGTTCAATGCTTCCGAGTACATGTTCTCTATCTAATTCCGTCTGAGTTTCCGACGGAAAAAGTCTGATGGGGCATACACACGGACGGAATATCAGATGAAAAGTTTCCGTCTGACTTTTTCCGTTGGAAATTCCGCTTGTGTATTCAAGGCATCAGAGGAGCTTTATCATTATTAGAATATATGGGCAGCATAGGGGCTTAGTCACTGGTTTAATCCCTGGTCATGATGCTATCTCCATAGGGTGTTTGTGCTTGTTCCAGGTACTCCCATTTCCTCTCACACTCAAAAGACATCCTTCTGGGAAGATTTCTGCTCACTTTCTGCTCACTTAATCTACTTTCACACTGGGGCGTGGGGGCGTCGGAAAAGGGTTAAAACCCCCCGCAATGCGCCCCTGCAATGGCGCTTTGCTGGCGGTGCGGTGGCGCTGCCTCAATGATGCGGCTAGCAGGAGTTTTTTTTACCATTCTACCAGCGCACCGCTTCGGTGTGAAAGCCCTCAGGCTTTCATACTGGAGTGAAAGGAGAGTCTCTTTCAGGGCGCTTTTTAGGCGCTATTTTTAGCGCTATATCGCCTGCAAAGCGCATCAGTGTGAAAGTAGCCTTAAAGCAGAGGTCTGCCCACCCCTGCAAAAATTAAAAGCCATCAGCTACATATACTGCAGCTTCTGACTTTTAATAATAGGACACTTACCTGTCCTGGAGTTCAGTGATGTTGACACCGCAGCTGATGATTCCATCAGCTGTCAGGTGCTTCTGCCACCATTGCCGGTAAGGAAACCCGGTAGTGAAGCATTACTGCTTCACTCCGGGACCCTTCAGACGGTGGGGGAAGGAGGAGGGAGCCGAGCTGCTGACGTAATGCGTAGTGGCCTGGTCTCACGGAAGTGGGGACAGGATACCTGTCAAATACAATTTTTCGCTCCCCTCCCCCTTCTGAAAGGTGCCAAATGAGTGGAAGTTCCACTTTGGGTGGAAATCTGCTTTAAAGCCTAAATCTGGTCAACTTTTTGTTTTTTAAGCTGTGTATAGAGTGGGAAAAATTATTGTCAGAGTTCTATTTCTATCTGTGTCCCCCCCTGGGGAAATCATCCCCTTATTTCCTGTCCCTGTGATGCCTTTACAAGAAATGGGGCATGATCATGTCACTGGGTAAATAAATAAAAAAACAATGTCAGTTATAACTCTACTAAAAATGCTGGAGACAAGAAAATCTCTTAAATAGGAATACAGATAGCAATAAAAGCCTGGCAGTGGCCCTAATTCTTTCCTTTTTGTGGCTGACGTTTGGATTTACTACCAGAGGCAGACTGAATGCCAGCCCAAAACAAGATACTGATAGCATAACAAAAACTGACACACTCTTCATCCTTATTCTAGAAAGTAAAGAAAGTAATTATTGCTGTCAAAGCCTTCACTGTAGTCTCATCACTTCCTGTCTCAGTGACCACACAGGAAGGGAGGAGATATCTCCCCGATTTAGACATAGACAAGAATAAAGACCTGATGGCTTCTAGCCCTTCTCCACTCTAAAGCTAAATGAAAAACTTTAGATTAACATTTCAATTTAAAATATTGTGCATGAAAATTGGTTTCCCAATAAGGATAACAAAAATAATAAGGTATACTGTAGCTGCGCAGACCCTTATATTCTTTCACTCCACTCTGAAACTCATGTATACGGTAGGGGGCTTTAAATATAATTCTAATGGTGGCCATGTATGCTTTGATAAATTATCAATTTACTTTTCCAATCAATTTCTCCTGATAGGAATAATCAATCAATAGCTGAATAGCTGTCTATTTGATTGTTTGCCAATTCAATCAAAATGATAGGAATCATACATTTATGGTCAAAAACCCGTTCAAGGAAATTATTGATCGCATCTCAATTGTCTCTCATAATCTGATTGATAAATATGATTGAATTCATGAACAAAGTATCTGAGTGCTACTGTTTGATGCAACATGCAAGATGATTGATAATTTTATGCTGATTGACTTAGTTTGATCAAATCTGATCGAAAATCGAGTCTACACCGATTGTAAGTAAAGTTAGGAATCATTGATTGTTTGCCAATTTGATCGAATCGCACATCAACTGGATAATAATATTGAAGCATATATGGCAACCATAACATGATATTTCCAGATTACTCATCTGACAGCATCATCACAGTATTCTTACATTTTGTTAATCAGCTTAGTAACAATGCAGCACTCACCAATGTAAATCACCTATCTGGGGCATCAGGGATGCCACTAGGCATCAGGACCAGTTTATATTATGCCATTATTAAACTGCATTGTTGGAAATGGTAGTGCTGCATGCATGTTTGCTATCATATAGAAAGGTGCCATCTTTTCACCGTCTTATCTAACTTCAGCACTTCTTATCAGCTGTTGTGCTGTTTAGTATCTACTCACTTCAGTCTTCTTTATATCACTGCTTCTATGTCACAGCAGTAACGTTTAGTGTTACTAGTTATACATGCAATCATTAACCAGTATAAACTAAGATCAGGGTCAGACAAGTAAACCTTTCCTGATCCCATCACCATTAGTATTAGTCATTACCACTACATAAACACCTATTTCTCTATATAACACAATAGGCTCAATTCACCGAAGCTAAAACACTGTTATTTTCTCTATTAGATTGTAAGCTCTTATGAGCAGGACCCTCCTAGCCCTCTTGTTTTGAATTGCATTGTTACTGTACTGTCTCCTTTTATATTCAAAAATGCTCTGCAAACTGTATTTATATAACTCTTGAATATTATTAATATAATAATAGTTGTTTTCAAAAAAGTAGCAGTTATTTTCAACTAAGTCCAATGAGATTTGAAAATGACAGTTACATGGGTGAAATAAAGATTCTTATCCTTATGTTAAAGCTTTGTGAATTGAGTGTAGGAAGCTCTATGATCAGTGTAAAGAGCCCTCTCTGTCGCCCAATCTCCCCCCCATCACTCACCAGCAGCAGTGTGCGCCTCTCATATCAGTGCGGACCGTACAAAGTATCCGGATCTGCTCTAAGCTGTCACCTATGTGTACACCGTCCGTGTGCTGAGGACTTGTGCACTGCACAGGCAAACAGGATGGATTGAGCCTCATTGAAGATCCTCTGTGTGTTCTGGGTGGGGGTTTGGTGGGTGGAGTGTCAAGCACCATCAGACTGCAAACTTTCTTCAAAGCTCACTTCATGTTCAGTTTTTGCTTCAGGGAACATTGAAGAGATGGTGGCACATCACACTCCAGCACAATAAGAAGGATACAAGCTGAAGTGTTTGCATTGTGTATTGTGAGTGCACAGGACATCACCGGCGCTGGACCATGAACTGGAAATTGCTGGCTGCACTGCTTCTCCTCCTGCAGGGGTTCATCAGTAGCACCCAATCTGCGGTGAGTGTACACTGTAACCCCATCACATAGACCACATTACATCTATAACCCTTATACAACACACTGACCACAGCACTAAGCATCACACATCACCACTACCACATTTCTACTACAGCCTAAAAATGTAACTGTTAGTGCAAATCAAAAAAGTGTCACAGGGACACTAATACCCACTACCAGTATTAGTAGTGTGGGCACTGATACGAAAAGGATCCTATAGAAAGGTGTGCATGAACTGATAGCCAGGGCAATGTCAGATGTATACGTATTCTTGGTCACTGACAGCCATTGGATGTTTGTCAGTTTTTACATTATTTATTGTTCTCCCCTTTAGGCTGACCATACACTATACAATCTAACTGTACAATCTCCTTTATGGTGCCCATCGACGGACTGATTTTATATATCATTACATTGATGATTGATTTATTGTCCGTAAGAAAAATGTGTCTTTTTGATATGTAATAGATGTGATCATATTGGCTGATTCTGCAAAGAATTGTTAAATCATGTGATTGTACAGTATATATGTAAAGCTTTACGTAAACTGATGGCGCTTTATAAGTACTGTACCTATAAAGAATAAATAAATCAGAATGTTACATGTATGACCAACCTTATGATCTACCACCAACTATGTCTTCTAAAGCCTCATACACACTATTCAATCTTCTGCAGATTTTTGTCTTCAGATTTACAAAAACCATGTAGTGAATGATTTACAAATTGAAACGTTTAAGGTTTGACTTCATATTATATGGTTTGGGTAAATCTGAAGACAAGAATCTGCAGAAAATCTAATAGTGTGTATGGGTCTAAAGCTGGCCATACACAATACCATTTTCTTATTCAATTTTCTGTAGATTTACCTTCAACTATGTAGTGCAGGGGCCTGCCTGATTGCATACAATATTTAAAATGTTTAGGTGTGACTACAAATGATATGGTTTTGGTAAATCTAAAGGAAAGCTGTACAAGAAAATTGTACAATGCATGGCCAGCTTTGGGGGTCTGCCTTATTTGATACACATTGAATAGATTGTTTAGGTTTGTCCTCGTTTCACATAGTTTTGGTAAACTTAAAGGAGATTGTACAATCAGAATGTATAGTGTATTGCCAGCTTTAGATTGTAAGCTGTCACAAGCAGGAGCCTCCTACCCCTCTTGACTTGAATTGCATTGTAACTGTACCATCTTACTTTGTAAAGTGCTGTGCAAACTGTTGGTGGTATATAAATTACTGTATTTATCGGCATATAACACGCACAGGCATATAACACGCACCCTAATTTTAGGAGGGAAGTTTCAGGAAAAAAACTTTCCACAACCCCCTGCATATAACACGCAGGCACAGTTTACCCTCTATTTTCAGGGTAAAAAAATGAGTGTTATACACCAATAAATATGGTAATCATAATAATAATAATAATAGCTCATCTTGTGATAAGGAAGGTGTCTGACATAAAGAAATAGCTCTAACTGATGTAGCAAATGTTCCAATAAGTTCAATATTTTGTTTGTTTTAGAATCCATCGTCCTTTTGTTACATGGGCACAATGATGGGTGGTCAAGGGCAATACTATCTCATCATATAGAGTACATGGCATACAATTGAACAAATTAAATTTATGTTATGGAGGGGGATTTGCATTTACTGTAATTCAGTTTTTATTTCTAGTATTTTTTCATCAATTGGCAGCAGAATTTAAGCCACCAACATCTATAAAAAGCGGAACTGCAGCAAAATTGATTGTGAACAGCACAATTCAGATGTTATCTCTTATGATTAGTGTCCTGGGCCTGGAAATATGACAATTTTCATTCATGCCTTATACAATACAACAAGCCAGTTCTTGTTTTAATACATTGCAGGGTTATATTGTTTACCCCTCCCTTTCCTCCCCTTCACCCTCATTCATTCACAAAAAACGTGTAATCTTTTCAAGGCATCCTGTGAATAGACAAGAGAAGAGGAGGGGCCACAATACAAAAAATCAGATGACCGTACATCAGCTATTTCCAAGTTTACTTATTCGTTCATAAAAGCAATACACAAGAGATGGATGGAGACCTAAACATTCATCTTTTGTGCTTTTCTTTTTGTGTTTACTTGCTTTTAGGAACACATAAAGAAGGAGTACCTGACTAAGAGCAGGCATGCGTGGGCCAATTTGTAGGGACACACTGCTTTATTTTATTTGTATGGAAGAGGAGGGAGCCTTGTCCATTCACAGCACACCTTGTATTTAGTGAACAGGATATTTGGTGTTTTGTGAATGGACAAGAGGAGAGGGAACAGCGACAGGATCTCTTCAATGTATGTATGAGAACCAAAGCAGTTGTAGCCACAGTGCTGTAAGTTTAGCACTGCCCGTTGTATTTGATACACTACTAAATGAATTAAACAGTAAACAAATGGGAACATTTTACACCCCATGACAAGAGGTAGCTTTTTTTGCCTTAAGAATTAAAAGCAAGATTTGTGGCAAGAGGTCCATTTTAAGGTTAGTGGTCCTTTAAGGATATTGAGTGCAATGTAGATTTGATTAATTCCGATCAGTGCTAATAGGCTCACAACTTTTAGTGTAGTACCAGATCAGTAGGTTTGCACTGTTCATAATTTGACCACTTGTTGGTATTGCAGCCAGTTCACATCGGGTTAAGTACCGGTACTAGTTTTCATAAATCTGAACTCCAGGCATGATCATCATTGGACGCTTACATTGATCCAGCTTGGACTGATGTAAGTAACCATATCTCATACATGAGGGACTACTGTGGAAAGTAACCATCATTGTAGTAGTCGCCATTACTAAAGTGATCACCACAATCTTCTAGGTCCTGTGCTGAGTGGCTTTCCTTTTGCATAGTGACCACAGGGTGTGGCTCACTCGCCACTATTGACAGAATGCCTTGTATGTATTGCTTTAAGGAAATCAAGTCATCCTCCGATTGGATGAGACAAAGAGGTTGTGCGATGACATCATGATCTCCACCTTGTCCAATCAGAGAACACCTTGTACTCTTTGAAAAAATGCGTTTTGTGAATGATGTCAGTGCCAAATTCCCCCACCATCTTTCCCTGTGGTCACTATCCCGAAGGGAAGCCACTCAACATAAGACGTTGAAAATTGTGATTACTGTAGTAGTAGTAGTAGTTCCTCAGGTAAGAAATATGCATTATTACTTTGGTCCAGTTTGGACTGATGCAATGAAGATCATACCAGGACTTCATTTTTAAACTCATATGTAATACTAAGCAAAGACTAGTACTTAAAATTTGGATGCAAAAAAGGCAGGGCCTAATATCAACATCAATGTGTTAATCTCTATTTAAAAAAGGCATACACACTGTAAAAGAATATTATTAGTGACAGCTAAAGTGTTCTTTTTTTTTTCTTAACTTTTTTCAACTCGCAAACCATGTGTTTAAAAAAAAAAAGAATTTCTCCAGCTCTGGGTCCAACTTGCTCCTCGGTCCAGCTCCAGCTCCAGCAATTCCAATGAGCCCAGCTTGTTGTTTACATCCTACCCTAGGGGGGGGGGGGCTGTGATCATGCAGGCTGGGCTCACAGCACTCCAGGAGTGGTGCTTGCATGCCATTGTGTGCACACAGTTAAGTCTTAGGAGGATGCCCCTACCCACTGCCATCAGAAAAAGAAGAAGCCGGTGATGACCTATTTTACCAGTAAGAAGACGTCTAAAAAAAAGGTAAGTATAGGGGGTTGAAAAAAAACTACAAATACATGAAGGGAGGGAGGGGCCTTAAGTGGGCGATGGGGTAAAATGTTTATTTTCTATATTTTACTAATGAGGCCCCTTTCACACGGGGCAAGTCAGTAATGATTCGGCCCGTGAACCTCCGCTTGCTCAGCCGGGGATCACTCCGTTGATCCCCTCTGAGCCGGCTGATGACAGTGCAGTCCCTGCACACTGTGCAGGGACCGCACTGTCTTTTCTCTGCTCTTCCATATGGGGGGATCGGATAAACATGGACCGTCTGTCCGTGTTTATCCTGATCCGATCCGCCAGACGGATGGAAAAGTCGGTTTTTCCTCCGTCACACTTTGGCGAATCGGAGCGTGTCGGATGTCAGCGGGCATATCACCGCTGACATCTGTGGCTCCATAGAGGAGCACGGAGCGCCTGTTCAGGTCTGCCTGGCGGGCGGACTGTGTGAAAGAGCCCTTACATTGCTGCCTGAATAAATGTTTATAAAGGCCAACAGAGAGCTCCTTAAACAGGGATATTCAGAGAGGTGGTATCTACTTGAAAAACATGGAAGATATCAAAGATAAAAAAAAGTAATGAAGATTTGAAGAGTTCAGGGGTCAGTAGCATAGTTGAGGGGTCTGTAGTAAGTAACACAGAGTTCAGTACTAAGTAATGCAGAGTTCAGGGGTTAGTGATAAGTAATGCAGAGTTCAGAGGTCAGTAGTAAGTAATGCAGAGTTCAGGGATTAGTGATAAGTAATGCACAGTTATGGGGTTAGTGATAAGTAATGCAGAGTTTAGAGGTCAGTAGTAAGTAATGCAGAGTTCAGGGGTTAGTGATAAGTAATACAGAGTTCAGAGGTCAGTACAGGCATACCCCACTTTTAAGTACACAATGGGGTTTATTTACTAAAGCTGGAAAGTGCAATATATGGCTCAATTCTGCACAGAAACCAATGAGCTTCCAGGTTTTATTACCAGACTTAATTGAACAAGCTGAAGTTAGAAGCTCATTGGTTTCTATGCAGAAGTGAGCCTGATATTGCGATTTCCAGCGTTAGTAAATAAACCCCATTGTGTACTTAAAAGCGGGGTATGCCTGTATTAAGTAGTGCAGAGTTCAGGGGTTAGTGATAAGTAATGCAGGGGTCGGTAGTATGTAAGCAGAGTTTACAGGTCAGTAGTATGTAGCTTGAAGTGCAGGGATCAGTAGAATGCAATGCACAGTGCAGAGGTCTGGAGTAAGTAACAGGGTGCAGGGGTCAAGAGCAGTGGTCTTCAAACTTCGGCACAGAGGCCAGATGTGCCCCTTTGCTTGCTTTTATTGAATCTTTGAGGCAATATTTCATCCACTGAAATCAACAATGGGGCATAACCCCCCCCCCCCACAGGGCCCAATGAAAGGGCAAAATCCATGCCAATGACACCAACAATGGGATGCAATCTCCCCCAATGACACCAAAGATGGGACACAATTGCTCCCACTGATACTAAAGATGCGGCATTGTTTTTTCTCAGTGATGTTGGGACATTTTCTTCTCCCAATGGCCACAGTCTGTGCCCCCCTAAAGTCTGAAGGACAGACCCTGGTGAAGAATAACTGATACAGATTGCCAAGGTCTGGAGTATGTAAAGCAGAGTTTTGGGGTAGCTGAAAACTGTGGATTCCTCTTATAACTGCCAGCCCGGCACTGACTGTCATTACATCCAGCACCCTTGTGCAGCCTACTGGTGCCCTGGCCCTGACAAGCAATTGACAGGTAGATCAAGATCAATGGGTTGCAGAACCCCCTATCATATGTATAAAGGCACGTACACACAGCCAGACTTTTTGCCAACAAACTTCAAAATCTGCAAATTTTCAAATTTGTCTGATCGTGTGTACGCTCCATCGGACCAACTTTTCCGGGTTTCATCGGACAAAAAGTTCGGTCTGCAAACGGACAAAATTTTCGGCAACAAAAGTCCAATGGTGCCTTGTTCGACCATGTGTACAGCAAACCATCGGACTTTTGTACATAGTGCAATTTCGCATGCTCAGAACCAATGTTAAAATCAACCAACAATAGCAGAAGTTAACCAAAGGGTGGCGGTAAAGAGCAGAAAAGAGCAAAAAAAACATGTGATGTTGGGAAAGTTTTAGAAAAGTTTGCAGAAAAGTCAGAGCGTGTGTATGCTATGGGTGTGCCTGGCCAACTCCCTTCGGACAAAACTCCAAGGGAAAGTTTGTTGGATGTCGGACCGTGTGTACGAGGCTTTACACAATATTCCAGTTTCCTGATAATACAACAGAAGCTGGGAGGAAGCGCTATCAGCCCTGTTCTCATCAAGTCTTATAATAACCTATCTGGCCAGCCTATTGTAGGCGTTTGCCAAAAGTCAGATAGTGGAGTTTCCTCTGCATGCTTTGCATAAATAAGGACTGCTTGCATTCATCCCTAATGTCATCATTGGCTAGTCATCGTGTCTCTGTAACAAATGCCTTTACTGGGAATTTTAGTAGTGATGTATGAAATCTGAAGCAAAAGTGGACCTGTTTCCCATAGAATCCAAAAGGATTCAGTGTTTTTTGTCAAAGATGACCAAACATTGTTGAGCTATTGTTTCAGATTTCATAAATAAATCCTGTACTTTGTGAATAAAGCAGGGCCTTTAGATCAGAAGTGCAGGAAAGAAAACTAAACCTATGACAGACAAAATCCAAATTTTAGTTAAAAAACAAAACAAAAAAAAAAAAAACGTACATTTAAAAGCCTCACAATTTTTTTTGCTCAACTTTTCATAAGTCAGCTTATGTTAACCATCTTCTGCTCATCCACATTCCAATGGTCGAGAAGTGAACAGATGACAACAAAGATCTCTTAAACTATTTACAGCAGCACGGGTTTGTAGAACTACATATCATTGGTCTAGTAACTGTAGTGTACCAAACTAACAGTTTAAAGTAAAATATTAATAGATCCGTTCTGAGATCAGATAGCTGGAATACCTCCTTGGGACTACTATAAAATGTAACAGGTCACTGGACCATGAATGTAAGGTGTATTTGGGTGAATGTTTTTCCATTCCAGGTAAGGATAAAATGTAAACGTCTTTAAAAATCTGTAGTGCTTACAATGCCAAGTCCTCTGTGCATGCACATCCTTTCTGTACAAATGGGGGTAAAAACTAATTTTTCTCCTGGTTGTAGTTTTTCCATTCACACAGAATAGAGTAAATCAGGAAAATACTGCATTATGGCCACACGATGGAGCTGATGATCATAGTAAATATAATAATGATGCCTATGGTCATCAGCACTAGTGCTTTTCCTAACTCATTCTATTTTGTATGAAAAATAACATTAGTTCTGGAAAGACACTAGCCTAATAATATTTGTTTTTACACCCATTTGCACAAAACAACGACAGCTTCACGGGATGGAGAGCTTTTAAAAAAAAAATACAGTTGAACCTTGGATCACAAGCATAATCTGTTCCAGGAGAATGCTTGTAATCCAAAGCACTTGCATATCAAAGCAAATTTCACCATAGAAGTCAATGGAAACAAAGACAATTAGTTCCCCATTGACTGCTATGGCATGCAATACCGCATGTGGTCAGAGGTGGGGGGTGCTGGAGAGCCTCAGAAATACTCGTGGACAGCCCGGCTGATCTCGGAAACCCTCGAAATGGCTTGGAAACACTCAGGAATGGAGTGTTTCCAAGTGATTCCGAGTATTTCCGAAAGTCTCCAAACCATCAGAGTGTCATCGGCTTCCCCGCACCTCTGGCCAAATGCGGTACTGCATACCCAATTGGCTTTAATTCTGTTAGTTTTGCGAGACAATACTCATGCATGGGAAAGTCTTAAAAGTTGCTTGTCTTTTAAAACGCTTGTTAACTGTGTTACTCGTAAACCAAGGTTCTACTGTACACCCCACACAGGATATCTTTCTATTCTCAGTCTTAATTATATTGTAGATAGTTTTCGGACAGTTATAATATCAGTATTTTATTATGCGGGAAGTTTTATTATTTTTACTGAATACTTAACTACGTTTTTTATTATATTTATTCATAGTGTCACTTTTAGGTTTTTCACATTTAAGTTTATTGTTGCTTAACAAATACAGTGTTTTTTGCAAGGCCCAAAATACTGCCCCTGTTCTGCAAAGCAGACAGCTCAAGGTACCAGTATACAGCCATAGTTTATTTCAAAAGCTACCTAGGGTCTTTAAACATGGAGAAATCCATTGTACAAATTTGTGACTAGAGACTGGTCAAGTTCTAGTCCACTCCCTTCTATTGCATACATCTGTCTATTGGCTAGTAAATAGGATAGGTGACTTCACTAGCTTATAGGAAGGTGGGGAGATAAAGTGGTGGATAAAGAGGGTTGTTCAGAGCACAGCAACGCTCATTTTGCATAACAGAACATTGGAGTTACAAGGGGGGTCTGAGGGCTGGTTCGCACCATAAAAAGTGCGTTCAAGCGTGACTTTTTTTGCATTTACGCATGTACCCTCACAGCACATTTAGGACAGACCATTAATTTCAAACACATGGAAATGTGCAAAAAGTACTGCAGGCACCATTTTTAAAATCATGCTGCACCAAAACGCATGGTACTGAGATATTATGAATTTTGGCGGCTGCGGATGCACCACATATACTAGATGCATTAGGGTACAATAAGGAGATGGTGTGTAAACCAGCCCTCATGGCAATCTATGGATGTGCGTGGGCACTTGTACCACCTGCTCTTTAGCATGCAAAAAGTTTACGTTTATGTTATGAAAATCATGGTGAAAAAAGAAAACAAAAAATAATTTTCTGCAGATTAGACCACAAAATATTGTTCATATAAAACCTTATAGAAGACATTTTAGTTTTAATTGTTAAAGGTATTTATATAACACACATCTCCCCCAGCCCTCAAGGAGCTTAAAATCGAAGCTCTCTAGCTTCATACAATAGAGCATTTTGGAGTGTGGAAGGAAACCCAACAAGCTAAGGGAAAACTTGCAGATAGCATCTTTGCTGGGATTTGAACCAAGGACCCCAATGCAACGAGATAGAAATGCTTGCCCCTGTGTTGCCCTTATAGCTTTCTGTAATTATTCATTTATGGTGATTCCTAAATGAAGACATCGCTGATTTATAGTCTGTAAAAAGCATTTAAAGAGGAACTGCAGTCTGCTCACATAATTTGTAATGAAAACATCTTTGCCATTCTGAAGCTTCCCTCCAACCACGTTGCATTATATTTTATATATACTGTGTTTCTGTACTTGCCAAATATGCTGCAGAAATCTCCTTCCACTAAGTCTGACTGCATCCATTTTAATTGTGGGAAGCTGAAGCTGCTGCCTGTTCACTTCCTGGATTTACACAGACACAACAGAGGCACACCTCCAGCTCTGCAGCTTTCATTAGCCCTCTCTTCCCGGCAAACTCTCACGAGAGTGAGAGAGACTAATGACCTGACAACAAAGAAGTGGGCTCTATAAGGTATTTACTGGAAAAAAATGTTTTACTATCTAAAGTTAAAACAACAAGGGCAGATGTTTTAATACATGGAAAGATGACTGAAGGTCCGCTTTAAGTCAATCACAGGATGAGGCATGCATGGGAAAGCCTGAAATGTGCTTTTAAATTGCCTCTGCATTTTGTTTTACTGTACATCAAACACTGATTATAGAATATTTATTGGAAGGAGACAAAAAGAACCGCAGTGTTGTTCATTTCCTTTTATAAATGATAGTGTCTCTTTACAGGAGAAACAAACTGCTATGTTTTCCCTACAGTGACCCTAAAGATAGTCATTAATACAGTAAAACGAGCTGCAGATGTTTGGATGTAGGCTAACATGCTTGTCTGATTGACAGAATACTGTTGTTCACATCACTCTGTACCTAAGCCTGGGAAAGGCCGTGGGTCCTGTGATAAATGCCTAACATATGTGGACTTTTACCTCTAAAGCCTTTTCCTGTGTACATGTACTAACTACGTTATACCCAAATCATATGTTTTATAATTCCGCAGTGTTCTACTGTATATATTTCTGTAGCAATATAGTGGGGGGTCAGCAACCAGTAGATTGCGGACAGGTGACTGGTAGATTATGGTCAGAACTTGCAGACCCGCCATTCCCCCCTTGCTTGCTAGTGCCCCCTTGCTTTTCGCATAGGCATTTTTCTAAAACTAGTTTGACTGGGAGAGTTACATTGCTCCCAGCCGTGATTTGTTAGGGTTAATGACCTGTGTCGTTCTGGAAAGGACCACTGGCTCGGACTGCATTCTGAGGATGTGAGTTCATCTTTGGCCGGCAGTGGGAGCTGGAGGGATTTCTGGCGGTTGGAATCTTCCCCAGCAGCCAATTGGAGAGGATTTTCTCTTGCTGGGTATGCTGGGAGGGATATATCTGGGATGGAGGTCAGGTGTTCAGGGGCGCTTTTGCGGCAAGGGGTCCCACCTTCAGGGTGTGTGCATTCATGGACCCTGCCGACGTGGCCCACCTGGCCAGGTTATAGGTCTTATCGAGTCTCAATCAGAGACGAAACTGAGGGGACCCCGGTGGTTCGCTGGGTTCCCAAATGCCGTAGAGAAGATCCGGCGTCCGGGCAATGGACAGGTACGCTTTGCTGTCACCCGGAGATCTGTTCTAAGATAGTTGCTGGGAGGATTTGCTCTGTTCGGACACTCCAAATCATTTACATTTTATTGGCCTGTGGCAGGGGCTTAGAGTCGGGTCGGTAAGAGAGACTCGTTCCTCCAGCTAGAATTTAAAGGTGGCGTCCCGGCTGCTGTCTGAGAGAGAGAGACCTGTCTGGGAGACACCTCGCCCGCCCAAGGCATTGAGTGGCGACGTGCGGGCTTTGTGTTTTTTTCAAGAGCTAATCTCTGCTACACCTATAACCAGGCCTGACATCTAGAGTTCTTTCCTTCTCATCAACCTATTCTTCCTTCACCGAGTTGATGTTCGGCAATGTTGGCCTGGAATTAAAGCATTGAGAAAACCTTTATTCACTGTGTGGACACTCAATTACTATCTAGTGCTTCTGGTGCACCCCTAGACAAAAGTGAGAGTGACTTGAATCTGTCGATCCCATAATCAAACCAATTACCTGCTTCTTAACTCGAAAAAAGTCCCGCCCTTTGTTTGGACCTGTCACGCTTCGTGTCTTGTGTGACTAATGTAGCAGAGGGGAGGGGGAAGTGCTGCGGAAGGGGAAGTGCTGCAATCTTATAAAAGGGACAGTCCGTGCTGCGGGCTGGGTAAAACGGCTTGGCAGGCCGTATGCGGCCCGCGGGCCGTAGTTTGAGGACCCCTGGGTTAGACACTAATGTCTACCCTTGGCAGAGCTAACATCCTCTTCTCCTAGAGTAGGAGGATGAACAGAATAGGTATATGCTCAGCTAAAATGTTTCCACATAGAGAGAAGAATGTTTGACTAACTTAAGTAAAATAGGGTTTTTCCAAGTTGTTGGAAAATCTCCCTATGCTGTGCCTGAAACCCTCAGAACTGCCCCTGTGAGTCTTGAAAATCACTGGATTCTTGCCAATAGGCTCTCCCTTTATGTCTGTCACCTTGAGAAAGAGGATCTGCATGTCGCTAAAGTGTTGGTAACTGGCTGTGCCTTGTGAGATTACCTAAGTTAACTTTGCAATTAGTTTTTTTCTATGTAGCCCCTTTTTGCTTTCTAAAACCCAACAGAGGTTCCAATCCATCGTCACTCTTTCCAGAACTTAAAAAAATGAATGACAGTATATGCAATATGAAAACTATTTAGCAAATAGGAGGAAGGAGAATTAAGAGAAAAACTTCTAAGTTCTGGACAATACTATTGTCTGGTACCACATCCTATATATAGACATTAGGGTTGTCCCGATACCACTTTTTTAGGACCGAGTACAAGTACCGATACTTTTTTCCATGTACTCGCCGATACCGAATACCGATACTTTTTTAAATGTCATGTGACAGTTTTCAAACCACATTACAGACTAAGGATATTTTTTTTAGAAATATGAAGAACTCTAACTCAAGACATTATAAAAGAATAAAAATGAGTAAAAATGAATAAAAATGTTTTATTTGCCTGTCAGGCAGTAGTAAAAAACTCGAAGAATTTTCACAGAACATGTTGATAAATACAAAAAAAGTATCGGCAGAAGCATTTGCACGAGTACAAGTACTCCCGCAAATACTCGGTATTTGTCCCGATACCGATACTAGTATCGGTATCGGGACAACCCTAATAGACATAAAATAAAAAACCTAACTTAAAAAAAAGGACTAATGGTACCACAAATTTTATAAAAGAGGTAATTTTTTTTCTTACAAATGTTAAAACAATTGAGATATACAAAAATTCTGGAAATACATATATTATTCTCATACAAATTATTTGTGTATCACATCATGCTTTGCTCATCATCCATTGCCCATTAAGGTGATGAGTTGCTTGCTGAAATTTCAACGCGTTTCACGGTTCATCAGGAGGGAAGAACTGTTAAATATATAGCAATCACATTCATGCAAGGTTTCACTAGAATTATACGACTCCTGAATTCATCTTCCTGGAAGGAAAGATCAAAATGCCAATGATTTGTGACCGAGAGGTCTAGAAAGTAACCATGAGTACAGGTAATGGTATATGTCCTGATAGTGTACTTCTCAGTGATGAGGCACCTGCATACACAGCAGATGCCAATGCATAGTCTTTTCCAGAAGACCATGCTCCAGGAGGTATCAAGGTGGGTCGCCAAATGGGTGTGAATAGGGTTGCTTAAGATTTGGTGACCCACCTTGATCCCTCCTGGAGCAAGTTCTCCTGAAGAGGACTGTACTTTGGCATCTGCTGTTTATGCAGGTGCCCCATCACTGAGAAGTACACTATCAGGACATATACCATTACTTTAACCTGTGATTACTTTCCAGACCTCTGGGTCACAAATCATTGTCCTTTGATCCTGTCCTTCCAGGAAGATGTAATCAGGAGTAGCATAATTCTACTGCAACCTTGTATGTATGTATGTAAATGCTATATATGTAAAAGAGTTTCATTGTGCTTGCCTTCCTGATGAAGCAGGCTGCTGACCTGCGAAACAAGTTGAAGTTTCAGTAAGAAACGTATTACCTTAATGGGCCATGGATGATGAGCAAAGCATGATGTGGTACACAAATTAATTTGTATGAGAATAATATATGTATTTACAGATTTTTTATATGTCTCAATTTTTTTAACATTGGTAAGAATAAAATGTACATGTTTTATAATATGTGTGGTACCATCAAAGTCCTGATTTTTCTAGTTAGGTTTTTTTTCTTTAATGTCTATATGCAATATGAAAGAATCTGTGGCTAAGGCAACTTTTTTGGGACGCCCTAAAAAAAATTCTTGTTCACACACTGTCTTTATTTAATCGAATTAGTCCTTGTTATGCCCTGCACAAAGGCTTCACATATGCATGACTTTATAGCTTATTACAAGGTCACTTAGCTGTTTATAGAAGGTCCCAAACGTTGTTTTATTTCCCATATTGTAAAACTTAACCTGGAAAAGGAAACGCAGTGCTTGCCAGTGGCAACATTTGGGCAGATGTTTCTCATCACTGTCTTGCAGCCTGTTACGCGCAGTGACGCAAATATCCTGCACAGTCAGCTCTATAAGGAAAAGTCAGAGCAGAGAGAGTGTTACAGGGCAGCCTATTTGGTGTTGTATATATTATGCTCTTAGTAGAATATAAACATATATAATAACACTTTACTAGCTGTCTTAAAACCTCTCCACCACAATATAAAGGGCTCAGTATGGAGATGTAAAGCTTATGTTCTGAATGTGAACTTTTATGTCTTTTGTTTTTGTTACTAAAAATTATATTGCCTATCTTACTAGGACTTTGAAAAATGATCAGCATGTGCAATGTAATGAAACAATGTAATAACTCAGTGTTATGAGGTCATATTTCAGCTAGCACTTTATGTACTAAGACTCTAGTTGAGCAGTAATGCAGATAGAAAAACATCAGATTATAAAAACTTATATATGGAGGAAAAGGTAAGTAAATAGTGTTTCAGCAATGCAGTTTAATTACTGATTCAGATGGCCCTTAAAGTAGATGTAAACTTTAATTGAACAAAATTTAGATTTCTAAAGCACTGCGTATCATTTTGTCTTTTTTTATTATACAATTTATGTTTTCACCTCCATTTATTCTTTTTTTTGCATGTCAGTGCTGCCTATCTTCTGCACCCTTATAAGTGATGGCTGCATATTTCTCAGAGCATGTTTTCTTATGATGACCACCGTGGACCATTCCTTAGTAATGTGTGGTAAAATGGGCATTTGTAGTCTCCAATGTGACAGAATGACAGGGACAATCCGTTGTCACCCTATACCAGGAACTGTCTGAACAAGGACATTCATGGCATGATCACTAGATTTTTTTAATGAAAATTATTTTTACTTAAAGGATAAGTTCACCTTTTGGAACATGCTACATGTAATGCCCTGTACACACGATCAGACTTTTGCCCGACCAAACTCCGACGGAATTCCATTGGAGGAAAAGGCAACATGTATGTAAACTCTGATGGAATTCCTTGGAATATACGATGGAAAAACTCAGATGGGCATACACACGGTCGGAATTTCCAATGGAAAAAGTCCATCTGACTTTTTCCATCAGAAATTTTGATCGTGTGTACAAGGCATTACAGATTTCTTTATTGGATATTGGAGGAATATAATAAAACATGACATCTCTGCCTGTTTTTATTACTGTCAGTGTCTCTGCTAGGAAGGTGACTCTCTACCTCTCAACAAGATGAAAAGTGATAGGCAAATTAATGTGGTTGGGCCCAAATTTATTCTGCAGCAGGACAATGACCTCAAACATGCAGCCAATGTCATTAAAAGAGAAGTTGAGGATTTAAAAAAAAAAAAACATTTATACTCACCCAGGTGGATACAGCATCGATCCGATGCCACACCTGTCCCCTGCAGCTCTGCCGTTAGAACTCAGTGATCAAACACATTGATCACTCAGTTCTCCCTCTCTGCTCTAAGCATAGAGCTGGGGCTGTCAGTCAGCAGCTCTCTGCTCTCCCTTCCAGCGCTCACTGGGGCACTGGGCTGTAGAATGGCGGGAAGGGGCTTGCTCAGGCTCTCAGTGGACAACTGTGAGACTAAGGCAGGTGTCGGTCCTGACCATATTATCAGGATCTTTCCTGGGCCTGGACCGAGCGACGTCAGTGACAGCAGGATTTGCATTCCTGTGATCCATAGAAGTGTAGCCAAAGAGCTTTGGCCACACTTCTCCTTTAAGAACTTTCTTCAATGTAAAGAAGAACAAGGAGGCCTGCAAGTGATGGTTTGGGCCCCCACAGAGCCCTGATCTCAACATCAATGAGTTTGTCTGGGATTACATGAAGAGACAGAAGGATTTGAGGCAGCCTACATCCACAAAAGATCTGTGGTTAGTTGTCCAAAATGTTTGGGACAACCTATCTGCCGAGTTCCTTCAAAAACTGCGTGCAGATGTTCGTAGAAGAATTGATGAATTCATGCTGTTTTGAAGGCAAAGGGTGGTCCCACCAAATTTCTCTTTTGTTCAGTTGCTTTCTATTTTGTTAATTGATGAAAATAAACTAGTAAGTAACACATCTGAAAGCATACTTATTTTAAAGCATTTTTTTCACACATGCCTAAAAACTTTTGCACGGATACATATATATATACAGTACAGACCAAAAGTTTGGACACACCTTCTCATTCAAAGAGTTTTCTTTATTCTCTTGACTATGAAAATTGTAGAGTCACACGAAGGCATCAAAACTATGAATTAACACATGTGGAATTATATACATAACAAAAAAGTGTGAAACAACTGAAAATATGTCATATTCTAGGTTCTTCAAAGTAGCCACCTTTTGCTTTGATTACTGCTTTGCACACTCTTGGCATTCTCTTGATGAGCTTCAAGAGGTAGTCACCTGAAATGGTCTTCCAACAGTCTTGAAGGAGTTCCCAGAGATGCTTAGCACTTGTTGGCCGTTTTGCCTTCACTCTGCGGTCCAGCTCACCCCAAACCATCTCGATTGGGTTCAGGTCCGGTGACTGGAGGCCAGGTCATCTGGCACAGCACCCCATCACTCTCCTTCTTGGTCAAATAGCCCTTACACCGCCTGGAGGTGTGTTTGGGGTCATTGTCCTGTTGAAAAATAAATGATGGTCCAACTAAACGCAAACCGGATGGAATAGCATGACGCTGCAAGATGCTGTGGTAGCCATGCTGGTTCAGTGTGCCTTCAGTTTTGAATAAATCCCCAACAGTGTCACCAGCAAAGCACCCACACACCATCACACCTCCACCTCCATGCTTCACGGTGGGAACCAGGCATGTAGAGTCCATCCGTTCACCTTTTCCACGGTGGTTGGAACCAAAGATCTCAAATTTGGACTCCACTAGATTTCCACTGGTCTAATGTCCATTCCTTGTGTTCTTTAGCCCAAGCAAGTCTCTTCTGCTTGTTGCCTTTCTTTAGAAGTGGTTTCCTAGCAAATATTCTACCATGAAGGCCTGATTCACACAGTCTCCTCTTAACAGTTGTTCTAGAGATGTGTCTGCTGCAAAATGTGGCTACTTTGAAGAACCTAGAATATGACATATATTTTCAGTTGTTTCACACTTTTTTGTTATGTATATAATTCCACATGTATTAGTTCATAGTTTTGATGCCTTCAGTGTCATGAAAATAAAGAAAACTCTTGGAATGAGAAGGTGTGTCCAAACTTTTGGTTTGTACTATATATATATATATATATATATATATATATATATATATATATATATATATATATATATATATATATATATATAATTACAGTTTTCTAAGAACCCTGGAAGCAGATTCTATTCTATTCTGTAAGCCCTCTTATTGCCTTTTAATCAGCCACTTTTAATTAGTTCATGGTTCTTGAAGAACACTAACTAAATAAGTAACAAATTTGTCACAACAAATGAGTTTACACGAGAGGGATGTCATTAGTTAATGATGCTTTTAAAGAGCCAGACTTTGGTATAGGCAAGGTCTGGTGTTTATTTCCTATGGATGGCATGCACTGCAGCTTCTGTGGACTTAGCAGCATCAATTATGGCTTTTGTGTGGGTGTTGTCATAAGATTTGAACCATGACTTTCATTTGATCCGCTTTTTTTGACAAAAGTGTTTCATTAGCTGTAATGATCTGCCTAGGAAACAAATCTTTCAGGGTTATTTTTCTTTATAATTGCCTGTGGTTGGCTGTCTTTGGTAATGTTACGGTTCAAAATAACAGCGTGATATCAAATAATTGATTTAAATGACCTAATTCTCAGAAATTTGAGCTTCTCTTTGTAGGTAGATTACGTTTTGTGTTTTCTGCGGAAATTATGCAATTTGCTTTAAATTGCCTGAGTTTATATAAAACTGTTTATAGGATTACTATACTGAAGGACATCCTGTGGTTGCGTATAGTACTATATGGAGTTACTGTATATAGTCAGTTCCTTGTATTTGGCCAATTTGGCCAGGGTATATTTTTTAAATTAGAGAGTTGGCTCATGAGTAAATACATTTTTTATTATGGTGTCTGAACTAAGTCTGTAATGATATGCAATTATTTACATATATTTTTAGTAAGAATAGGTGAACTAAACTGACCAACATCCAATTGTGTGAGATATATATATATATATATATATATATATATATTAGGGCTGTGCAAATTAACTTTTATTAATCGATTAATCTTTAATTTTTTTGATCGATCAAAATCTTTTTGATCGATTAAAATTCTTTTGATTGGTACTCACCTCTCTGCCGGTTTCTGGGCCTTCAGGGAGTTCTGTCGGTGATCCGGTGACATCACGGACACTGGCGGGGCTTGCCGTGTCCATCTGAAGGGCTCCTTTGCTGTGCCTTCATATCTGCATGCCGGCGGGACCTTACTATCTGCCACACGCAAGGTCTGTTACACTTCCCTCTATCACTTCCCTCTATCAACCTGGGATTCTACAACCATCCACTGGGAGTTGTGATAGTTCCCTTCATGGGACATCTACATGCCGACTTATGTTAACCTCTCCTCATCTGGATTCAGCAGTGATATCGTTGAACACATTTTTATACCAGTATTATACTTAGATACATGTTTTTATGACTGCTTTTGGTACCATTTGGTATTACTCGCACCATTTTTACAGTTTATGTAGCTACATCGATTTTTATCTCCAGTGCAATATTTATTTGGTTACCTACTTGAAGACTATAAAAGTTTTAATGCTATTCCTATCGAGCGCTGCCTTTGTGTGTTTTTTGTATCCTGCTATCCATTTTTCCAGTGGTTGGAGCTGCACTGGGAATCAGCCTGCAAGGAGGTCAGCTAAAAGTAGTTGGATCTGTATGTGCATTATAATTAATCGAAATTAGTCGATTAATCGATTAAAAAAACAAACGATTAATTGAACACAACATTTTTGATCAGTAACAGCCCTAATATATATATATATATATATATATATATATATATATATATATATATAAAATATACACACACACAGTATATCATTTATATACACTGTATAATCAGTGTATTGTCTGGTTGATCATGTTGCTGGATGACATTTAGTAATTGTTGCTGCCTCCCTGAGAAAGTTACATATTTGGTACTGCTTTTCTGAGACCAAAAAAACGAAGCATAGCTTAGTAAGCATAGTTCAGCTGAGAAATTCAGTAATTTTCAACAGTTCTCATGTTACTTTTTGGCACATTAATGGCTCTTACAATTGTTTTATATGGGAAAATACAGTTTAGTGTTGATGAAGTTATTTTATTATTTCCCTCACTTACCCCCCCCCCCCAGGGCTTTTATGCGTAGGAGAAAATCAGTAACATGCTTCTCGCCCCCATATAATCTTGGCCAAGCCACCAGTGTTGCTTAAGATCAGCTATATGGGAGAAAAATATAAAAAGTAAAAAATAAACTTAAACGTGACCCAGTCTGCAAAACTCAAATATTGCATTTGATATTAATGATTTTTCTGTATTTTATATACCATGGGCATGTAGTGAAGCACTGTGTAAGGGGCATTTACTTGGCTTTGTATTTGTGTAATCTTTTTTTAGGGAAAATCAGTTCACCTTGGCGAAGGGAGGGGTTAAACCTGGTATCTCCCATTTATAAGTGGTCACTCTCCAGAGAGATGGTCCCTTGGGTTGGCCCAACCCCTTGCACATAGGGATGAGAGTAGGCATTGGATGCAGGGAGGGCAATAAAGTAAAACATGATTTTGTTTTAGAATCACTTTAACCTGGATCACAGAAAACATAGGCCTATGTGTACAGGTGCTTTGGGCTATAGGGGGTTAACAGGACTATTTTGAAATTCCAAGACTTTAGGCACAGCGATCACTTGCAGTTGTACATTGTGATTAGAAGTGATTACATGCGGCTGCATTTAGCTGCGGTGGAACATTTTTGCCATTTATGATGTGCTTCCTGTTGTTTTTCTTTCCTTGTTGCCACTGCTATCTACAGGTGACATAGTACACTGCGATAATCCTGTACAGATAGCTGCGATAAACCGGTTCTGGACAGGCAGGATGGTTCAATGACAGTCCAGATACAAGGCAGGCAAGGTTCAGAGTAGTCAGGGTTTAATCCTTAGTCAAAAGGCAAGAAGAGTTCAGAGAGTAGTCGATATCCAATACGAGGTAATCAATGAGGGAATCCAAACTAGTAGGCAGGGCAGACAAACAGAGAGTTTGGAGCATGGGTTAAAATGCAATATCACAAGCATAAGACTGCAGACTTGGCTGGCTTGAAACAGTTTACAGAGTTTCTCGGCACGAAGTCAGAACTAGTTAAAACAAACAATAAAAATTTAAAGTAAATAATTAATTAGCTATAAATAGTCCATTTATAGTCCATATAGGCACATGGGAGGTGTATACACATGTAACTATGTTTATAAAAGAGATCTGGAAGGCGGCAGCTAGCCAGCTTTGTTGCAAGACAAGAAGGGGGAAGAGAAGGGAAGCGCAACCTAAGTGCAATAGTTAAAACTACCTTTTAATTCACATGGGTAAAAAACACTTACAGGATAAAACTATGTATCAGGCTCATCAAATCCAGGAAGGTGGAGCTGGGGGTGCCGTGTCTCAGCATACAATTCCTGGGGTTAAGTAGGGAGAAATGTGGGCTCCTCTCTGTGTATCCTGTGGCCATCAGGAAGCAGAAACCAGCATGGGACACGGCCGGAGATGACATCACTGGAACAACAAACGATTGGGTTTAGGAGGCTGATAATAGGTAGAATAGGCTGCGTGCTCGGAGCTCCAGCTCCTTCTACAGGTCTCTAGTATGGTACGGAAGCCACACTGATGCTGAGGCACTGCACCCCCAGCTCCATCTTCCTGGATCTGATGAGCCTAATACACAGTTTTATCCTGTGTGTTTTTTACACTTGCGCATTAAAATATTGTTTTAATTATTGCACTTAGGTGGCATTTCCCTTCTCTTCCCCCTTCTGGGTTTGGCTGGCTTAAATCAGGTTTGGTCTCCACCCAGAGACTGGCCACATCGAACACCTTGCAGGTGGACAAACAGACAGGGAGAATGTATCACAGCCAAAACCAGGATACTGGAATAAGACCAGTAGATATCAGGGATCAAGAGGTCTACATGTTCCTGATAGCAAGTGCATCCAACTATCTCCTCTCCCCAGACTGACAATGCTGTTGTCCAAAGGTTCCCCCTCTTCTCATTCCTCCTGAGTGGGGGCACTCTAATGCAGGAGGTGTGTTACTGGCCAGATTACCAAGTGAAAACTGGTGAACTGGGAGGAGATGCAAAGGGAGGGTAGGAGAAGGATATGACCAGCATTGTGAATTTTAGCAGAGGGATTTTGGAGAAACCAGCGCTGTCTCAGCTGGTGACAATCCTCCCATACCCAAAACATTTGGGTGGCTTGACCCTCTAATGGGTCATTGGATTGAGTGGTAAATTATGAATACATGAGAGATGCTGAACACATACTGTACATATAATTTAAAATGAATCCTTGCTTTTCCTGGCTAATTGTGGCATTCTAATGACTTCCAAGAAGGTTTTGGGCTCTCCGGTAACTTGTATGATGAAACATGGCTGCTTAGAGCAGTCCAGTGTAGTGCCTCACAATACTCTGCTGCCATCTCTGTCTTGAGAAATACTGTGATATATAATAAGCTGTACAATACATACAGTATTTAAACAGACAATACCTGTCTATGGAGCAGACATGACGTAATAGTTCATTGTGTATGATAAATCTAATAACTTTGACCTGGCAAGAAGTTCCACTCTGTTTCCATTTGAAAAGTGTGCTGAACTTCAGAGAACAATAGAGACTGTAGTGCAGGGCTGCCTCATTGTTCTTGGATATTGTTGTTACTTTTGATGTCTTAGTAACAGGCATGTTCTGGCCAGCATTTTGGAAGTGGTTTTGCCTCAGTACAAACAAACTAGCATTACAAAAAGCACAAAGGAAGCACTGAGCATAAAGAAATAAACAGGGTTTCAAAGTAAGAATGCAACAGGGAATCAAGAATGACACAAATAATGTGTCATATGAATGGTAATGATGAATATCCATACTGCAAATCATTGCAATGTGGTTTAAAAAATACAAGTGTAAAAAATCATGGTTATGTAACATCTTAACCCCAATTGTGTTTTTTTATTATACTTTTTATGAAGTTGTTGACAGAATGGTAAGACTTTACGCAGCTGCTCCTTAACCTAACCTAATAGAAAGCATGCTGGAATATTTACATTTTAGCATCAGGTTTCCTCCTTGTTACTCACACCGTTGTTTATGGAATCAGGCTGCAACAGGGCAGGTTTAATCTATGTGCTTGTAGATACTCTGATTGGGTGCACAGGCAGAGGAATCCAATCAGTGCTATAGCTTAATGTGGTTGCAAACCCATACAGACCACTTTAACCTACAGGTAAGCCTAGATTAAGGCTTACCTGTAGGGTGCAACAAACATCTCCTAAACCTACACATTTAGGAGATATTTGCAGAAAACACTGCACCGATGTCTACGGTGCATGTGCGCCATAGACAACGGTGGAGGTGCACTGAGCACGCCGTTAGTGAGGGCGATCATGCCGTCACTGTCGGCTCCCACGTGAGTGATGTCACAGCGCCTCCAGCCAATCACAGCGCCGGAGCCACGATATCCAGAAGTAACTTGGGTATCAATGGCGGCAGCGGAGATGAGGAACGAGAGTCACCTTGGGGGCTTTGATCTCAGGTAAGTAATTCCTTACGAGCTAGTATGCTGATGCTCGCCTTCAGGACTTCTCCAGAGCCTCTTCCATCCTCTGGAACTCCCTGCCCCAGTATGTCTGATCAGCCCCTACCCTGTCCACCTTTAGGATTTCCCTGAAAACTCATTTATTCAGGGAAGCCTATCCCACACCAACCTAACAACTGTCCCCAAGCCACCCCCATCAAACCATTCTCTGCAGCTATTGCCTTTTTTACCACCACCCCCTCCCTTTACAATGTAAGCTCTATAAGCAGGTCCCTCCTGTACCTTTTGTATTGAACTTTTTTTGTAATTGTGTTGTTCCCCCCTTTACATTGTAAAGCACTGCATAAACTATTGGCGCTATATATATTATGTATAATAATAATAATATAATAATAATAATAACAGACAGCAATAAAAACTGACAAGCATTCTATGCCATCTCTACTAAAATAAAAAAGTTTTGCCTTTAGTTATACTTTAATTTTAGTACTTAGGAAGAAGCCTTAGAGCTCTTTCACACGGGGCGGATCAGTAATGATCTGCCCCGTGCACCTCCGTTTGCTCAGCGGGGATCGCTCCGTTGATCCCCGCTGAGCCGGCGGATGACAGGGCAGTCCCCGCACACTGTGCAGGGACCGCCCTGTCTTTCCTCCGCTCTCCCCTATGGGGGAGCGGATGAACACGGACCGTATGTCCTTGTTCATCTGATCCGATCCGCCAGACGGATGGAAAACAATGTTTTCCCTAAATAGCTTCCTTTACCTTAGTGCAGTCCTCCTTCACTTACCTCAAGCTTTGATTTTGCTTTTAAATGTCCTTATTTCTTCTGAGAAATGCTCACTTCCTGTTCTTCTGTCTGTAACTCACTACTGTAATGCGAGGCTTTCTTCCTGGTGTGCAGAAAGCCTCTTGAGGGGGGAGGGGGCGAGCAGGAGTGTCAGGACGCCCACTAACACACAGCTCCTTTCTCTATCTGCAAAGTAGAGAGTGTCCTGACTTGCCTACTCGCCCCCTCCCCCCTCAAGAGGCTAGCTAAATAGTAAACACTCCAGTGGTCTTCCAACTACGTAGATAACTGGCTTGTTTTTGATCAGACAGCAGGATTCTTCCATCCATACAGATGAGGTGGATGGAGGATCAACTTCTATCGAGTGGAAGCAGCCACACATGGATAAAATGTAACCAGCTCTTGCTGAATTTTAATCCATTTATAACCAGCTTAGGATAGGAATAGTACAAATACATCAACTACATTGTCTGGTTTAGGTCGACTAGGTACTTTCATTTTCTTTCAGATCATGTAAATCCCTACAGGTTTTAGCTTTATTTCCAAATTAAAGTGGTTGTAAAGGCAGAAGTTTATTTTTTTTATCTTAATGCATTATATGCTTTAGGATAAAAAACTTTCAGTGTGCAGCAGGACCCCTCAGCCCTCCTTACACTTATTCCTCTCTGTTCAGCCATGTACATGAGTATCTTAGCCGTCCGAGATTCTCCTTCCTGATTGGCTGAGACACAGCAGTGGCGCTATTGGATCCCACTGCCATCAATAAATGTCAGCTAACCAATCAGGTGAGAGAGGGGACAGGGTCAGTTGGGGCTCTGTGTCTGAATGGACTCAGGGAGCTGTGACTCGGCTCAGGTGCACCCATAGCAAGCTGCTTGCTGTGGGGACACAGAACAGGAATGATGGGTCAGGATCACAGAAGAGGGACCCGAGAAGAGGAGGATCTGGGTTGTACTGTGCAAATCCAACTGCAACGGAGTAGGTAAGTATAACAAGTTTATTATTTTTATATGGAAAAAAAAACAAGACTTTACAATCACTTTAAATGTTTTCTTTTTTTATTTATCCTAATTGGAGTTCTGTGCAGTTCACTGCTTCCATCTCTTTTATCAGCTCTTCAAAGACTCAGTAGGAGGACAATTCCTAACATACAGCATGTGTTCTTTTCTGCTTCCTGTGTCATCAGTCACTTTCAAACTTTTTCAGAAATGAATTGGTGGCGGTGCACTCTTCACACTGATAATTTGTAGATGTGTATATGTTGTAACCATCATTCACTGGTAAACATGCACTTTTGTGATAACTCCAGTTTCCAGATTACTGGTTCTCTTTGAAGACAGATTTGGATACTTTTACTAACTGTATTTATAAAGACATCTAATGATTTTGGAATACCTGTACTTGCTTACCCGAACAAACCTGGGTGCTCATCAAACTATAACTAGCTGTCAACATAAATTATCAACAAGTACCTATTATTCTATATTCTATAACAAGGGATGAGCCGAACACCTCCGCCTTCGGTTCGCACCAGAACCTTCGAACGGACCGAACGTTCGCACAAACATTTAGAACCCCATTGAAGTCTATGGGACTCGAACGTTCGAATTCAAAAGTGCTAATTTTAAAGCCTAATATGCAAGTCATTGTCGTAAAACATCTTTGAGAACCCGGGTCTTGCCCCAGGGAACATATATCAATGGAAAAGAGTTTTAAAAACGGTAGTTTTTTCAGGAACAGGACTCCTGAAAAAACGGCAGTTTTTAAAACTTTTTTCCATTGATACATGTTCCCTGGGGCAAGACCCGGGTTCTCAAAGACGTTTTCACTGGCAAACTATAGACACCCAGCAGGTACAATATTTAAAGGAATTTTTATTTTTATTTTATTTTTTTAAATTTAACCATCATTAAAATCACTGCTCCAGGAGCAGTAATTTTATTGATGCTTAAATAAAAAATAAAATAAATAAAAATTCCTTTAAATATTGTACCTGCTGGGTGTCTATACCTGTAATAACGTCTTTAAATAGCACAATCACCTGCCTGCCAGTAAATTAGGAAGAACTGATCTAGCTAAGCTATACAGTGTATAAATATATGTACAACTCCTGGGATGTATATATATCCTCTACACACTGTAAATTTAACTAAACTGACTAGCCTGCCTGCTCTATCTATCTATCTAGTAATAAAGACACTGGCCTAGATTCACAAAGCGATTACGCCTGTGTAAATGTTGTTAGACTGGAGTAATTTCGACTTACGGGCGTTTTTACGCTAGTCGAAATCCTCAAACCATGAAAAGACACCTGCGGGCTTCATTTCGACTGTATTACGTGTTAGTACGCCTTCAGATCTACGCTGCCAGAAAATTGCGGCCACTGGGCGGACTTCCTGTTGTTTTTCGCCGTCAGGGTATGCTAATGAGCTTTTGCCTGCAATCCACAAAATTTCGCACTTTCAACGCAATCTCTTACGGCACCTTTAGTCATCTTTTTTTTCCGTTTCACTATACCTGCTTTTTGCTGGTCTAATATTAGACAGCCCATGTTAAGTATGGCCGTCGTTCCCGCGTCGAATTTCAACGTTTTCCGATGTCTTTTATTATTTTTAACGTAAGTCGTCCGGGAATAGGAATGTTCGTAAACGCCGCTACTCAAACAACGAATGACGTCACGACGTGATTTCGCGCAATGCACGGCGGGAAATTCCTGAACAGAGCATGCGCAGTTCGATCGTCGCGGGGACGCGCTTAATTTAAATGCTTCACGCCCCCTAATCACGTATTTCGATTGCGCGGCGGAAAAAAAATACGACACAATAGCGTACGCGCAAAAAAACTACCTGAATTCGGTGTAGAGTCTGGTGAAATACGGCAGCGTACCGTATTTCGATTACGCAGCGGAATATTACGTCTTTGTGAATCTGCCCCATGGTCTCTCTCTCTATAGGACTGATTTCTTTAACAACGCCACAACACACTACACGAGGCTGCCTTGCAGGCAGCCTTTTATAGTGTGGGGCGTGTACTAAACCCCCTGTGCCATAATTGGCCAAAGCCACCCTGGCTTTGGCCAATCATGGCTCTTCGTTTTTTGCGCGCTGTTTTTGGCCAAGCATGCGGGTCATAGTGCATGCTTGGCCAATCATCAGCGCGCAATGCCGCAGTCAATTATGGGCCGTGATGCGTCACTCGAATTTGGCGCGAACGACCCATTTTGTTTGAATTTCGACAAACGTACGAACAGACGATGTTCGAGTCGAACATACGTATGAATCGAACACGGAGCTCATCCCTATCTATAACATCTTTACCCCAAAGCCATCTGAAGTTGCTCGGAGGTATATTTTCTTCAGTATGGTGGAGATTGTAGAGGGCTTTTTACCCATATTCCACAATCCAATGCCAGTGTTGGGTAACCTATTGTAAGACCTGATCTGGGTTATGTCATGTATGTCATGTACAAGAGCTAATGAATATATCTTCTTTGAGAAGGTATTATGTTAATACATGACTTGGAAGGACATCAGATAATGCTAGGGGAACAGAAGCTATTTCCAAAAGTGCTGGTATAATATTAATTTGGGCAAAGCACACAGATTCACTGTAAAGTGGACTTCCAGCTTACACCTAACTAGCCTTAAACTGCCCTCTCCTTCGTTTTAACACCTATGCTAGCTAACATGTGTAAGATAGATGTGTTATATTTTCAGGCCATTACCATCCTAGCATGGCAGCTGCAAGGGAGAGCAAAGTGTTCTGACAATGGCTTGTAAAGTCTGAAGCAGTGACACCACCCATAGGGTTAAATAGCTCATCTGTTGTTGGCACTCCCTCCTCTCCCCTGCACTTGTACTGGCTGACACAGGGGAGCTGGATCACGTGACTGGACCAGAACAGCCTTAAAATAGATAACCATACACATCTTTGTTACACAGGGTAATTAGCATAAGAGTTTTAGGTTTAGTGGATGTAAGCTTGGAATTACTGGTAGCTATGCCATTCCTTGGCCATCACACCCTGGATATCTAGAGGAGGAGATTATACATCCTATTTTTTTTTTTTTTTCATTTTCTACATCTATCTCCAAGAAGCATAAAAGAAAGACATAAAAAATAACTAAAATTGTACTTATATGTTATATAGTGATTGTGCCTGCACACTAAGGTAAGAGGAGTTCTTTAAAGAGAATACCCACATTTTCTGCTTGTTGAATCCCCCCAAAAAATCTTGTTTAATCCAAATTGCTAATACCTCTGTCCTAATTCTGAAGTTCAGTAACCCATAGCAACTGATCAGAATCTACTGCACTAATGTACTAGTAAACTATGGAACTAAATGAAACCCCTGAAAGGGACTTTAACCACTTAAGACCCGGACCAATATGCTGCCAAATGACCAAAGGGGTTTTTGCGATTCGGCACTGCGTTGCTTTAACAGAGAATTGCGCGGTCGTGCGACGTCGCTCCCAAACAAAATTTGCGTCCTTTTCTTCCCACAAATAGAGCTTTCTTTTGGTGGTATTTGATCGCCTCTGCGATTTTAATTTTTTGCGCTATATACAAAAATAGAGAGACATTTTTGAAAGAAAATCAATATTTTTTACTTTTTGTTATAAGAAAAATCAATAAACAAATTTTTAGTCAAACATGTAGGCCAAAATTTATTTAGCCACGTGTCTTTAGTAAAAAAAAATCGCAATAAAAAAAAATTAGCTACCTAGCGGGAACAGCGACACTAATACAGCGATCAGAAAAATTATCGCTTAGTGACGCTGGCAATAGGGAGTGAAAGGGTTAACTAGGGCGGTAAATCAAGGGGATAAAACTTTATTAGGGGGTACAGGGCTACCCTGAACCTAACACTAACTGACTTTTACACTGCCTGTCACACTGACACTAAATACAGTAATCATACATGTATGATTACTGCATTCAGTGACACTGTGACAGGGGGAGGGGGGGGGCGATCACGGGGGTTAAATGTGTTTATGTGTAGTGTTAGTGCAGTGTAGTGTTAGTGCAGAACTTACTGTGTGGTGATCTCTCCTCAGCGGTGGTTGAAAAAAACGCCGAGGGAGAGATCACATCGCTTCCTCCTTCCTGTGTTTACATAGGAGGAGGAAGTGACAGGGCGGGCGGGCGCACGCATTGGCTGGGAGCGATCTGGAGGGGGCGGACAAAAACGAATAGCCGTCCCCTCTTGTCGGATCGCTCCTGCAGCCGCGCGGACCGCCGCACGTACGGGGGGGTCCGATCGGACCCCCAATCCCCGCAAGGCACCAACGTATATATACGTTGATGTGCCTGTCGGTGCCATTCTGCCGACGTAAATGTACATGCGGCGGTCCTTAAGTGGTTAAAGGGCAAAGACCAAAATATAAAAAAAATGGAAAAACGTTATTGTACAATAGAGTACATAAAACAAATAGGTATGCAAAACTTAAAACATGAGCCCCGGTGCGGTTAAGGCAAGCAGTATTGGCGGTTAGTGATAACTGATAATCATACAAAAACTGTCATCCATCTGGGTGTGAGACACAGAAAATTAAACCCAACACGTTTCAAAATGAGCACACAATACATTTTTTCTTCAGGGGTAAAGGATTATCTGTCTGTATGGCAAAATGTTAGACCTAGGACCGCATCAGAAAAAATACATGGAAGGAAAGTTTTGTAAGTGCATGCTGCTAGAAATCTACCAGTGATATGGATGGCCAAAAGTATGGTGATTTTACATGCAAACTACGTTAAAGGGAGTTCTTCTTCCAAGAACATACCAAATTTTGTTTTTGTTTCATCCAAATTGCTAATACCTTGGTGCTAATTCTGAAGTTCAGAAACCCATCGCAACTGATCAGAATCTACTGTAATGTACTAGTAAGCACTGTTTTATTTATCAGAGGAATTTTTCCTGAGATTTACACAACCCTGCAAGACAACACAGCTAGTCTGAAGAATTGATTTCTCTACTTCAGGTAAGTATTACTAGGACTTGTTTCTATCCCTAGACTGTGATTGGACAGTAAAAGAGAAGCAGCGGACTGATGATTCTGCTCTCTTCCTCTATTAGCACATTCCTTGGTAAGATATGAGCACTGAATCACAACTGATAGACCTTGTGCTGTTACTTTTTTGAACAGTCTGAGTTCTACTGTACAAGAAATTGCAAGAGGCGAGTACCAAGCCAAATTCAGATATTTACACTACCTACTTTTAAAATATTTTTATTTTTTTTGTTTTTTGTTTTTTTAAACAGGGTGCATTGTACTTACTATGTTCAAAGTGTAAAATAAAATAGAAGATGGTAGAGGTGAATGATCCTTCCAAGTTTTTAAAAAATAAATAAAAATGAAATACACTTTTTGGTTGACTGACTCTTTAAAGCGGTATTTCACCCTAAACATAATATCTCCCATGCGATCCAGCATACTGGCGTCAGCGCCAGTATGCTGGGTTTTTTTTTTTTTAATAGCACACTTACTGTATTATTGTAGAATTCCTTTTCTGTCCCCCGTGGTGGACGGCGCCAGTATAGCGCGTCACATCTTCCTAAAATACCCGATATGGACTCGGGTAATCTCGGCGAAAATGCGGCGCCTGCGCACAGACCTAGGAGCTGACTGCGCAGGCGCCGTATTTCTCCGAGTCCTACGGCTATGGCGCGTCACGCCCTCCGAAATAGGACTCGGAGAAATACGGCGCCTGCGCAGTCAGCTCCTAGGTCTGTGCGCAGGCGCCGCATTTTCGCCGAGATTACCCGAGTCCATATCGGGTATTTTAGGAAGATGTGACGCGCTATACTACAGCCGTCCACCGCGGGGGACAGAAAAGGAATTCTACAATAATACAGTAAGTGTGCTATTAAAAAAAAAAAAAAACAGCATACTGGCGCTGACGCCAGTATGCTGGATCGCATGGGAGATATTATATTTAGGGTGAACCTCCGCTTTAAGATGAACAGTCAGCAAAAAAATCAATTGTTTTTGATAATTTAGGCATGGTACACAAATGTATGCATGAATATTAATGGGAACCCTCCACATGCATATATTTGCATTTGTACAAAACTCGTATTGTCTATGAACAAAAGAAAAACAGTGTGTCGGTGTATTGTTCTTTTAAAAGCATGTCATAAAAGCTTTAAATTAATAATGAGAATGACAGCTTAATATTCTTCCCAGGTCAAAAAAAAAAATATTTTTTTTTTATTAATTTTTTTTTTATATTTGGTACCTTGGCAAAACAATACCAAGTGCTTGGAAAGTGGATGCGAATTCATTTTTTTTATCTTTCTATAAAAGACAAAGATGTCACAGTAATTAGACACATGATGTAATTAGGCCATTGCTGAGTAAACCAGTAATATGATGTGTTTCCAAACAATTGATGTTCTATCCTCCCAACTGCGTTCCCACCCATATGATGTCACTGGAATGTATGCAACATGTTGATTTGTTTACAAGGACAGATAGATTTGTCTACCATAGAAAGAACCAGACATATATTTGCAAACGTTTTATATATAGATGTTTTGAAGTCTTGCCCAAGATAAAATTAGGCATATATATATATACATATATATATATATATATATATATATATAAAACAGTATAACACAGAACAAGAAACGCTGAGTTTGTGATGCTTCCATTGTTTTCAAAAGCTTTTCCTGTGCTAATTCCAGAATCATAAAAAAAAAAAATGCTGATTATATGTTGCGCATGATTGCAGATTTAAACATGTCAAAGTGGAGCAGAATTTCATTACTAGCATCTGAGATTATCTGTGATTTGCCTGTCTTTGCTGTGATAAGTGACTGTTGGGGAAACAAACAGACCACTGATTTCTTACAGTAGCAGGATTTATTGTCGTCACTCTAGACCTATAGGAAGGTGTTCAAATTTGTCACAGGGAAAAAAGATTAAAAGAAATATTTTAAGGTCAATGCACCTTAACCACTTGACATCTGGGAGATTTACCTCCCCCTTCATGACCAGGCCATTATTTCCAAATACAGCACAATTGGCAATTGCATGGTCATGCAATGCTGCACCCAAATAAAATCTGTTATTTTTTTCTCACAAATAGAGCTTTCTTTTAGTGGCATTTCATCACCACTGCACCTTTTTTTTTTTGCATTATAAGTAAGAATATACTGTAATGACAATTTTGGGAAACATTTTTTTTTTTACTTTCTGATTTTATTTATATACTAGTAATAGCAGCGATCAGCAACTTATAGCGGGGCTGCGACATTGCAGTGGACAATCAGACATTAACTAAAACTTTTGACACTTTGTGTGAACCAGTGACAACAATATGGTGATCAGTGCTAAAAATATGCACTGTCACTGTACTAATGACACTGGCCGGGAAGGGGTTAAACATCTAGGGCAATCAAAGGGATAAATGTGTGCCTAGCCAGTGTTTTTGTGTACTGTATGTGCTGCTTTTACTAAGGGAAGTGATGGATTAAATTCCCTGCTTTGCAGGGAAAGAAAATCCATTGCATCCCGTGTCAGAACGTAGCCCTGCTTTGTTTACATAGGTAAAGCTCCGTTCTGTTTCTCTTCCCAATGATTGGTGGGTGCTGGCGGACATCCATTGCCTGACACCCACAGATTGGCTTCTGTGTGCACTTACACACAAGCCCCCTAGGCAAAAGTGCAGAATCACAAATATATGCAGTGAAGATCTGCTTAAAACAGATATTTAAAGGTATAGTATACTATAGTTACTTGTGGCTCCTTATAATTTTTGGGGTTAATAGGTTACTGCTGACCTCAACCTGATAGAACACCTTTGGGGTGGATTTGAGTGAACTGTGAACTGTGAGCTAGGCCTTCTAGTCCAACATCAGTGCCTGACTTCACAAACATTCCCATAGACACACTCCTAAACCTTGTAGACAGCCTTCCCAGAAGAGTTAAAGCTGCTATAGCTGCAATGGGTGGGCCAACTCAATTTTGAATCCTACGGACTAAGACTGGAATTCCATTAAAATGTATGTGAGTGTAAAATACTTTCCCCAATTTTTTTGGTAATATAGTGTATAAAGTTCAAAAAAGTGTTATGTAGTTTAATCATTGGAAAAAAAATTTGGAGTCGCGCTACAAATGACATACAGTGCCAAATAATATATCACATGGAACAAAACATTTTTAGTGAGCACAATAATGAACAGTGAATATAATATAAAGTCCATATGGTGATTATACAGTCCATCAAGGGATATGTTTTAAATAAACAGAAAAATTCCCAGTGTAGATGAATCCACGGACAGGTGTGAGTAATGACAAAACAAAGACCTCCACCGCACAGAAAACACTGACCCTTACCAGAGTCTCTGATCTCACAGAGATCAATAACAGCAGAAAATGATATCCATAATCAGCAAGGAGCAAAAAGGAACATCCATATATTGTAGCCAGTAGATGTGTTCAGCTCAAAGGCGATCATATATCAACCAGTGGTCCCATATAGAAATCAAGAGAAATCCACATAGTGTAAAACCATACATTTATTTGGTAAAAAACAAGATTGTGCGCACTTACATCAATCCAAAGTAAAAACAGCATATAAATTCAATAAGCCGGCCGGCGTTTGGAGCGTGTTACCCGTCTTCCGGGTCCTCACACGTGATGCGGTGACGTCAGCGCGTCGCCTCCCGACGTTTCGTCACAAAAGGGACTTGATCACGGGATTTAATCATTGTTCATCCTTGGTATCATGGTCATGCTAAGATCTTAGGTAAAATTAATTGTGGCTTGCCCTGGTTAACAGGCAATAATATCACTTCAATGTTTAAAGTGGTCCTAAAGGCTGAAGATTTTTTTATGTTCTGTGTGCAGCAGCCCCCCTGCCCCCTGATACTCACATGAGCTCCATCGCAATCCAATGATCGGCTCTCTGGGGACACTCCCTCCTCATTGGCTGAGACAGCAGCAGGAGTCATTGGCTATTGGCTATATTAAATAGTTACTTTGGCCATTCGTGCCCATTTATATTTACCCAGCCATGCCTCCTTGCTGCCCCCCCCCTGCTATCTAAGCTGGGGTGTCAAGTGGTGTTGGATCTTAGACAAGAGGATGATGTCAGGGAACTCCCTGGCATGACAGCATTGAGCCTGGTGATTGGCTGCTCAGGACTAAGCACTGTCACAAAGGGGAGAACACGTGCTTACATAATACCCAGAAGCCTCCATTATCAAGGCCTTTTCCAGTGCATGGAGGTGGTGTGGGTGGGTATGTAGAAATGCCCAGGGGGTGGAATGTCTTTTACTTGCTCTGAAAGGGCAAAGTGACAATATTTCTCTAAAGCACATGTTTCTTTTCATATGTTACCAAGAAAAAGGAAGGAATCCTTACTGTGTTCAACTGAGCTTGTTATATGTTCTACCATTTATTGTTATAGATTTTTCAAAACTGGACCGCCCTAAAGTGCTGAAGTGTTAACTGTACCAATGGTACAGTTTATAATGGTCTTTTGGTGAATTTTGAAGCATTGAGGTGGGACTGAGTTCTTCATTTTCTCTCTGTAGCTCCAGGACTACTACTCCTTTAGCACCACCCTTGTAATGTGCTTGCAAGAACTTCTTTTACAGGTCTTATATATAAATCAGGTTGCAGTTTAGGTACACCGGCATGTTTTTACACTTTTCTACACGTTGAATAATAATCATTTAATGCAGGGGATTTACTTTCATTATGGTAATGGATTATTTTTACAAGCATATAAAGTATTTTACAAGACATCTCTAGTTAGTTTTCCTGTTTGATTATCTGCGTAATGTAAGAAATATGCATGAATGATAGAAATTCACAGCTTCGTTTTTTTTTTTTATTGCTAAAAAGCAGCTGTTGCTGCATGTTTCATGCTACAAAATACACTAAAGATGTCTGTTGTTACCAAACATGTAAACAGGCCTTGTTCGTATTAACCTGCTCATCTTACAGGAAAATGGAGCAGGATATGTTATTTTGCTGTGATGTGGTTGCTTGGCTGCTGCAGAATAGTACTGGGCAACTAAGACATCTAACAAGATCTGAAAAGATTTCCAGATGTAACTTAATAGCCATAATTCGGAACAGAGGATATAGCTTTGTCAGAGATTCCTAGACACCCTTACTTGGACCTCTGGGTAAATATGACTCAGCTTTTATAGGGATCCTGAAATTAGGTACATCTAACTTCAAATAAAAGAACATTTGGAAGCAACAACACAGAACACATGATGTCTTGTGATTACATCAATTACATTACCATGTTATGGGGCTGGAAGCTAGTTTTGAAAGTATATATAAAACTTTTGTGGGGGGAAAATGACAATAGCAAATTGATCTTCTTGGAAAACCTGTAAAATTGAATACAGATGTTTCTAAATCTGTCACACACGTTTATTGCATTTTGTTTTCCACAAGATGCTACCTTTCACACGGGTATCCAATTTCATACATTTAAATTTTACCGTCAAGCCAAGGTTTAAAATACAGTATTGCCTGTTTCTTTCAAAGATAAACTGTCTTTATAACCTGTTTTTTTTGGCCCTGGTCCCTGAACTCTAAAGCCCTGTACACACGATCGGTTTGTCTGATGACAACAGACCGACTGTTTTCATTGGACAAACCGATCGTGTGTGGGCCCCAACTCGTAGAGCTTACATTCTAAAAGAAGGGGGTGGTGGCACAAAAGCCAATAGCTGCAGAGAATAATTAAATGAGGGTGGCTCGGGGACAGTTGTTAGGTGGGTGTGGGATAGGCTTCCCTAAATAAATTAGTTTTCAGGGATCTCCTAAAGGTGGACAGGGTAGGGGCTGATCGGTCATACCGGGGCAGGGAGTTCCCGAGGATGGGAGAGGCTCTGGAGAAGTCCGGAAGCGAGCATGGGAGGAGTTAACAAGGGAGCTAGAGAGCAGGAGGTCCTGGGAGGAGTGGAGGGGATGATTTGGGCGATATCTGCAAATGAGGTTGGTGATGTAGATGGTGGCGATGTTGTGAATGGCCTTGTATATTGTGGTAAGCATTTTGAATCTTGCACAGTGGGGTAGGGGAAGCCAGTAAAGGGATTGGCATAGAGGAGCAGCAGTTACGGATCGGTGAGTGAGGTCTATTAGTCTACCAGCAGAATTCATAACAGATTGAAGAGGAGATAGTCGGCGTAAGGGTAGGCCATTAAGGAGAGGGTTGCAGTAGTCAAGGCAGGAAATATTCAAGGAATGAATACGTTGCTTTGTTGGATGTACACTTTGTGGTCTATTTACGTTGTATAAAGGGTAAAATCTCAAATTCATCATATCATTTATGATGGCTTATTCTGTTTTGAAAAAAAAAGTTGCATTCAAAGTATTAGTGTACTACCACCACTATATTGGTTCATAGAATTTGACACCAGACTGCTTGATTGTAAAAAAGTAAATATAATATAGCAGAGCAAAAAGGGCAATGCTCAAAAGCATTAGGTAGATGAATGCCTCCATTTGAATGTAATAAACTAACTGACATGAATACCAGGCTATAACATGGCTGTTAATCCAGATAACAGTATAGCAACATCAGTGACGTGTACACTGATAAAACATATTTTGGAGTTGCAATCTAAGGGTAGGTGTTCGAATAAGAACATAAGAGCAGTTTTAACTGTAGGTGCTTGCGGGATTGGAAATGCGCATGCATTACACATTGTCCTACACCTGCAACAGTGTGAACCTAGACCCCTTTCACATGGGCATAGTCTCAGGCATCAGAACTCACCTCAACCATCTGCCAAAACCAAGCAATGGCTGCCGTACAACTCCACCCTGCTGCCTTTGCAGTTAGAGGGGGTGGGCAGGGAAGGTAGTGACTTAAAACTGCAGATCAACTGCTTATTTTTAAGGACCCTCCAAGCCACATATGTGAACAAACCTTGTATCTATTACGGGCCTTTGTTTATTTACGTTGTATAAAGGGTAAAATCATATATCATATCATTTATGATGGATGTTTTGAAACGTGGTTAGACTCTACTGGATATAGCCAGCGTGTACACTGATAAAACATATTTTGGAGTTGCAATCTAACGAATGGAGCAGTTCTGTAGGTGCTTGCGGATTTGCGCATGCGTTACACATTGTCGCAACAGTCCTAACCCCTTTCACATGGGCATTCTCAGGCAGCAGAACTCACCTCTCTTCCAACCACAATGGCTGCCAAACGCTGGCAGTTAGAGGGGGTGGGCAGGTATGATTAAAACTGCAGATGATTTTTAATGTATGTGAGTATCTATTTTTTTTTTCTCATATACATTATATTGGATGCGGTCACTGTCCAGCTGATAATTTCCAACGTGGTTCTTTGATTTTTTCGGTCAAGTTTTTTCTAACCACATGGTGCCGACGGGTGCAGGTATATGCTGAAATGTGAGCCGTTTATGGCCAGCTTTAGTGTTGACATTGTGAATTGCTGCTTGGGGCATAATTATCCTGGACAGAAAATATTTAGGAAAACTTGAGATCATATTGATTTTAACTATAACATTTAAAAATATAGTATAGTAATTAGTTCAGTATTCAGTGCTTGGATATGCTTATATAACTAAATTGTTCCATAAAATGTGTGCAATGCTGTATTGTGCTTTCACATACAGTATATATACTGTAATTGTGGAAAGTTTAAAATTCTCTTTGGCTAGACAAAACAAGGGAATTCAAAAATAACTGCATGACATGTTCTTGTCCTAACAATAGACAAAATAGTCAGTTCTCTATGCTGACATGATGCGGTAAAAAGGTCATATTGAAGCCATTTTCCTTGGCTGACTCTTTGATTGACTCTTTGACACAGGAATTGATTTTTTAATGAAAAAAAGGTTGTTCACTTAGCAAATTGTTTAATTCATTATTTAGGAGAATATGTGTTCACTTTGAATACCTCATTATATGTGAGCAAAATTAAAGCAGAAGTTTAGCTTAGTTTAGTTTACACTTTGGCCAGTGTAAATATATATGTGCCATACCCATTGAAATCTCCGCAGAAGCTAGACATGCGCAGACAAAAAAAAGGTGTTTAGTTTAGAAATACAATTTGTTATTTTACTAATTAAGTTTTGTTCATTCATTTCCAGATTTGTTTAAGCTTAATTTTGTTTGGTTTATTCATTTTCGAATGAATTCCAAATTTTCTTGTGGCGATCTGTGGGGGGGGGGGGCTTATGGGGAATAGTATTGACATTGCACAATGAACACCCTTTAACCACTTGCTTACTGGGCACTTATACCCCCCTCCTGCCCAGTGTTGTAGATATCTCAAGGACCATTTAATGTCAAGTTGTGTAGCAAAAGTTTATCTATACCCAAAACAGTTTCTTTTAGTTTTGCATAGAGTAACAACAGGTTAAAATTTACAGTAAGCTTACTTGTTGTCTGCCCCGCTAGGGAGATTTGCAAACAAAAAAATTAAGGCAATTTCCATCTTAGACATCTGTCACCAAACCACGTGTCCAAGTTGTATAACTTACCCTCACCTCTGGTGACAACTCTGAAACTTACGATTTCCCATCACTTTCAAATAAAGAGTAAATCTCATCAGCTGGGACACAGGTGACAAAAAAAAATTGACAAAGATCTAACCCTTACCCCATCCTATTACTCTAGTTCTTTGTGTACACTTCAAATTACATGTCTAGGCAAAATAAAATAAAAACCATTTTCAGTACAACTCTGCAGGGAGATATTTCCCTATGTCCAGGGCCGGACTTACCATTGGGCTTGACTGGGCTAAAGCCCATGGGCCCCGCCCAATAGGGGGCCCCTCTAAAAAAAATAAAAAAAAAAAATTTTTTTTTTTTTTTAGGGGTCCGGAGGTCCCAAGGGCCCCGGACAGCAACCCTTCCTTTTTTTATTTATTTTTATAAAAAAATATGTTTTTTTTATATATATATATATATATATATATATATATATATATATATATATATATATATATAATCATTATTATTATTATTAAAGGGCCCAGAGGTCTCCAGGGCCCCTGGATGGCACCCCCCCCCTTTTTTAAAAAACAATTTACATTTTTATATATTTATTTATTTATTTATTTTTATTAAAGGGCTCAGAGGTCCCCAGGGCCCCATGTGGCAATCCCCCCTTTTTTTTTATAAATGTTTATTTTTTTATTTTTGTTTATATTTTTTTATTTTTTATTAAAAGGCCCAGAGGTCCCCAGACCCCCCGGATGGCAACCTCCCTTTTTTATGTATTTTTTATAAATGTATTTTTTTTTTATTTTTTTTAGGGGTCTGGAGGTCCCCAGGGGCCCGGACAGCAACCCCCACTTTTTTTATTTATTTTTTTATAAAACGGCAATAGAGATGTTTTTATATATATATCTCTCAAAAAAATAAAAATGGGCTAACTTTACTGCCTATTTTCATTAAATGATTTTTTTTCCAAAAAAATGCATTTAAAAAGACTGCTGCGCAAATACAGTGCGACATAAAATATTGTAACAACCGCCATTTTATTCTCTAGGCCAAGGTCTTTACTAAAAAATTATACAATCTTTGGGGGTTCTAAGTAATTTTCTAGCAAAAAAAAAATGATTTTAACTTAAAAAGAGCTGTCAGAAAAAGGTTTGGTGTTGAAGTGGTTAAAAATTCCTAATTTACATACAGAAGAAGTTAATTCCTTTGAAGAGATACAATGTTTAGACTTAACTTTCCACTGATAAAGAATGTTTCCAAAACTTGGCAGGTTGCCCAGACTGACTTTTGGCTGAGAGCAGACAGGAAATTCTTTGCATACCAAAGTGCAGAGAGAAAATATATTTCCCCAGAGGTCTCCAGGGCCCCTGGATGGCAAATAAAAAATATTTACAATATTTTTTATAAAATGTTTATTTTTTATTAAAGATCACCTCACCTCACCTCAGCTGGGACAACAGTGCACAACAAAAACATACTTCAATTTGTCACAATATCTCGCTCCAGGGAACACTCAAGCCCATATAAGTTGCCCTATATCTATGCTATTAGTACAAACAATACCTTGTAATCTGACAGAAATCCAGTGTGTTTCTAACTTCCTGTTTAAACTGACAGCACAGTGCCTCTGCGAGGCTGTAATCCCAAACAGTGTTGTCAGCCCGGTCTGCTTCTTCTCCCAAGATCTTGTAAGACCTTTGTGGTAGAATGCTTATTTTCAACAGATAAATGTATTATGGTACAACACTTGCACACAGCTAGGCGCAAACATCAGCGGTGAGCTGGTGAGGCAATTAAATAAATAACTGGCTGCTGATGACAATCTTTTTAAAAATGACAGTGCAGATTTCTGATTGGAGGGGGAACAGAGTGCAAATACTGGGTAAAACGGTAAAAGAAGAGGTGCTATAATTGTGTAACTCATTGTTAATCCTCACCAGGCTCCACCTTCCTAGTTCATGTCCCTCCCCCCAGAAGCAGCCCTTCCAGCACAACTCCCCAAATCTCCACTGCACCCAGGGCAGCCATTCCTCCTGCCCACCCCTTGTCCCTGCCCTGGGTCAGAGTATGGAACAATAGGCGAGACAAAAGAAAATATTGCTTATGAATGTACATTGTGTTTATATATTATTTTCAATTTTTTTCTATGGATTTTATTGTATGATACTTTTTGTAATTAAATTTATATTTTTCTAAATTCCTATGTCCCTGTGATTGCCTGAAAAAGTCTGCCTTGTTACTACCTAGTGTAGTTTCTCTTCTTTGATTCAATATTTCGGATGTTGGCTAAATGTGAGTGCTTTTTCGTTCCCCCCTCCCTATTTTTTGTATGGAACAATAGGGCATAATACTCCCATAAGTGTCGAACACTAATGCCCTGTACACATGATCGGTTCGTCTGATGAAAACGGACCGATGGACCGTTTTCATCGGACGAACCGATTGTGTGTGGGCCCCATCATTTTTATTCCCATCGGTGAAAAAAAATAACCTGTTTTACATTTTTAGTATGGTTTAAAAACCGATAGAAAAAAATGATCGTCTGTGGGAAAATCCATCGGTCAAAAATCCACGCATGCTCAGAATCAAGTCGATGCATGCTCGGAAGCATTGGACGTAATTTTTCTCTACACGTCGTTGTGTTTTACGTCACCGCGTTGGACACCATCGGATTTTTAACTGATAGTTTGTAGGCAAGGCTGATGAAAGTCAGCTTCATCGGATATCTGATAAAAAAATCCATCGGTCCGTTTTCATCAGATGAACCGATCATGTGTACAGGGCATAAGAGTCTACTGGAGGCTGCAGCTCTTGAAGATTGGACCCACAGGTTGCCAAGAGGTAAGTATTCTATCTGTTATTTTTTAATCTTTTTTTGGGGCAATGGTAGGGTCACAATAAAAAAGCATTTTAACTATTCCCTAAAGTACTGTTAAATAGTGATGAGCGGAATACGCCATATTCGATTTCGCGATATTTCACGAATATATAGAAGAATATTCGCGAAATATTCGTTACTATCGAATATTCGTGATATTTTATCAAAAAAAAATTTTTGCGAAATTTCGCTAATGCGAATGCGAAATTTCGCTAATGCGAATGCGAAATTGATTGCGAAATTCTCGTCAACACGCGAAAACGGAGATCATTTCCTGGATTACTAAACTAATATGCACTAAACACTAACTCTACTTACACAAACTTATATGACTAAACTAAAGCTAATTTTTTTTTGTATTTTATACACAAAACACAGAAGGGCAGAGAAAGTATTCGCGTATATTCGTAATACGAATATTCGCATTGCGAATATTCGGCAACATAAAAGGATCGCCTCAGCTACTCGGCCCAGGGTCTCTAATCATACCAGCAATGCTTTTAGACGTCGATGGAGATCACTAGGATGTGATCTGTTTTAAAAATAAATTAGAAAAAATACGAATATTCGCAATAGCGAATATTTACCGCGATATTCGATTTATTCGCGAATACTCGAATATGCAATATTCGTAACGAATATTCGCAATGCGAATATTCGTGAGCAACACTACTGTTAAACCAAAGGGCTGCTCATTCTCAGTACAGTATTCCAGACATGAGCAAAGCTGTTAGGATAGGGTAGTGTGTATTCCCTGCTTGCTGTGCTATCTTTTCTATGCATGCCTCCCCAACATGTCTTCTGTGTCTCCCCCTCCTGTTCTGTTCTGTTTCTCTTACCTACTTCAACTACTCACAGCTGTGCATTAGTGGTACTATTTTGTCTATAGATCTTTAACAGTGTGTATTCCTATTAGCATGGAGCTGAATCATTGTCACTTTTTCTGTCTTGAGTTTACTATCACTGCGTCACTTGCTATATTGTTACTTTTCTTCATTTACCTCCATGCCCTGTTGCATTGTATTTTTATCTTGTATTTTGTGCTGAGCTACTCTGCAGCCTTGATTGAGCAGGAACATTGTGTGTCAGGGGCCGGCTGTTTTTGATTGCTTTGCAGCTTTCAAATGTGATGTCTGTCTATGCCAGAGATCAGCAACCTTTTTTTCACATCAAGTACCATTAGTATGAAGTCATGTTGGAACAGTCCCCCACCAGTGCACAAAGCAGGGTCCATAAAGACATGAATGAGCGAGTTTGGGTTGGAGGAACTTGACTGACCTTCACAGAGTCCTGAACTCAACCTGATAGAACACCTTTGGGATGGATTAGAGTGGAGACTGCGAGCCGGGCCTTCTCTTCCACATCAGTGCCTGACCTCACAAATGCGCATTATGGAAGAATGGTCAAACATTCCCAAAGACACACTCCTAAACCTTGTGGGCAGCCTTCCCAGAAGAGTTGAAGCTTTTATAGCTGCAAAGGGTGGACCAACTCAATATTAAAACCTACAGACTAAGACTGGGATGCCATTAAAGTTCATCTGCGTGGTAATATATTGTACATACATACTTTATGTAATTGCAATAAATAAACATAGATTAGATGCTCAACCTCAATCGTTATCATCATTTATTGTTACTGCAATATCCATAGGACCTTGCTTCTTTGATTTATTTGGTGGGGTGTAACCTGCTTTCTCAGAAGGATGAAAGACAACAGTAAATTTGCAAACATGCAAAAACTATAAATCAAAGATAAATAATATCTTATAGTCTTCTTTGAGAATATAGGGGCACATTTGAGGTGGAATGGAAGATGGGGGAAAAAGGAGAAAAAGGTAAAGGCGCCCCTACGCTTGCTTCTGGGGAACTCACAGTGCAGTATTTATTCAGGTGGGATTTTATGCACAAATGTAGTGAATATTAAAATGTATCAAGTAAATGGTTATGCTCAAAAAAGACTATAAGATATTATTGTGATATTTATGATTTATTGTTTTTTGCAGGTTACACCTCACAAAATGTGTCGGGGAACCAAGCTCCTCGGGATATTCCAATAATAATAAATATCACTGGATAAAGTTGATAATCTGATCTATGATTGTTTAATGCAATAACACATGTATGTTTGTTACCATTTACAAATAGGGTATAGTGAGATGATGCTTCGACTTTTCCATCATTCTTATATATCTCCACATCGCTTGTATCTTATGATATAAGATATTAGCCTAAGCTCCTCTTCTTGCTGTCTGAAATGTGGACAATTAGATGTAGACTATTTCCATGCCTTCTGGGCGTGTCCCCAGATTAAACTATTTTGGAATACAGTTTTTTATTATGCTACCACACACTCACGCTGCTTTCACACTGGGGCAGGGGCAGCGTCGGCGGTAAAGCGCCGCTATTATTAGCGTTGCATTACTGTAGTTTTTGCGGAGGTATTTGGCTGCCAGCGGTACGCATTTAACCCCCACTAGCGGACAAAAAAGGGTTAAAACCACCCACAAAGCACCGCTGCAGCAGCGCTCTGCCGGCGGCTCGGCCACGCTGCCCATTTATTTCAAAGGGCAGGAGAGGTGGAGAAGCAGTGTATACACTGCTCCTTCATGGCTCCAAAGATGCTGCTTGCAGGAGTTTTTTTAATGTCCTGCCAATGCATTGCCTCAGTGTCGCTGTTTTTGATGCGCTTTACAGGCACTATTTTTAATGCCAAAAGCCTAAAAAACACCCCAAGGGTCTTAGTAAACTACCTACCTCTAACCCCTGAATGGGCACTCTTTGGCCTAATTAACATCCTAGGTGTTAAAATCTGAAGAGGATGTAAACAACTCCTAATTGTCATATCACTAGTAGCACGGAAAACCATTTTAGTAGATCTACCCAGAACCCCCCACAATTATAATTTTTTTTAGACAAATTGTTTGATACCCAACAATTGATAGTACCATGTTTTCAATATACCCAATAGTTTCCAAACCAGACTGTTAACCAATGACCCTCCAATTGATATCCTACCCTACACTTAAATTAAAATAGATTTCACACTTTAAGGTCTCCCCTCTTTCCATCATCTGCTAGTTAGACCAACCGCCATTTGTCCTTTTGGTTCTTATCTATTTGTCTATCCTTTGATCTAGAACTGATATCTGATTCTTAAACTTTACTGACAAACTGTATGCTGTCTATTTTGTATTGTTCTACAGGCTAAAAGTTGTGACCATCATAATTGTTAACTGCATTCTTGCATCAAAAAAAAGATTATGTCAGGTAGTTCTTGGGTCCACTTTAGTAAAAAAAGCTGAAGTTTAACTTATGCCTTGTACACACGAGTGGAATTTCCGACGGAAAAAGTCAGATGGAAGCTTTTCATCGGATATTCCGTCCGTGTGTATGCCCCATCGGACTTTTTCTGTTGGAAATTCCAGAATTAGACGGAATTAGATATGTTCTCAATTTTTTAGATGAAAAAAAATTCTATCTGAACTTCCGTTCGTCTGGATGCAATTCTGACGGAGAAAAATCCTATGCATGCTCAGAATAAAGTCGATGCATGCTCAGAAGCATTGAACTTAATTTTTCTCGGCTCATCGTAGTGTTGTACGTCACCGCATTCTTGGCGGTTGGAATTTGATGTGACCATGTGTATGCAAGACAGCATGAGTGGAAATTCAGAATTCAGAGTTTATTCCAACTGGAAAACCGGTCGTGTGTACAGGGCATTAGTATAACTAGGATGCAGTGCCTGTGCACACATCCCACCAAAAAATTTGAACTTTACCTACAGATTAAGAAAATAAATGTAGTTGCACTAATTAATAATAACAATTAAATATAAATATAAAAATAATAACAAGTGATTAAGTAATTTAAACACTGTCCATTGAAGTGAATCACAAAAAAAAGTAGGTCATATAAATAATCAAAAGTCCAATTGATCAAGGAAATCCTAATAAAGGTGCAATGAGTATTCCCCAGTGAACCAGATGGCAAGCATAACCAGCTTGCGGCTGTAAACCCCAGCCCAGGCCTTTGTGATGGGATTGCAACAAACACTGGTATATCAGATCCTCCAGGTTTTCATGAATGGCAGTAGGACCCCGGGAAAAAAACAAGGCTCACAATAGTGATGTACCGTAGGATATAGATAAGTTTAATACAATAAATTGCACTTACAAGATATATTCTTCATAAAAGCATGGGATAAAAGTAAAGCCGGCCGACTCTCACGAACGCCCGTTCACACAGGACCGTGACGCCACACGTCAGCACGTCTCCTTTCCCGACGTACGTTTTGTCATACAATGACGTCGTCTGGGGCACGGGCGATGTACTGACACATCGCGTGAAATACAGCTTACCCGAGACCAAGCCTCGATTTGAGTCAAGATCCCAGGTATTCAACTATGGTGGCCTATGATGATCAAATTGGATCGTATTCGCATTCGCATCGTGTGATATGCAGCTTACCAGAGACCAAGCCTCGATCTGAGTCAAGATCCCCGGGTATTCAAATATGGTGGCCTATGATGACCAAATTGGATTGTATTCATATCCAATTGGTCATCATAGGCCACCATAGTTGAATACACTTGTAAGCTACAGCAGAAAACTTTTAACATTTACTACTTCAGTTAAGTGTACTGTACTGCACATGGGACATTTACAATTTTGTCCCATAGCAAGACAATGCTAAGCAGAAGCAGTGAGACAAATTTACTGTAAGGTCGCAGTTTGAAAAATACCAACCTTTTCTGATCCTAAGCAACTCTGCAACAGAGTCAACCCCGACAATTCTTAATTGTTCTTTATTGTACATCTGTTCAGAGTGACATTCTATCTAATCTTAAATGCTAAATCTGTCTCTGACCTTTGCATATCTGTCTCTGTTGGTTGCCCAGCATTGCAGGTGCAGGGGTCGCAATACACAGAAAAATTGTCGCATAGACTTTGCTAAATGACAGGCAGCCTGATTTGCATCTATTTTGAGTGGCTGGATAAATGCCCCCAGCAGTATTTAGAAATTGTTTAAGCCTTCTAAGATGAACTGTATTAAAATATATGCGTGTAACCATTTTCTTAGTACTCTTTAAAAAAAAAATTGCATTACAAATTGTTTTTACCATGTACTTGCCTGTACAATAAATGCTTGACATGCTGTACATACAGCTGTAATTTAAATTCCATTTTCAGTAGTTATCATGCAATATTCATTTATTAGATTCTCTCTTTTTAGCATAAAAGATAATTCAACATTCATAATTTTTTAAGAGAGACGATAAAGGACACCATTCATTAACTGGATAATCTTTTTTTCTTTAGTGGATTTGCATGTTGACCTTTGTCTGAAATATTCACTTCTGGCTATTTTGTGAGATGGATCCAGCGTCCTTATGTCTGCCATATAAATAGTACTTTTGTTGAATAGAAATCCAGAACATTCCACAACAATATCTGCAGATGGAAGATATGAATTACTGTGTGAATTAAAAATGTAATAGTTTGTCTTAATATTTTGTTTTATTGAAATGAAAAATAATAAAAACAACATATGAGGATAGGTTCTGTAATATATATATATATATTGTGAGGGATTCACTCACTAGCGGGTGTGTGTGACCCCCTGGATGGATTCACTACACTCTGAACTATACAGAAAGGCAGTTGAGGATGGTTGAAAACAAAGCATATGGTTTATTCTTCCATATTGCTGGATACAAGTGCAAGCATCAAAACAGCATAAACAAAACAAAACATAAAATAAACCCTTGCCACTTGGGGCATCTATCTTCACAACACAGGAACCAACCTATGGAGTCTGGCACAGCCTACTGCTGGGCAGACACTGCTGGTCAGACAGCAGAAAAACAATAGTATTTTTGATTTTTATCACACAGAAAAATCAACCACCACCTCACCTCTTCAGAAGACTTTCTGACTGCTCTCCTTAACTCAAAAAGCCTCAGGATGCAGCAATCAGTAGTCATCCTTTGAATAACTTATAGAGGCCTTAATTGCCTCATTCTGAACAGCTGAAGTTTTCCAACGCCCTAAACCTTTCCGGCTATTTCTGCAGCCGACACCTAATAGTAATTGGTGAATTGTCTAAACAAGGCAGAAATGTATCTCCTGTCTGTGATAACACCCACAGATTTACCTGACTTCCTGTCACATACCCCCCTCTTGTTTCAACCCTAGGGTTGGGACACAGGTTGCCAGGCACGCATGCACTCGGGACAACCCATCTGCATTTCCCATTTTAACACCGGGGCGATGCGTTACCACAAAACTAAATTCCTGAAGGGCCAGGAATCACCTATTTATTCTCCTATTGGTCTCCTTGTTCTGTGCCATCCACTTCAATGGGGCATGATCCGTCACCAGTTCAAACTGTCTACCCACAAGGTAGTACCGGAGAGAATCCAAAGCCCATTTCACCGCAAGACACTCTTTCTCAATGGTGGCATAATTCTCCTCATGGGCCTTCAACTTTCGGCTGAGGTACATAACAGGGTGTTCCACCCCCTTGATAACCTGGGACAGTATAGCTCCTAACCCCACATTTGACGCATCTGTCTGAACCACAAAGTCCAGTGAAAAATCAGGAGAATTTAAAACTGGCTGACTACATAAGGCCTGTTTTAAAGCCTGAAACGCTGCTTCTGCTTCAGGAGTCCATGTGGTCATGACAGAATCCTTCCCTTTGGTCAAATTGGTAAGGGGAGCAGCCTGTGAGGCAAAATGGGGGATAAAGCGGCAATAATAGCCTGCGATTCCCAAAAATGCACAAACCTGTTTCTTGTTGGTGGGACGTGGCCAATCCTGAATAGCCTCAACTTTGTTTATTTGGGGCTTTATTAGACCTCTCCCAATGGTATACACCAGATACTTTGCCTCTTCTAGCCCAAGGGTAAATTTTTTTGGATTGGCTGTAAACCTGGCTTCCCAGATGGAATCCAACACAGCCTGAACTTTTGGTAAGTGTGAGTCCCAATCCTCACTGTGGATGACAACGTCATCGAGGTATGCAGCAGCATACGCTCAATGAGGCCGAAGGGTCTTATCCATGGTGCGTTGAAATGTGGCGGTAGCGTTCTGTAACCCAAAAGGCATCCTCCGATATTGGAAGGATCCTTCAGGAGTTACAAATGCTGTTTTTTCCCTGGCCGACTCCGAGAGAGGAATTTGCCAATAACCCTTGGTCAGGTCTAACGTCGTCATGTACCGGGCAGTGCCTAGGTGATCAATCAGTTCATCTATGCGGGGCATAGGATAGGTGTCAAACTTAGTGATTTTATTCAGGCGGCGAAAGTCATTACAAAACCGCCAACTTCTATCTGGTTTGGGCACTATGACAATGGGACTGGACCAATCACTATTTGACTCTTCGATCACCCCCAGCTCAAGCATCTTTTTTATTTCCTGGCGAATTGCCTCTCGCCGGGCTTCTGGAATTCTATAAGGCTTTAACTTGACCTTCTCCCCTGGTGTGGTGATAATGTCATGTTCAACCCCGGAGACCCAACCTGGCAAATCTGAAAACATCTCCCTATTACGGAGCACAAATTCTTTAGCCTCCTGTCGCTAAGTTTTGGACAGAGTCTCCGCTATCCCAACTTCAGGGACAGCCAGGTTAAATGGAGCATAAAATCGGGTAGTCTCAGCGACCAGGGACTCTCTATCCTTCCATGGTTTCAACAAGTTCACGTGATATATCTGCTCAGGTTTTCATCTTCCCGGTTGGCTAATTTTATAATTCACCACCCTCATTTTCTCCAACACTTCATAAGGACCCTGCCATTTGGCTAGGAATTTACTTTCGACTATGGGGACAAGCACCAACACCCTTTCACCAGGTGCAAAGGAACGGACCTGGGCCCCACGATTGTAAATCCTCTGTTGAGCCAACTGGGCTTGGGCTTAATGTGCCTTCACAATCGGCATCACTTGGGCAATTCTATCTTGCATTTGTGCCACATATTCAATCACACTTCGATGAGGGGAACTCTCACTTTCCCACGTTTCCCTGGCAATGTCTAGGAGGCCCCGGGGTGCCTCCCATACAGTAGCTCAAATGGAGAGAACCCTGTGGACGATTGGGGAACCTCTCTTATTGCAAACATCAGATAATGGAGCAGATAATCCCAGTTCTTTCCATCTTTATCCACCACCTTCCTCAATATTTGTTTTAAAATTTTATTAAACCTTTCCACTAACCCATCTGGTTGAGGGTGATATACTGATGTACGTAATTGGGTCACTTTCAGGAGTTTACAAAGTTCTTTGGTCACCCTAGAAATAAACGGGGTGCCCTGATTAGTTAGGACTTCCTTAGGAAGACCCACATGGCTGAAAACCTGAAATAACTTTTTGGCAATGGTTTTAGCAGAGGTGTTTCGGAGAGGAATCGCTTCTGGGTAACGGGTGGCATAGTCCATTATTACCAAGATGTGCTGGTGCCCTCTAGTGGACTTCAGTAAGGGGCCAACCAAGTCCATGACGATCCTCGCAAAAGGGACCTTGATAATGGGCAGGGGTACCAACGGACTGCGGAAATGTGGCATGGGTGCAGTAATCTGACACACTGGACAGGAAGAGCAATACAATTCCACTTCCTTAGTGATCCCAGGCCAATAAAACCTCTGGGTGATTCTCTCCCGGGTTTTTTCTGCTCCCAAATGTCCCCCAATAATGTGCCCATGGGCCAGTTCCAAAACCATTTTGCGGTACGGTTTAGGCACTACCAGTTGCTTAATGGTCTCCTCTAACCTCTGTGACACTCGATATAACAGGTCCCTTTCAATAATGAAGTAAGGGAGGGCAATCCTCTCATCAGGGTTAACTAACTCCCCATCTATCTTCACTACATTCTCCCGGGCTCAATGAAGTTCAATGCTTCCAAGCATGCGTCGACTTGATCGATTTTGGTCCGATGATTTTGTGTACTAACCATCAAACCTGTCTGATGGACAGGTTTCCAGCGGACAAGTTTCAAAGCATGTTTTGAAACTTTTGTCCGCTGAAAAACGGTCCGATAGGCCGTACACACAATCGAACATGTCCGCTGAAACGATCGTGTGTACGCGGCCTAAGAGGGGAGCTAACTAACATGACCATTTCTTTAACTTTCTGTTGTGTCTCTGGGACAGGAAGTGAAGGTGAATTTCCTAGATGGTACACAGACAGCAAAAAAAAAAAAAACAGAAATCCCTGCCATCTTTCCTTAATCCATCCAAAATGAAAAAAAAAAAAAAAACCTGGGATATGCATTTCGAAGAGAAGAACCTCCTCTTCATCAGTGTCAGTCTTCTGAGACTGATGAAGTGGTGGTTATTCTTCTAAAAACATTCATTTCGCTCTGTTAGGAGAAGACCTGAGCAGAGACTCAAGCAGCACCTATAACGAGAGGGGTGGTTTCCAGCATCTGGCTTCAGTGTCAACCAGCACAGCAGCAGCTCTCCCTTTGAGACCGTGCTCCCCACATAATATATTGTTTTTATTTCTCTTACTAAAATACATGACTACTTTGTGAGGCTTTTTTTTATCTTCCAACATCCTGTCCCCCCAAACCATAGTCCTTGGTGGCAGCACAGCCAATAGCTAGACACAGTCTTTTCTTATATAGTACACAGCTTTTACCTCTGGGATTCAGCTCATGCTTTTCTGTTCTGTTTTGGTTTTGTTGATGTAACCAGCTACACTTTGTGTTTTGATATTACATTGTTACACCTCCTTCTTGATAGTTTTGTGGGCAGTTTATGGTTACTTTGTTATCCATCTGACAGATCATTATTACCCAATTGCTACATTACTTTATTTTTTTTAAATCATCCTTTTAACAGGCCCCCCAGTGGCCATGACACTAACTGTTGTATGTTCATAGTTCTGGATTGTACTTTTCAGCCTAATTTCCTTTTTCCTTATGATCATGGAAAAAAAAAACTTTTTGCTAACCCGTTATCCGTGATCCGTTACTTGCCTTGGTAAACAAAGTCACTTTATTTTACTGATTTGTTTGAGATCTGCTTTGAACTATTTTAGTTATTTTCTTTCTGGTATGAACAATAAGTCTAGTCATAAACAAGACTTGATTTTGGGTGTGGAACCTTGACACCATTCCATCATCTGACAGTAATTTAAAATCAAACACAAGCCGCATTCTTTTTTTGTTTATTGCGATGGACAGGGTAGACATAGACCATATGCGACTGGAAATCCTATTTTTCAGGATATTTTATAAGGGCTAAGGCACCGTTTTGATTTTATTTATGCATTGCATAATTAGCTTTGCCTGATAATTGCATTGGTCTCATTGGCTGGGTTCTTGTACAGTAAGGCACCTGCAGAATTTCCAGAAACTCAGCACACCCCAAGTGCCTTGTAATGCAACCTACCACAGGTGTGTTCACAGATACTGTACCAATTTTTTTGTATAATATGGAAGATGATGTTATGCTGAGTAAATAGATACTGTACCTAACATGTCATGCTTTTAGAATAGCGATAAACTACTGTACCTAAAAATCTTTATAGGCGATGCCTTACATTTTTTTTTTGCAGGTTACCTATTTACCTATTTACAATTACAGCGGATATATGTACAGTGCCTTAAAACATTATTCATACCCCTTAAAAATGTCCACATTCGTGTTACAACCAAAAAGGTAAACGTATTTTATTGGGATGTTATGTGATAGACCAACACAAAGTTGCACATAATTGTGAAGTGAAAAGAAAATGATAAATGGCTTTCAACATGTTTTATAAATAAATATCTGAAAAGGGTGGCATGTATTTGTATTCAGCCCCTTTACTCTGATACACCTAACTAAAATCTAGTGGAACCAATTGCCTTCAGAAGTCACCTAATTAGTAAATAGATAAACCTATGTGTAATTTAATCTCAGTATAAATACAGCGGTTCTGTGAAGCCCTATGAGGTTTGTTAGAGAACTTTAGTGATCAAACAGCATCATAGAGGACAAGGAACACACCAGACAGGCCAGGGACAAAGTTGTGGTGAAGCTTAAAGCAGGGCTAGGTTATAAACAAAATATCCCTAGCTTTGAACATCTCACGGATCACTGTTCAATCCATCATCTGAAAATGGAAAGAGTAAGGCACAACTGCAAACCTAGCAAGTCTTGGCTGACCTCCTAAACTGACAGGCCAGGCAAAGAGAGCATTAATCAAAGAAGCAGCCAATTGGCACATGGTAACTCTGGAGGGGGCGCAGAGATCCACAGCTCAGATGGGAGAATATGTCCACAGGACAACTATTAGTCATGCATTCTGCAAACCTGGCCTTTATGCAAGAAGAAAGCCATTGTTGAATGAAAGCCAAAAAAAGTCCCATTTGCAGTCTGTGAGAAGCCATGTGGGGGACACAACAAACATGTGGAAGGAGGTGCTCTGGTCAGAGCCTGGTCTAAAAGCGAAATGCTATGTGGCGGAAAACTAACACTGCACATCACCCTGAACACACCATCCCCAGCAAGAAACATGGTCGTGGCAGCATCATGTTGTGGGGATGCTTTTCTTTATCCGGGACAGGGAAGCTGGTCAGGGATGATGGAAAGATGGATAGAGCCAAATACAGGGCAATCTTAGAAGAAAACCTGTTAGAGTCTGAAAAAGACTTGAGACTCGGGCGGAAGTTCACCTTCCAGCAGGACAACCACCCTAAACATACAGCCAGAACTGCAATGGAATAGTTTAGATCAAAGCATATTCATGTGTTAGAATGTCCCAGTCAAAGTCCAGACCTAAATCCAATTGAGAATCTGTGGCAAGACTTGAAAAATGCTGTTCATAGACGCTTTTCATCCAATCTGATAGAGCTTGAGCTATTTTGCAAAGAAGAATGGGCAAAAATGTCACTCTATAGATGTGCAAAGCTGACAGAGACATCCCCAAAAAGACTTGCAGCTGTAATTGCAGCGAAAGGTGGTTCTACAAAGTATTGACTGAATACAAATGCACGTCACACTTTTCACAATTTTATTTATAAAAAAACGTAAAAAACATTTATCATTTTCCTTCCACTTTGTGGAATTATGTGCCACTTTGTGTTGGTCTATCAATAATATATATATTTTTTCTTATTTATTTTATTTTTTATTTTTACACTTTCCTTTTAATTTTTTTTAATCATTTTTATTGCTATTACATGGAATGTAAACATCTTTTGTAATATAAATAAGAATGACAGGTCCTCTTTATGAAAAGATCTGGGGTCAAAAAGACCCCAAATCTCTTCTTTAACTTTAAAAGCAACAGAGACCATAAAGGCCATCAAAGCGGATCTACTCGTTGATCGCCTGCGTGACCAGCCGCCGGGTGAGCCAACGGAAATGATAAGCCTAAAAACAACGACGAGCGACTTGGAATGATTTCAAGAGAAAGCCAGCTTCCGCGTAAAAAAAAATAATACCAGGGTTATGGCTGATGTCTTCAGCCATAATCCTGGTAAACCACTTGCAAACCACAATGTATATATACTGTAAATATGTATTGCAGTCGGCAAGTGGTTAATGCAACATTTTGGGGCTGCTATGAACCTCATTCCTCAGTGGTCACTATTGGCTGAGAAACTGTTGGTTTAATTGGTGTGCTGATGACATTTTGCTCTTTTTACTGGACCCTAACATTAGTGCACGGAAAAATATTATTGCCAATGACAACCAATGAGATTTAAGCTATAATTATTTTCCACTTTGGCTTTGAAAACAGGATGAGAAAGCCTATGGATTCCTATGTACAACAGCCTTCTTTTCTTCCACTTGCTTAATACCACACTGATTTTCGCTCCTAGATTTGTCACAGCAACAATAAACTGATTGCTGTTCTAAAGTATTTTTCTAAATTACAATTTTTAATCCATATTTTGTTCAAGCAGTTTATGTAAAAAAATTCAATTCAAGGCTTGCTTGAATGAGAATTGCCCTCTTTGCAATGCTGCACTGCATATCAGCGAAAAAGGCAGCACCACGTAGTGTAGGGTGGTTGTTGCCTGGCCCTATTTGTTTGAATGGGTCACATTCAGTGGGAGGTATTGCAGGATATACAAATCGTCTAGATGTCTATGCCACTGAAAGTGGAACTAAACTGTATCTGAGCACTACAAACTGAAAATGCTGCTTAATTAATTTTTAATGTTCAAAGCAAACTCCCCCATCTATCCATGTCTCTATGCTTTATTTTTTAGTTTAGAAATCGCATGGAAAACACCTTCTAGCATTTCTGGCTGTGGCCAACTTGAGTAAGGGCATTCTTGTAGAATTTACTTCCTGGAATCAATTTGCCCTTAGCTCAAGCGTGCAGGCAGGAGGGTGTAATTAGCTTGAAAAAGACCCTCCTTCCCACCGAGGATGAAAGAAAAAAAATGCCCATGAGACTCTTGGGATGTATACCATTATTTTGGCCTAGACCAGAAACCAGGAAGCAACAGAAGAAATGCAAAAAAAAAATCACCCAAAAAAGGTTAAAGCAAGAAAATATAATATACCGTCGTACCTATTTACTAATGCTAGCAGCATAAGGATAAGAAATAGTTAAAGTTGACTTAACCACTTTAGCCCCGGACCATATTGCTGCCCAAAGACCAGAGCACTTTTTGTGATTCGGCACTGCGTCGCTTTAACTGACAATTGCGCGGTCGTGCAACGTGGCTCCCAAACAAAATTGGCGTCCTTTTTTTCCCACAAATAGAGCTTTCTTTTGATGGTATTTGATCATCTCTGCGGTTTTAATTTTTTGCGCTATAAACAAAAATAGAGCGACTATTTTGAAAAAAATGCAATATTTTTCACATTTTGCTATAATAAATATCCCCCAAAAAAGATATAAAAAAACATTTTTTTCCCCATTTTAGGCCGATACGTATTCTTCTACATATTTTTCGTAAAAAAAAATCGCAATTAGCGTTTATTGATTGGTTTGCGCAAAATTTATAGCGTTTACAAAAAAGGGGGTAGTTTTATGGCATTTTTATTAATATTTTTTTTTTACTAGTAATTGCGGCGATCAGCGTTTTTTTTCGGTACTGCGATATTATGGCGGACACATCGGACACTTTTGACACATTTTTGGGACCATTGGCATTTTTATAGCGATCAATGCTATAAAAATGCATTGAATTACTATAAAAATGCCATTGGCAGTGAAGGGGTTAACACTAGGGGGCGGGGAAGGGGTTAAGTGTGTTCCTATTTGTGTTCTAACTGTATGGGGGGGGGGACTCACTAGGGGGAATCACTGATCTTCCGTTCATACATTGTATGAAAGGAAGATCAGCGTTTCCCCCGCTGACAGGAACGAGCGCTGTGTGTTTACACTCACAGCTCTCGTTCCCCGCTCTGTAACGAACGAGCGCGCGTGCCCGGCGGCGATGGCGCCCGCCGGGCACGCGCGCGGGACTCGGGGGCGAGCAGTGGGCGCGCGCGCGCGGGCTGCCGGCGGCGCGCACGCGCCCCCTAGCGGCCGCGAAAATCCCGACGTAGAGCTACGGGCCCTCGCCCAGGAGAGCCGACCTGCCGCCGTAGAACCACGGCGGCTGGTCGGCTAGTGGTTAAAGAGTATAGTTCTTCTTTAAGTGGAGGTAAAAATGGTTCAATTGCCTGTTTCTATTGTCCCCCCGACTGCCCATGTAAACTTAGCCAAAGAATTACTTATCTTTTTACATTTTGCATAGAGTTCAAATAATAAACATAAAGGGCCGGATTCAGATACATTTGATGTATCTTTCCGGCGGCGTAGCGTATGGTGTTTACACTACGCCTCCGCAAATATTATGGGCAAGTGCCTTATCCAGAAAGCACTTGCTCCATAATATGCGGCGGCGTAGCGTAAAGTGCCCATCGTAACAGCGCGTAACTCAAATTTCTGAAGTGGGGGTGTGATTCATGTAAATGAATCATGACCCCACGTAATTCACGTTTTTTTTTGGATGGCGCATGCGCCGTCCGTGGACGTTCCCAGTGCGCATGCGCAAAATCACGTCGCCGTTTGTCAATGTAAACGACATGAACGTAACTAACGTCGAGCCCCATTCCCGAACGTTTTACGCAAACGACGTAACCAACGTACAATTCGACGCTATTCCGACGTCCATACTTAACATTGGCTACGCCTCCTATAGCAGGGGTAACCTTACGCCGCTATAACGCTAACGCAAACTACGTGAACTACGACGGCCGGCCGCAAGTACGTTTCGGGAATCGCCCTAAATCCCTCACTTACATATTCGATGCGTAAAACGATGGAAGCGCCTCCTAGCGGCCAGCGTAAAAACTGCAACTAATATACGACGGTGTAACAGAATTACGCTGCTAGTATATTAGCAGAATTCCGGCGTATCTTCTTTTCTGAATAGCAAAAAAAGTAATGCAGGCTATTCTTAGTATTTACGCGGCGTATCTCTTGATACGCTGACGTAAATACTTTCTGAATCTGGCCCAAAGTCAGTAGGCATGAACTATTCTGGTTTTAATTGTACAGAGACAAGCACATCAGCTGTGAGGTGTACACTGCCAAGTGCGGGATTGTGGAGAGTACACTGTGAACTTTTTAATTCTATTAGGAATTTGTACAGATGTTCTGGCAAAAAAAAAAGAAAACCAGTCATACTATTTGAACATATTATCTAATAAATAACACAGAGATTCAAAAACAACAGTTTATTGATACTATTAATTGGTTTCAGGAAGACAAATGACCAACACTTGGTAGTGCAGGTGCAAGAATTGTGTAGAAAACAACTGCGGGAGAGGATAAACCTTTGCCACAGCACATCCACATGGGAAGTCATACTCTCAAAGTTAGAACATTAAGTCTGCCATTGCTGACCCTAGGAAAATGTTAGTTGCCCAGCTGTCTTACTGACCCAATTGCTCCAAAGCTAGTCTAAAGCCCTGTACACATGATCAGTTTGTCCGATAAAAACAGACCGATGGACTGTTTTCATCGGAAATACCAATCGTGTGTGGGCCCCATTGATCTTTTTTCCATCGGTGTTAAAAAAATAGAACATGTTTTTCAAATTTTCCTATGGTAAAAAAAAAACAATAGAAAAATTTGATCGTCTGTGTGGAAATCCATCGGAGAAAAATCCATGCATGCTCAGAATCAAGTTGACGAATGCTCGGAAGCATTGACCTTAATTTTTTCGGCTTGTCGTAGTGTTTTACGTCACCGCATTTTGGCATGGTCGGAATTTAGTCTGATGGTGTGTAGGCAAGACTGATGAAAGTCAGCTTCATCGGATATCCGATGAAAAAATCCATCGAATTAGATTCCATCAGATATTAGATCGTCAGGGTGTACATCTATGCAGCTCTGTGGGCTGCATATTATTATTATACAGGATTTATATAGCGCCAACAGTTTGCGCAGCGCTTTACATCAGGGAATATATGAATGGGCTGCCGTGCCTGAATTTCATGCAGGAAAAGGGACCCTGTACCTTTTATAAAACGCAGCTGCATGGAAGTCGTGCTGTAATTTTTGCGCAATGCGGAAAAGTACATGGGGTGCCAATAAGAGTTAATGGCAATCTTGCCTGTTTTGTGTGGCTGCATGCTGTTGCAAGGATGTGTACATGTGTTCCCACACCTAGATTGATAAACCTAACCTAAGACACTAGCTTGTGTTGGAGACTGTGTTGTACTGTGTTGGACTCACTGGATTGGTCACTAGTCCTAAGTGAGTACTCGTGTGGGCAAAAAGGAAGGATGCCTTGCGATCGATAGCGCCCAGTGATGAATAGTGGTGATGGGGATTGGGCTGGTGCCTTTTCTGTGCGACCTTACAGTCATTTCAGCATGTAGACTTGGATAAAAAGGAAGGCGCGCCCAGTGTCCAGGGAAATGTGACTTCAAACATCTGGTTTATGGATCTTTATAAAAAATTTGCGATATGTACATCAAGCAGGGGCGGACTGACAATTCATGGGGCCCCGAAATGCGCTGACTTGATGTACATGTTGCAAATTTTTTATAAGGATCCATGAACCAGATTTTTGAAGTCACATTTCTCTGGACACTGGGCACGCCTTCCTTTTAATCAAAGATACAGACCTAGAATAAGCTTTTTAATATGTTCTGGATGTTCTGGATCAGAGATTCAGAATCCTGTAGCCCCGGAATTAGCATTTTTAGAAGGAGGTCACTGATGGCTTCCTCTATACAGTAAATCTCGGTTTGCAAACATAATTTGTTCCAGAAACATGCTTGTAAACCAAAGCACTTGTATATCAAAGCAGTTTTTTTTTTACAGGGTATAAAAGAGAAGAGAGGCACCTCTAAGTGTAGCAATAAGTTGCTTAATGTTGTACCTTCATTATATGTAACCATATTGCTACACTTAGGCCTCGTACACACGAGCAAATAGATCTGTTCAAATCGGTCTGACAGACCGATTTGAACAGATCTGTCTGCTGGGATGTATTGGTTTGATCGTGTACACACGATCAAACCAAATCCCCGCCGGCAGACAGCGCGCTGACGTGTCGGTGACGTGGCGGTGACGTTGGCGCCGCCACGTCACCGCACCAGGAAGTAAAACACTTCCGCGCATTCGTCAAATCCATTCGACGCATGTGCGAGCAGATATGTCTGCTGGTTAGCATACTAACCAGCAGACATATCGGGCCGACGGGTTCCCAGCCGACAGATTTCAAAGCATGCTTTGGTGGCCAAATCCGTCTGTTTGCCCGTACACACGATCGAATCTGTCTGCTGAAACGTTCTGGCAGACCGTTTCCAGCAGACAGATTTGATCATGTGTACGCGGCCTTAGAGGCTCCTCTCTTCTTTTTTATACTCAGTTGTGACATGACGCTACTGTTATATCAAGACATCGCTTGTATATCAAGGCAAAATGTATTAAAACTTTTTGCTTGTCTTGCAAATCGCTCTCAAACCAAGTTACTCTCAAACCAAGGTTTTACTGCATTTCTCTCAGTACAGGTTACATTTTTAGGCAAAGGTCAACATTCCAAATACAAATGAATTAAAAATGATTTGCCTGCATTTGTTACCTGTTTTTTGACTACACAATGTAGAAAAAATAATTATGTTCCATACATTTTGACCCATATAAGGATATGATGTCTGAATTTAATAATGTATTACTTCAGTGGGTTCTAGCCAGCAAAGTAGCCATCGTATACAATGGAAATCGACTCAGTAGTCAATCATTCCCTATAAGCAGTTAGAGCCCAATCACATTGCTGTGCTGTGGTAACATGCGTGTTATCGTAACGCATTGTGAATGGCACCCCAACGCAGCTGAAAAACACATGTGCTCTGAAATGCAATGCAGCACGGCACCATGCATTCATTCTTAATGGGCTACTTGACACACCACTCATGTCAATGCATGACAATGTGTACACTGCAGTGCACAGTTTTGTGGTGTCAATAGGCTCTTAGCGACTTACCAACAACTGTTTGAAGCAGATTTTAAAATTGTAGCTTTCAGTAGTAAAGTACTGTCTGTAGCTGATGCTACAGAAAAGAAGAAAAGAAGTCACGCTTGCATACAGCCTAATATTATATCAGATAAAAGTGAAGTCCAGGAAAAGTCAAATATTAGTCTTATGTGAATCTTGGTGTGCTTTAGATATGTGCAGTAATTTAGTGTGAAACATTGTGTGGCAGCTTCCTGTAATAAAGACCGGTCACTGCTGCTTTCTCTCCTTGTACAAGGTGACTGGTCTTGTCCCCGCCCCCTCCTGCAGGCAGCCTATAGAGGATGTAAATGCTGAGTCTCTCCCATAGCTCTACTTCCTGTACAGGCTATGTGTAGCACAGTGATGATATCTTCTATTGTAGAAGGTCAGATTTGAAAAGCCAACTGTATTTATTTCCTTTCTAGCTAGTAAGGAATACACAGTATATGAATGAAAATCTTTGCTCCTAGAGTTAAGCTATACATGAGTAGTTGTCCTTTAATACTAAAAGCAACCTTCCATTTTATTCTTCTGCATGAATAGTTCAATTGTTTGAAATTGTGTTACACTTTGCACTTTCACCTCTCATTCGCTAGTGGTGGTAAGTACTTATTAACCCATGTCAGCTTTGACATTTTAAAATATCAAGTGCTTGTGGAGGTCACTGGGCCAGGGACAACAGCTGGCGCCTAGAAGGTAGAAGAGAGCCTGCAGCAGTTATTCCACCATACTGTTCACACTGTGTATCCATCTGTACTTCATTCTTTATCTGTTAGCTGCCAGCTAATGTCCTGGGCATTGTTTTCACATGTGTGTCACTAATAGAAAAAAAAAAAATGTGAGAGCACAGGCGACAAAGGCCTCATTCACACTTAAGTGGGCTTTTTTTTTACGATTTGTACAGGCATTTCTGCTTGTGTTTCAGGCTTGAGCAGTTACTTTTTAAAATCATTTTTAACCAACGGAAAGAAAATGTGCAAAAATGGCCATTGAAGTTTTTTGGCCCTGCCCTACAAGAAGCTCATGTACTACTTCAAGTAGTGTGCGTAGGTGCTGTGCAGCGTAGTAGTGCAGCGCCAATAATTCACACAATCAGGTTCAATAGAGAACTTGTATTAAAGTAGTGCAGTAACAGTTCACAACAACACCCAGAGAGAACACTCCCTAACTGTGAGCACTCACAGCTTCCAGCAATGTGAATGAAGAGATATTTAGCTGGACTAAAAGCCCCTGTAAAGAGGGCAGAATGCAGCCTGGCTGCCTTGTACCCAATCAGGAAGATGTCCCGAGGAGTTGCAGACCCTGTGCTTACCCTCCTCCTCAGGAACCTTTCCTTACCACTAGAACTGCCCCTGTATCTTTTCCTACACTGTCCACTCCCCAAATGTGTGCCAAATCTGGGAGCTAGGACTTTAAATAGGCTCTGCCTGACCCAAGATGGCCAACAGAGTCACATTGGGGGGCATCTAATTGGATAGCTTCCCTAGTAAAAAAAGAAACAATAGAGGCATCCCATTCCTCTTGACTTCCTCTCTAACAACAGTGCACACTATTTCATGATCTATTCAGCTTAAAGTGTTACTACAGTAAAATCAGTCTGTATATGCAGTAAAGCATGCTTGTTGTACTCACTGTGGAGCCTGCGGAATTAATCCTGTGCATTGTGTAAAGGCTGTTTGATCCAGTCTCCTCTGATCCTCCCCTTCTTCCAAAGTCCCGATCCATCTACTGATAGCACATGGCCTTGGGGGCACTTTGCACATGCTCAGTTTTCTGTGTATTGCTAGAGAGTTTTTTTTTTTTGGGGGGGAGGGTGCATGTGATCAGCACAAGGCCAATCAGCACTGTCCAAACAGAGGGTCATGTAGCCTCATAGTACAGTCAGAGGATAATGAAAACTCCTCCTACAAGCTTTAACCAGTCCTGATAGAAGTCACAAGACTACTCTATACTTCTAATGAGAAAGGGTACTTAGCAGCTTATATTTACTAAAATAATTGCATTTCCATGTACGGTAGAAGACCGGCTATAGTAAATGTGGGGTCCTGGGTTTAGTAACACTTTAAGGCAAGATGCAGGCGGTGCTTTGGCATGTTCAAGAGGCAGACTGTGACTGGGAGGAGGTATGTCACATAGGCAGGCTGTGATTGGTCAGGGGGTGTGGTGACTGAATAAACTACCCATGGCCATTGAAGTTTTTTGGCCCTGCCCTTCAAGAAGCTCATGTACTACTTCAACCAGGTTCAATAGAGAACTTGTATTAAAGTAGTGCAGTAAAGGTTCACAACAATGTGGGGTCCTGGGTTTAGTAACACTTTAAGGCAAGATGCAGGCGGTGCTTTGGCATGTTCAAGAGGCAGACTGTGACTGGGAGGAGTTATGTCACATAGGTAGGCTGTGATTGGTCAGGGGGTGTGGTGACTGAACAAACTACCCAATACAGGGATGATGTGTGTCTGCACAGTGTCCTGTACCTCTGAATGGCCAGCCAAACGATGAGAAAACGATGTGAAAACTCACCAAGCAAAGACAGATCAGCTTCTCTCCTTTGTGTGGGCAGTTTAGAACAAGAAAGAATGGTCACTGGCAGGATCAATTAGGTACTTCATATGGAAGAAGTACATGAAAATGTTAGAGACTGATTTTAAAAAAAAAACACATATGTGACACATAGCAAATATTTAGGGTACATACACCTTAAATACAATTTAAAGCATTTAAGAGGCCACTCTGAACATAATAGCATCTCAAGCATCCAGATATTTCTCCTTTAACCTCATGTCTTTCCCAAAGAAACATATTTACCCGCCAGGGTTCCTTGCTCATTCTTGGCCAAATAAACTGGTCAAACATGCATAGAAAAAGTGTTTTGTTCTTTCCAGAAAACGAAAACAGCCAAATATCATCGCAGCCAAGCTCAATAAAACACGCACTATTGCTGTACTTAATATTAGAAACAGTTGTGTGCACTGATTTTATCTTTCATGATCTCCCATCAATAAATGATGTTTTCATGGGAAGCTGGATTAAAGTGTGTAGCTACATTTACACATATTACACTTTGTAATATTTCATCCTTTGTGTGCAATAAACATATGCCAGCATTTTAAAAGAATGCAACACAAATAAACTGAAAAGAATTTGAAAAAAAAAAAAATCAAACGATGCCACTGTGCCATCAAACGCTGTCAATGTGCCCACCAAATGCTGCGACTGGGCCCACCAAATGCTGCGACTGTGCCCACCAAATGCTGCGACTGTGCCACCACATGCTGCGTCTGTGCCATCAAATTCTGCCACTATGCCCACCAAACGCTGCGACTGTGCCATCAAATGCTGCCAGTGTGCCAAATGCTGCCAGTGTACCATGTGCTCAATGCTGCCAGTGTGCCCAATGCTGCCAGTGTGCCCCAAACGTTGCCCCCGCATGCCCGCTTCTTGCCCGGCCCTTACCTTTTCTCAGGTCTGCAGCGAGTGACGGCGGTAGGCGGCGAGCGGTGTCCTCCATTTCTTCAGCCAATCAGGTGACCAGTAACCAGACCCGGTGAGCCTGATTGGCTGAGAGGAGGGTCAGAGTTAGGGAAGCGATTCCCTAACACGGCACTGTTTAACCAGGTAACGCACAGCCTGTGCGCCCTCTGGTAAACCATTTGGAAGCCGATTAGAGCCCACATGCTCTAATCAGGAAGCCTATTAGAGCCTCTCACTGTAATCAGGCACATCCAAAACACACCCACTGCTGTTATTCAGATGGCCGGAGCTCAACAGGGGGCTGGATACCTGAATAGTGGGCGGCAGCGGCGTCAATACACAGATTCATGCAATACATGAATCTATGTATTGTTGATTGATGTGTGCAGGAGAGATGGGTGGCACTTCCGCACCCACTATGGACACACCGCCACTGCTCAATATAATTGGTTTATTTTAGGAAGAATACATTTACTTATTGACCATATAAGGCTGAAAATTATAGAATAGTCAGATTACAATAAAAACCTCAATATTTTCCTCTGCTTGTAAATACATGTTAACTAATTCCACTAAAACATTTTTCTCTAGCAATTAGGCATTAGATGGTATCTATGATTTTTGTTTCTTTTTGCAAGCAACAAAACTCTTTAAAAAAATACATGTTTCGCCCTCTTTTGATTAATCCTTTGCTGCATCTAGTCCCATTGTAAACTGCGGAAACACACACAAAAAAAGAAGTCATTCAGGAAGCAGCAGGATCCTGAACTTTTGACAGTTCCTGCTTAGCCACACTCTGAAAAGCATCCCGCAAAGGATCTCTTTTTAAAGATTGGGCTAGGGTAAAGCTAGCCTCAAGCTGGCCATTGCCAACTGACATTTAAGCATGAATTGGACGAAATTTGAGGGAAATGACGACTCACATTCCAGCAAGAATTGGCCGAAATTTTGGGGAAATTATGTCTCACATTTCAGCAAGAAATGGACAAAATTTGAGCTGTGGGTGGCCCTACAAACACAAATTGGCTCAACAAAGGTTGATTTAAAAATCAACTGTGCAAAGTAAAGACGTATTGGCCAAACAGCGACTGCATCCTGTGAGATACAGTCACTATTCAGCAGCGTCACATACTGCAGCAGTGGAATACAATGGCCAGCAGTAGAGATTTGATGGGGAATTGATTGATTTTTGAGCTGTGAATGGCTAGCTGAAGACATTCATGGCAGGATCACTAGGTGTTATTTTAAATGCATTGTGCAGATTTTAAAAGATTTTAAGTTTTGATATTACATTAAAGTGTTACTAAACCCAGATTCACTATATCTGGTTTCCCACATTACACAGAACATGGAAATGCATTTATTTTAGTAAATATAAAACTGCTAAATACCTTTTCTCATCAGCAGTATATATCAGTCACGTGACTTCTATTGGTGTCTGGTTATAGCTTGTAGGTGGAGTTTTCATTGTCCTCTGAGGCTGCAGCACCCCTGTCTGGACAGTGCTGATCGTGTGCATCCTCCCAAGAAAAAAAAACCTCTCTAGCAATACACACCAAACTGAGCATGTGCAGAGTGCCTCCAAGGCTCTATACTATTAGGAGATGGATTAGGGATTGTGGAAGAAGAGGAGGATCAGAGAAGATCGGATCAAACAACCTTTTTACACAATACGTGTAATGAGTATAACAAGCATGCTTTACTGCATATACAGACTGATTTTACTGTTGTGGTTACGTTAAAGATGATACAAGAGTGATATGGTTTATAACTACTTTAAGAAAAAGAAATAAAAGTCAAGTATAAAAAATAAATAAAAAAATCAACACAGAAGTCATGCTGAAAAATGATACAGTAATGTTTACTGTATGTATTACTATAATAAATCTCTGCAACTTATACTGCATATAAAGAGTAGAAGTCCTCTCAAGTTTATAAGGTAACCTAATTCCAGAGTTATGTGACAAAGTTCAAGATGAAAAACAAAACACAATGGACTGTGTCAGGAAAGTCAGCTTGGAACCTTTTTCCTGTCTAGTCATTGAGGATGAACACGTTTCCTTCTTCTCCAGTGATTTTATTATTTACAGAATAATCAAAACGCTTTTCCTGTTGGGAATGAATGCTTGACAACTATATTTTTATATCTTTTATGTTGCTCTACTGATCAAAGAAAACTTGACGTTGACTCACGCATCCAGTAAAAGAGAAGCAGACACTTCAGTTGTGAAGGGTTGATAAGAACCCATTCTCTGCTGTTGCTCAAATATATCCAATTTCCCAATTGTGTTTCCATTACTATTTATGCTGCTCAAAAAATTGAAAGCAATGTAATAAATAAAGGTCTTGCATAGAAATTTTCCCAGTGAACATGCACGTACATTCATTCTGTGTGAATGGGGCAGGGAAAATACTGCATTTCGCTGCTAGATGGAGCTAAGTATCATAGGAAATTCCTATGATGGTTAGTGACATCTACTGGCTAAATGCAGTATTTTTTTTTTTAATTAATGAAAAACATTCATCCAGCACAAGAACTAGCTTAACCACTTGCTTACTGGGCACATATACCCCCCTCCTGCCCAGGTGAAATTTCAGCTTCCGGCACTGCGTCGCTTTAACTGACAATTGCGCGGTCGTGCGACGTGGTTCCCAAACAAAATTGAAGTGCTTTTTTCCCCACAAGTAGAGCTTTCTTTTTGTGGTATTTGATCGCCTGTGCGGTTTTTATTTTTTGCGCTATAAACAAAAAAGAGCGACAATTTTGAAGAAAAATACAATATTTTTTACTTGTTGCTATAATAAATATCCCAATTTAAAAAAAAAAACAATTTTTTTTTCTCAGTTTAGGGCGATACGTTTTCTTCTACATATTTTTGGTTAAAAGAAAAAAAAAAATCACAATAAGCGACTGGTTTGCGCAAAAGTTATAGCGCTTACAAAATAGGGGAGAGAATTATTATTTTTTATTATTTTTTTTTTACTAGAAATGGCGGCGATCTGCGATTTTTATTGGTACTGCGATGTTATGGCGGACACATCGGACACTTTTGACACATTTTTGGCGCCATTCACATTTATACTGCGATCAGTGCTATAAATATGCACTAATTACAGTATAAATGTGACTGGCATTGAAGGGGTTAACACTAGGGGGTGAGGAAGGGGTTAAATGTGTATCCTAGGTGTGTTCTAACTGTGGGGGGGGGGGGTGACTGGGTGGGTGACCCATCTGTGTCCCTATGTACAAGGAACACAGATCGGTCTCCTCCTCTCCAAAGACAGGACGCTGTCTCTGTGTAAAACGGCAATGAGAGATGATCTATGAGATCATCTCTCATTCGCGGCACAGATCGCATCGCAAACGGCCACTCTGACTGGCCGTTCGCCGCGATCTGTGATTGGCCTTGTCCAAGGGACACGGACAACACAGGGCTTCCCCGCAGCGTGCTCTACAGCGTGCGCTCGGAACGATCAAAGGGGCGGCCGTCAAAAGACGGCATGTTGGATATTCAGACCCGCGCTGGAGCCGTCATTTGACGGTAGCGCGGGTCTGAAGTAGTTTAAGTTGAGTTCCATTAACCACTTGCTTACTGGGCGTGTATACCACCTTCCTGACCAGGTGAAATTTCAGCTTCCGGCACTGCGTCGCTTTAACTGACAATTGCGCGGTCGTGCAACATGGCTTCCAAACAAAATTGACGTCCTTTTTTCCCCATAAATAGAGCTTTCTTTTGGTGGTATTTGATCACCTCTGCAGTTTTTATTTTTTGCGCTATAAACAAAAAGAGCGACAATTTTTTTAAAAAAACAATATTTTTTACTTGTTGCTATAATAAATAGCCCAGTTTTTTGACATTTTTTTTTTTTTTTCTCAGTTTAGGCCGATACAAATTCTTCTACATATTTTTGGTAAAAAAAAAACGCCAAACCGCCAAACCGCCTGGTTTGCGCAAAATTTATAAGGCTTACAAAATAGGGGACAGAATTAATAATTTGTATTATTACTTTTTTACTAGCAATGACGGCAATCTGACATTTTTATTGGGACTGCGACATTATGGCGGACACATCAGACACTTTTGACACATTTTTGGCGCCATTCACATTTATACAGTGATCAGTGCTATAAATATGCACTAATTACTGTATAAATGTGACTAGCATTGAAGGGGTTAACACTAGGGGGTGAGGAAGGGGTTAAATGTAAACCCTGCATTGTGTTCTAACTGTGGGGGAGGGGGGTGACTGAGGGAGGTGACCGATCTATGTCCCTATGTACAAGGGACACAGATCGGTCTCCTCTCTCCCTGACAGGACATGGATCTGTGTGTTTACACACACAGATCCACGTCCTTGTCTCTGTAACCGCCGATCGCGAGTGAGTGGCGGACATCGTGGCCACCAGGCACGCGCATCGGCATCTCAGTGATGCTCGCTCGCCCCCCAGTGGCCTGGAGGAGCGCAGGCCGTAAAAAGACAACGACCCAGAGAATTAGAACCACCCTGCGGCCGTATATAGTCGTACGGCTGTCAGGAAGTGGTTAAAATAATAATAAGTAAAAGCCAGCAGTTACAAATACTGCAGCTGCTGACTTTTAATATTAGGACACTTGTGATGTCAGACCCGAAGCCGATCTGTCCCTCGGCTCTTGGGTGGAGGTACCGCCATCTTCAGTAAGGGAATCAGGAAGTGAAGCCTTGCGGCTTCACTTCCTGGTTCCCTACTGCTCATGCACGACTCGTTCTGCGCAATCCCACTGGTCCCTGCTGTCTTCTGGGACCTGTGTGTCTCCCAGAAGACAGCAAGGGGGACGAAGGGGGACGGAGTAGACGCCAAATGTGGCGTAGGTCGCTGCAGTGACCTATGCCTGGAAGTGGGAGAAAATACCTGGATTACACAGGTATCTGCCACCGAAAGGTGCCAAATGTGACACCGGAAGGTGGGGAGGATTCCAAAAAGTGGAAGTTCCATTTTTGGGTGGAACTCCGCTTTAATAACATCTGTGTTTTTTTTGTTTTTTTCCCCTTTTTCACAGAATGAGTGTGCACGCTCTTCCATTGGGCAATTCATTATGCAATTTTACATAGTATAAAACGTGAACTCACTGACATTTCTTCTGATAATCAATAAAAACTGTTCTCTCCCTCTGTCCCTGTTGCTGGGACCACGCCACATGTGTTCTTCAGTGTTCTTATACCTTCACACCTCCATACCCCCTTCAACATATACTCCATTTGTTGGAAGAAAACATTTATTATCAGCTTTTCAGACAAAGAAAAATAAAAACAATATGGAACAAACAATTAACTTGAACTTTTTTTTTTATAATTTCTTCTTTAGACCGTTGCTTTAGACCGTTGCTGTAAGTAACCCTGAATAAGAGATGTACACAAATGCTTCTATATCTATTTGTGTGTTGTGCCCCATAAGAAACAAAAAACAAACAAAAACAAAACTTTTTTTTAAAGTGATTGTAAAGGCGGAAGTTTTTTTTTATCTTAAGACTTTCTATGTATTAGCGAAGAGCGTCAGCCCGACCATCTGCCATTCTAAGGTAAGGAGGCCTCTGATTACTGCCTTACCATCCATCTTCCACAGAGGGGGATGATCGATGCCTTCCCCCGCCTGTCTCCCTTGGGGAGGGGGTGGCGTTGGTTTGCTGCCCCCCCCCCCAAATATTGAGCACCCTCAGCCCCTCCAATACTTACCTGAGCTCCATCTAGATCCAACGATGTTGCATGAGAGACTCGGCTGTCCAGGACTCCCCTCCTCACTGGCTGAGACAGCAGTGTGACACCATTGGATCACGCTGCTGTCAATTAATGTCAGTCAGCCAATCAGGAGAGAAAGGTGGCAGGGCCAGGTCGCAGCTCTATGTCTGAATAGACTCACGGAGCTTCGGGTCGGCTTGGGTGCCCCCATAGCAAAGCTGGAGGGAGGGGCCCTGAAAAGGGACCCGAGAAAAGGAAGGTCTGGGCTGCTCTTTGCAAAACCACAGAACAGGTAAGTATAACATGTAGAAGAATACTTATCGGCCTAAACTGAGGGGGAAAAAAATGTATATATTTTTTGGAGGATATTTATTTTAGCAAAAAGTAAAACATTTTTTTTCAAAATTGTCGCTCTAATTTTGTTTATAGCGCAAAAAATAAAAACCGCAGAGGTGATCAAATACCACAAAAAGAAAGCTCTATTTGTGGGAAAAAAAGGAGTCAATTTTGTTTGGGAGCCAAGTCGCACGGCCGCGCAATTGCCTGTTAAAGCGACACAGTGCCGAATTGTAAAAACGCCTTTGGGCCTTAGGGAATCATCATCACCATGAGGCTTAAATAAAAAATAAAAAAATGAAAAATTCCTTTAAATATTGTACCTGCTGGGTGTGTATAGTATACCTGTGAAAACGTCTTTGAGAACCCGTGTCTTGCCCGAGGGAACATGTATCAATGGAATTTTTTTTTTTAAATGGTCGTTTTTTCTGGAGCAGTGATTTTAATGGAAACTTGGGAAAATCTCGCGCCAAACTAAAATGTGAGGGGGGGGGGGGAAAGTGCAAAAATAATAATACAAGCTGCTCCCTAACTAATGCAGAATACTGGATTAGACATGTGAAACAATTGGAGAGTAGGGGCGCTAATTATTGATAGGTATAACAGGTATTATACAACATTAGTGAAAATAATATAATATAAATATGTGAATGTCGTGCTAACCATATAACAACAAACCAATAAGTGCAGAAAAAATATATAGTGACAATAGACAATGTGTGTCTATCCAAAAGTCCGTGTTTGTTTAGTGCAATGTTGTGCTGCAAACAATAGTATTCCAATGGGTGCTCCGTGTGGTCTTCTAAACGTATATCACCTTCACCAAATAAACACCGCAAGTGTGAATGGATGGCTCCTTACCCGAAGGTGTTGACCTATTGTTTAAATAAGGTCAAATAGGCTCAGAAATCAGCTCTTGTCCGTGGAAACCACGATTGAAAACCAGGCTGTGGATAGGTCTCATATAAAGAGAGAAACAGCTCCCATGGTGTAAAACCTTTTATTAAAATAATTGCTAAAAAATATAATGCCAAATGGCCTCTTACTTTCGATGGTGCCCGTGTTCCCGGCACTGAGGCTGTAGGTATATAGGGATTGGAGAGAGAAGTTGTGATGAGCTGGTGAAGCCGGCGTGCGTTCCACCGCCGTCAGGCTTGAAAACCAGGAAACCGGAAGTATGCTAGTAGTGCGTGCCCAGGTACCGCCTCGACGTACGTTTCGTTAATGTCGTCATCAGGAAGCGTACCTGGTGCACGCTATGGGCTACTTTTAGAGGTCTGTCAATCAGCCAATGGGAGGGGCAAATCAATTGGGCAACAGCCTCTGTCCCGGTCCTATAGCAACCATGTATACAACCGCGGGGTTCAACAGCAATTCTATACATAGACCAATTACAATCTTTTTGCCTGTGTGAAATTACAGGTTACTAGATGCAAAAATATATATAATACAATGGATATGTTTGCGATTGTATCTCCTATGTTCCCAATCTATTTAAAGATTTAATGGCATTATAAAATTAAAATATTATAACATATAAAATATATTTTATATTACATATTGGAACCATATATATGTATATATAAATACAGTAAGTATATATATGGGCAAATTTAATAGTTGCATTACCAAAAATGGAATTACAAAATAAAAATAAATAAAAATAGATAAAATATCAGTAGTGGACCTAAAATTTGTTCAAAGATATTTTACATTGTGCAGCTCTACATACTCCTTAGATGTCCGTTAAAAAGCAGTTGAGGTCCAATTCTATATTGAGGCCCTGGGGCCTCATAGTTCTGAGGCGATGAATCCACTGGGTTTCGTTTTGTGATACTGCCTTTGTTAGGTCTGTTCCACGCCAGTGATTCGTAATTCTGTCTATTCCAAAAAATGTTAATAGACTGGGGTCTCTGTTATGACAAAGGTCAAAGTGTTTTGACACACTATGGTCAGGGAACCCCTTTATGATGTTGGCCACATGTTCATTGATTCGAATTTTTAATTCTCTAGTAGTGCGGCCTACATATTGAAATTTGCAAGGACATGACAATACATATGTGACGTATCTAGAATGGCATGTAATCAATGGTTTGATGGTAAATTCTTGTTGGGTTACACTTGATTTAAATTTAGTAACCTTTTTTCCTTGCCTATTTGTTTTGTTGCATGACCTGCATCGGGTGCAATAGTGGAAACTGGACCCATCAAGGAAGGTGAGAGGTTTTGCCGGGGGGTCTGGGACATTTACTGCCACCATATTTCTTACACCCGGAGCTCTTCTATATATGAAGGTAGGGTGTGGGGATAGGATTTTAGCCAGGTCAGTATCTTTTAGTAGGATTGGCCAATATTCTTTAAATATTTTCTCTATGTTTTTGTACTGTCTGTGATACCCAGACAAGAAAGGCACATCTTCTTTTCTTGGTAATTTAATCCTATTTTCCAATAGAGATGGTCTGTCCATACCCAACACTTCTTTTCGGGCCTTGTCTATTTTATTTGGACTGTAGCCTTTTTCTACAAATTTCTTGGTTAGTACCTCTGATTGTTGTTCATAGTCCACTATGTCATTACAGTTACGGCGTAGTCTCATAAACTGACCTTTTGGTATGGCACCCAACCATTTGGGATGATGGCAACTTGAAGTGGGTACATACCCATTACGGTCAGTAGGCTTAAAGTAAGTCTTTGTGTGGATTTGATTATGTTTTTTGGTTAATGTGAGGTCCAAGTAATGGATGGAAGTTTTACTAGATTCAGCAGTAAAGCTGAGGCCATATTCATTGGTATTCATTTTGGTTATAAATTGATCCAAGGAGAATTGGGACCCCTCCCACAAAAGTATAATGTCATCTATGTATCTACGGTAGTAGATCAAAGATGAATTATTATCTTTATAGATGGTTTCCTCCTCCCATCTATTAAGTACCAAATTTGCCACACTGGGTGCATACCGAGCCCCCATTGCAACTCCTCGTATTTGTTTATAGAAGTTGCCCTGAGCCCAAAAATAATTGTTCCCCATAGCTAGTTGTAGTCCTTTGACCAAGAACATTATTTGGGCTGGGGGTATGGTAGATTTAGATGTTAATGAGTCTTGTACCGCTGAAATTGCATCTGGTTGGCGGATGTTGGTGTAGAGCGACTCCACGTCCACTGTAACCAACCAAATGTTTTCAGACACTGTAAGTGTTGCTAGGGACTTTATAAGGTCTCTACTATCTCTCAAGTAAGATTTACCTTGGGTAACTAGAGGTTGGAGATAGATGTCTAGATACTCTCCTACCCTAGAGTAGAGTGAGCCTATTCCACTAACAATAGGTCTCCCTGGAGGGTGAGTTTTGTTTTTGTGAATTTTGGGAACTATGTACAGTACCGGGGTACGAGGTACTTTAGGAACCAAGTATAATGCTTCCTTCTCAGTGAGGATAGCTTGAGTTAGGCCATCTTTAATCCAAAGGGAGAGTTCCACTTTAAGTTTGCTCAATGGGTCACCCGGAAGGAGGAAATAGGTGTCGGTGGCACTCAGTAGACGTTGAATTTCTCCATAATAATCTACTTTGTTGAGTATAACCACACCTCCCCCTTTATCAGCAGGTCTTACTACTATATTTTTATTTTGTTCCAAGGACTTGATCCCTTCTGTTACCAGGTTTAGATTGGAATTCTTCCAAGAGGGTTTAATATCCAAATCTTGGATTTTGCCTTGGACCATGTGTTTGAAGACCTCCACATGGTGGTGGGTCCCCTTTTTCGGGTTAAAGACTGAGCTATTCTTCAGCCCGCTATGTTGAAATATAGTAGTATTAATTGGAGGTTCATAATTGGGTTGTTGGGCAAAGTGTTTTTTAATATTCAGTTTCCTCACGAATTTTTCCACATCTATGAAAGTTTCGAATTTGTTAAGATTTTTATTTGGGGCAAATTTCAATCCATGTGACAATACTGTTAGTTCTGCTCTAGATAGGTCTACGCCTGCCAGATTGAATATTCCTTCACCTAATTGTCCCTTGGTCTTTTTCTTTCTGGTTCCCCCTCTTTTACCTCTGGGCCTGTGTGTTCTTGTTGAGACTGTGGGGCAATATTGGGGATCTTGTAGGGCTCGTTCCAGCCCCTCCATTCCCCCCCCTGTTGTTGTCCAGAGTTTTGGGTGTTATGCTTACCTCTATGGTTGCCCCTAGATTTCCCTCTAGGGGGTCTGGAGGCAAATGGGGGTGGACCCTGTTGGTAGTAGGTGTAATTGTAATCCATTGGACGATTATCCAATGGGGCATATCTGTTGTATGTAGGTGCTGAATAGGGAATGGGGTATTGGTTGTGGGGGGGCCCCATATTGTAGCCGCCATAAGGCGGAGGTGGTGGTGGAGGCCCCCTGCCGCCCTGGTGGGGTCCTTGAGGTATGGTTGGTTTTTTGAATTTTTTGGGGGTAGAGGATTTTGCTTTGATCTTTTGGGTTGCTAAAGTGACCAGGTTGTGTACTTCTGAGTCTCTCTCCATAGTAGATTCTTTAGAACCAGTTGTGTCAGTTTTGATCTGCCACTTGTATACTTTGGATTCTTGGTAATCTTTGGTATCCCTATGGTATTTTTTAAGTTTTTTATTTTTGATAGTGGTGTCATATTTGGTTAGATGGATTTGTAAGGTTTGGGCTTTTTCCAAATATTCTTTGGTTTCCATAAATGGTGCCATAGATGTTTTAAGGTCTACTATATGGGCTTGTGTGATGGCATTTTTTGCCTTGCGTCTTCTAATCATCAATTGCATCAGTTTCTGTTCACATGCATTGAAAAATTGGAACCATTCATCCGCTAGTGTGAGATCTTCTAAACCATCATTGGGGTAAACGTCCCATCTGAGTCTCCTTGGTGTTTGATTTTTTAGGATATACATCTCAAATGATGCTATATCCCACCAAGTCCGAATTTGTTTTTCCATATTGAATTGAAGCTGTTTAAAGCTTTTTTCAATATCTGGATTCTGACTAGGTTGTTGCTGGAATATGTGCTCTATATTGGTTTGGCGACTATCCATAAAATTAAATATATCCATGGCTGCGTGAAATAAGGCCACAGAGTGGTCTGCTGAATGGAAACTTGGGAAAATCTCGCGCCAAACTAAAATGTGAGGGGGGGGGGGGAAAGTGCAAAAATAATAATACAAGCTGCTCCCTAACTAATGCAGAATACTGGATTAGACATGTGAAACAATTGGAGAGTAGGGGCGCTAATTATTGATAGGTATAGGTGATTTTAATGATGCTGCATCATTAAAATCACTGCTCCAGAAAAAAACGACCGTTTTTAAAACTTTTTTCCATTGATACATGTTCCCTGGGGCAAGACTCAGGTTCTCAGAGACGTTTTCGGACAATAACTTGCATATGGGGCTTTAAAATTGACGACAATGGGGTTTTAAATGTTCGCGCGAACGTTCGGTCCGTTCGAAGGTTCTGGTGCGAACCGAACGTGGGGGTGTTCGGCTCATCCCTATTCTACACTTAATTTACTCAAAGTAGCGCGAGGACACACCCTAGTAACAGTACTACATATGCTAATAGGGCCAATTAGAAAGCAGAAATGTTACTGGATTATGATTTGTGATTTTGTTTGTGAAAAAATACACTAAATAATTTAGCAGCTTATAATTGGAATAGCATCTAGTACCATGTTTTTCACATGTTTAGCATGTGGGTACTCCTTGGCATGTTTATTAATTCCAGATGATTATATTGCAGTTGAGTTATTGCCCAGTGTGACACATGTACGTGTTTTTTTTAGTGTCCATGGGTAAGTAAGCCTCAAAATGTGATTGTAATTTCTAGTAATAACACAATTTGCGTCCTTTTCCTTCCACAAATAGAGCTCTCTTTTGATGGTATTTGATTGTCTCTGCGATTTTTTTTTGTTTGCGATATAAATGGAAAAAGACTGAAATTTTGGAAAAAAAATGATATTTTCTAATTTTTGTTATAAGAAAAATCTGATAAACTAAATTTTAGTCAAACATTTAGGCCAAATGTATTCAGCCACATGTCTTTAGTAAAAAAAAAAATCGCAAAAAAAAAAAAAAAAAAACTAGCTACCTAGCGGCAAAAGTGACACTAATACAGCGATCAGAAAAATGATCGCTTAGTGACACTGGCAATAGGGGGTGAAAGGGTTAACTAGGGCGGTGATCAAGGGGTTAAAAACTTTATTAGGGTGGTAGGGGGCTACCCTGGACCTAACACTAAGGCCGCGTACACACGAGGGGATATGTCCGCTGAAAACGGTCCGATGGACCGTTTCAGCAGACATCTCCGCTCGTGTGTATGGGCTAGCGGACAGATTTCTCCACCCGACAGATTTCAAAGCATGCTTTGAAATCTATCCGGTGGGAATCTGTCCGCCCGACATGTCTGCTGGTTAGTACACTTACCAGCAGACATGTCGGCTCCCACCACCGCCGCGCCGCTGCCGAATGGATTCGGCGCATGCGCGGAAGTGTTTTACTTCCTGGTGCGGTGACGTGGCGGTGACGCGGCGGCGTCAACGTCACCGCCGCGTCACCACTACGTCACCGCGCCGTCCGGCGGCGGGGAATTTGATCCGATGGTGTGTACACGCCATCGGATCAAACTCCCGATCGGACATATCCGATGGAAATGGTCCGCGGACCGTTTTCATCGGATATATCCGATCGTCTGTACGCCGCCTAACTGCCTGTCACACTAACTGTCACACTGACACTAAATGCAGTGATCAGTAAATATATGATCACTGCAATCAGTGACAGTGTGACAGGGGGTTGGGGGGGGGGGATCGGAAGGGGTTAATGTGCCTATGTGTCACTGGCGTCAGTGTAGTGTTGGTGCGACTTACTGTGTGATGTCTTCTCTCCTCTCGGCAGATTGAAAATACTGCTGAGAGGAGAGCTGACATCACTTCCTCTGCCTGTGTTTACATTATACAGGCAGAGGAAGTGCACTGCAGGGAGGGAGCGGATTGGCTGGGAGAGATCCAGAGGGGGCGGACAAAAACTAACAGCCGTCCCCTCATCCCGGATCGCTCCTGCAGCCACGGGCACCGCCGCAAGTACCAGGGGGGGTCCGATCCACGTCTAGGCAGGGACATACAGGTACCCCAATGTGCCTGTCCGTGCCATTCTGCCAACGTAAATGTACATGCGGCGGTCCTTAAACAGTTAAATATTGTAAAATGGGGGGGGGGGGGGTAGTGCTGCGCTGTAAGGGAGAAAGTGGGGATGGGATAAATGAAGAGGAAGTGTGGCAAAAAACTAGATATGTGGAAAAAAGAAAAAAGGTAGGAATAACCTAACTATTATACATAGTAATGTCAGAAAATGACAGTGGTGTATATAAGAAATATATATTGAACGTGCTAAATGTAGCCTAAGCCGGCTACCAAACCAATGCAAAATAACATATAAAGTGTAACTTCCTTATAACAATCTGGTGCACAAAGTGCCAGAAATAGCACACAACAGTGTTATTCAGGGTGAATGTCCATACAACAGGTAACAATGGGTCAATGCAATGTATAAATGCAATATGGAAATAAAGTTCAAAAAAGATTGCTGATGTAAAAGCCAAAATGCCGTGATGACCAGTTGCAGATGCTATTTCCAAAATAAGTTAAGATGTCCCCTTACCTTACTGCTGTAAGGTAACAGCAGAAAACAAAGCCCAGGAGCACTTTTCAGGTTGAGTCCACTTGTGGTGTCATCCAAATAGGTAAATGTGGTGAGAATGGATCCTTCCTGGTGATCACCTCCAAACGATAATAGTCGCTCACATCCAGGAAAACAAAAAAATGCCCATAGTGTAGTACCATTAAAACAGGGGGGTTTTATTAAAACAAAAACTGGGTACTCACAAGGTTGAAATAAAAAACAGGCATAAAAACACAGGCCGTCCGCCAACGTCACCTCTGTTTTAATGGTACTACACTATTGGCATTTTTTTGTTTTCCTGGATGTGAGCGACTATTATCGTTTGGAGGTGATCACCAGGAAGGATCCATTCTCACCACATTTACCTATTTGGATGACACCACAAGTGGACTCAACCTGAAAAGTGCTCCTGGGCTTTGTTTTCTGCTGTTACCTTACAGCAGTAAGGTAAGGGGACATCTTTACTTATTTTGGAAATAGCATCTGCAACTGGTCATCACGGCATTTTGGCTTTTACATCAGCAATCTTTTTTGAACTTTATTTCCATATTGCATTTATACATTGCATTGACCCATTGTTACCTGTTGTATGGACATCCACCCTGAATAACACTGTTGTGTGCTATTTCTGGCACTTTGTGCACCAGATTGTTATAAGGAAGTTGCACTTTATATGTTATTTTGCATTAGTTTGGTAGCCGGCTTAGGCTACATTTAGCACGTTCAATATATATTTCTTATATACACCACTGTCATTTTCTGACATTACTATGTATAATAGTTAGGTTATTCCTACCTTTTTTCTTTTTTCCACATATCTAGTTTTTTGCCACACTTCCTCTTCATTTATCCCATCCCCACTTTCTCCCTTACAGCGCAGCACTACACCCCCCCCCATTTTATCTGCCTTGGTTGATACACCAATCAGTGCAGCAGCTGTACCCACCCACTCCCCTCTCCCTCCCCCTCCCCCCGTTTATGGTAAGCGCAGTAATATTCACCCTAACAAGTTAAATATTGTACCTGCTGGGTGTCTATAGTATGCCTGTGTAACATTATGGTGCACACTGCAGAGGACACAGGCAATACACCACAAGAGAATACTGCAGCTAACACAATCAACTACCTGCCAGTAAATTAGGAAGAACTGCTCTAGCTAAACTATACAGTGTATAAATATATGTACAACACCTGGGATGTATATATATCCTCTACACACTGTAAATTTAACTGACTAGCCTGCCTGCCTGCTCTATCTAGCTAGAAAAAAAAGACACTCTCTCTCTGTGACTGATATCTAACCAGCGCCGCAACACACTACACGAGGCCATCCTGCAGGTGGCCTTATATAGTGTGGGGCATGTACTAAAGCCCTAAACTATAATTGGCCAAAGCCACCCTTGCCTTGGCCAATTACGGCTCTCTGTACTGACGGCGCTGTGATTGGCCAAGCATGTGGGTCATAGTGCATGCTTGGCCAATCATCAGAGCGCAATGTCGCAGTGAATTATGGGCCGTGGCATGTCACTCGAATTTGGCGCGAATGACCCGTTTTGTTCGTATTTCGACAAACGATCGAACATACGGTGTTCAAGTCGAACATATGTTCGACTCGAACACGAAGCTCATCCCTAGTGTAGAATATAAACAGATAATGGTGATAAATATCAAAAAAGCAGCAAAACCTAAAGTGTTCACAGTGCACAAAAATCAATATAAGTCAAATAAAATGATTTTTCTTTTTCCTAAACAGCTTGGTCAGAAAGTAAATGTAAAATATATAAAACATGTGATAGAAAAAAATCATTAATATACTAATTATGGTCATTGCATTTATTAGAGGTAACTATGATGATTATAATACAATATTTTAGCTATAGCATTTCTCTAATTAACATTGACAAAGAATAATGAAAAGGAATTGCTGATTTGGAAACCATATTTCCCATGGCTGATGAATAACTTTGTAAAGACTGAGCCAAGAAAATATGCAGTTGCTAAATACATTTGCATTAAGTCCATGTCATTATAGTGGTTCTAAAGGCAGAAGTTTTTTTTTACCTTAAGACCCCTTTCACACTAGCGTGGTTTTCAGGCGCTTTAGCGATAGAAATAACCTCTGCTAAGTGCCTGAAAACCCCCTCCCATTCATTCAAGTGTGAATTTTCAACTGGGGTGGGACATTTCGAAAAGTCCTGCAAGCAGCATATTTGGAGTGTGTTGTGAGCACTGTATTTAGTGAAAGTTCCTGGTGGTTTGATGTTATTTGTTAATGTTGGTATGGAACTTGACAATGACCAAAGAGCTAGAAGAAGGAAAAGCCGCATGAAATGGTTGCTGTTGCTACTGGCAATTACCTGGAGAACTGGTGATCATGTAGCTGTAACACAAGTTTTTGTAGACCTTCAGAATTGCAGGTCTGATGGTTCCATAGGGTCTGCGTCTGCGTTCCAGGGGTGCGATCGCACCCCTGGGCGACAGGTGGCGCTAGAGGGGTTCTGGCAGAGCCACTTTTCCCCAGCAGCCAATTAGAGGAGTTGAACCTCGCGGGGCATGCTGGGGGAGGGTATATTTGTGACAGACGCCATGATTTTTGGTTCTCTTCGCGGGGTTCACGCTCAAGGTGCGGCATCCACCTTCAGGGTGCACGCATCTACGGACCCCACATGCATGGCCCACCTGGCCGGAGCTGCCTGCTCCATTGAGATCCATCCAGATGTTAAGAGGGGCCCCAGTGACTTACTGGGTCCCCAACCTTTCTGAGAAGATCCCAGGCTGTATGCCGTTCGGTGGGGGATCGGCTTGAGGAGAACCCGGAGGCAGGTTATCCAAAAGGGCTTGAACGAACCATCGGGGATCTGGTCACCAGGACTTTGACAGGTACATGACAGCTGTCAACCAGTGACCCTTCATTGCATTTACTGGGAGCATTTGCTCAATCTAATTTTGTCCATTTCAGTACTGAAGTATTAGGCCTGTGGCAAAGGTCTGTTCCTCCCAGCAACTTAAAAAGTGACACTTCGGCTGCCAGGCCTGTGATAGAGGTCTGTCCGGGGGCACTTCACCCACTCTCGCTAGAGTGGCCACGAACTGTATCTACTACTACTGAGAGCAGGACTGCTCTGTTTCATATCCAGGCCTGATACCACACTTGTTCTTCCTGCTTCATCAACCTTTCCTATCCTACTCCATGTTGATGTTGGCCTTGTTGGGCCTTGGAATAAAGCATTTAGAAAACCCAATTTCATGACTGGACATTCGCTCACTGCTAATACTCACTGCTACAACCCCTAGACATACTACAAGGTAACCTAATACGACGTACACTACCGATGCTGGAGGGGCAGCCTACGCTCTGTCCTTGTCCTCATCCCACAATAGGTAGGACACTGGCAGGGACTCTTACTTCTCTTTAGTAGGAAGCCTTTAGGCATGTATGCGGCCTTTTTATGGGGAAATTCCCTCCCTGGCCCATTCCACCCCTGGTTTACCTTATACACTTGAGTCCAAGGCCCTTTTCTCTTTATATCTTCTTGAGTCGCAGAGTGCTGTTTTTCTTATTTTGGCCATATCTTGGTTCCACACATTATACCTGTTTAGCGCTTGTAGTCAACTTATTAGGGGGGAACAAATAGGGCTTTCATTTGGTAAATAGATTGTAAAATTGCAATTTCCTAGAACTTTTTAATAACGCAACATTTACATAATTTGTCCACCTCCGCCCCCCTATATATTTACTGGAAGTGCAAAAGTACATATTCAGGGTAATGTTAAGGCAGAATTAACAATTCAAGATTTTTTCCTATATAGTAGAGTTTAGTTGCTTTAAAGACTGAAATTAGCTTTGCTGTTATCTCAAACTAAGCTTCTCAAGGTTTAAAATATAAATCTGATTATTGTCTGGTAAAATTAGCCTTTGTTAATGTTGAGGAGAAGGTTGAAGGATATGGAATTTAGGAAGCAAATAAAATGAGACAAAACCCAGAGCAGAGCTGACACCCGTTTTCCTAATTCAGAATGTTCTCTATCATGGTGGTCTTATTTGTTTTTCTAAGTTGTAGTTCAGAAAACACATTTATTTATCTTTCTCCAGCTTTAGGCTTGCAGCCTTGGGTTTTGTTGTTTTGTAATTAATTAGCGTTAGACACAGTCTAACTATTAAGTATGATTTAAATGACAAAAACATAATTTCCAAAAAAACAGAAAAAGATCTATTACCGGACAGAAAAGTACATTATTATCATCCTACTGTACGTAATCACAGTATACGTAATCAGTGCAAAACGTGAAAACTCTTAAATTAGGTTTGGTTATTTAAATAATACAATATAACATTGTGGGCACACATTATTTTCTGTTTTATTGAAGAAGTATTAGAAAGAGCCACGTGATATGTGTCAGTGTGTATTTATAAAAGATAAGCTAACTAATACACATCTAAATATTTAGAGCTTTTGAAATAATACATAATTGTGATATTCAGCTTCATTCAGATGAGGATTGACACCCGTTCTTCATGCAGGCAGCATTTACTATTACGCCTTCATCCGCTCCAAAGCTACACTCAGGCAGTCTATAGAGGTGGATGCAAATGCAGTGGCTACAGAGACACAGCCACATGTCAAAATTTTAAATGTGTACAGGAGCGGGTGCATGCATCTGAATGCATATTGCCTGCATTCGGATCTGTAAACCCACTTCTGCACACATGTCATATTTTCACATGTAACTGTGTTTGGCTGTGTCTATGCAGCATCCACCTCTATAAACTGCCTGCATGCAGCTCGGGGCAGATGCAAGAGCAATAACAAATGGGGCTTGCCCGCAAAATGTGTGTCAACACCCATCTTATTAAGCCTTCAGGTTTTCAGTGGGAGCAGTGCACCAGTTTCTTTTGTCAGTAGTCTGGAGAACTGCATACTAGTACTAGAGGTTAATCCACCACCAGGAGCAATAAAAACATTACTTCTGTTTATGGGGAGTATTGTCCCACTCCTCCTATGTGACTGTGCAGGTATCTGGTGATTGGCTGTTCAGGCATCCCATGCTGTCACATGGGGGTGGGGAAGGAGTCCTCAGGCCTGAATAATAACTTGAAAGCTACACGGAGCTTCCTCTAGCAAAGGAAAAAAAGGTGAATATGTGTAGCTTGACAGGGGGTAAGGGCTCAGTCACACATGGGCACCTCCGCCCACTCCTCAAAATCTTTAGAAAACAGGTGCTCTATCACTACTACTCTGATGACGCTCAACTTTACTTTTGCATCACCAACAAAAAAGATCAATATCACGGACTAGAAAAGTAACTCTCATTGATCGATAATTGGATGACGGAGAGATCCCTCAAACTTAATGGATCCAAAACAGAACTTCTCTTTCTCCGCGCAAACCGTAAAAAAAATTATAGGACTACATGCACACCACACCGCCCACCATCCTTGGACAAGCCATCACCCCAAGCACCAAAGTCAAAAGCCTCTGAGTCATCTTTGACTCAGACATGACTATGGATGAACAAATAGGATCAGTAGTCAGGGGATTTCACTATCTTCTCTGCCTGTTGCCTAGATTCATCCCCTTCATCCCGGAAAAGGACACAGCATTAGTAGTTGGAAGAATCATTAATTCCCGACTACGCAAACTCCCTTGGACAAATACCAGATTTTGCATCTACAAGTCGTCCAGAACACAGCAGCCAGACTGGTAACAGGAAAAAAACGCTGGGAATCAATCACCCCTGAGGACCCTCCATTAGCTAGCCGTAAATTATCAGGTTACATTCAAGACCCTCTGCCCACTCACAAATGCACACAAGGAAACGCTCCTCAATACCTATGCGAGAAAATAAAACACTACACCCTCAGTCGCGCCCTCCGGTCAACTAACCAAAACCTCCTTCACATTCCCAAGACCCACTACAAATCAAAATGAGAATGAAGATTTGCAGTCCAAGGACTATGGTTATGGAATGCTCTACCCATGAACATCCGCATGGAAGAAAACCATCGGGCCTTCAGGAAAAAACTTAAGACCCACCTCTTCTGAAGGAACAGGATGACACTGGATGCAAAAAGTGCCTTGAGGTGATTTAGTTCGCATTTGTAGCGCTATACAAGTTACTCACTCACTCACTTACTCACTGTGGCCCATGCATCATAAAAAAATCTTGATTGTGTGGCTCCAAACACAGGCAATGTACAATTACAGCTGTTTTACAGCTGCGGCATTCCCATAAAAAAACATAGGCTGCAGATACATAGCATGCAGCTCTGTTCATGCAGCTCATGCTGTGCAGGACATGGGTTGATTTGCTAAAACTGGAGAGTGCATAATCTGGTGCATCTCTGCATAGAAACCAATTGGCTTCCAGATTTTTGGTCAAAGCTTAATTGAACAAGCTGAACTAAGAAGCTGATTGGCTACCATGCAGAGCTGCACCAGATTTTGCACTCTTCAGTTTTAGTAAATCAGCGACATAGGGGGAGATTTACTCAACCTGGAGCACTCAGAATCTTGTGCAGCTATTCATGGTAGCCAATCAGCTTCTAACTTTAGCTTGTTCAATTAAGCTTTGGCAATAAAATCTGGAAGCTGATTGGTTTGTATGCAGAGTTGCACCAGATTTTGCACTCTACAGCTTTAGTAAATAACCCCCATAGTGTCTGTGTGAGTAAGGGACTAAGTTAATCTGTGGCTTTGACTACAGTTGCCAGTTGTCATACTGATCTGTGTCGGGGAATAGAAAAATGCTAGTAATTTGTAATTTCCAGTCTGTAAGACCAGCCCCCATAGCCCTGCCTCCCCTACGATCAAGAGGTCACAGGTCCTCTGATTTCATCAAGTCCCATGAAGAGGCCATTGCTCAGCACCGGACATGAGGATGCCCAGTCACAGTCCACTACTAGGGTTTAGGACCTAGTAGAAAAGAGTGCTGGCTGCTGGGAAAGCAGGAGATCGGATCTAAACGAGAACTAAATGAGCATTTAGGCTGCATTCACACCTGCAAATGCACCTGCGAGAACTCCAGCGTGGGCTCCTGCGAATAGCTGTGAGAGGCAGCCTTATTGAAAGCAATGGGACAATATTGACTAATATCTTATACTGCAATTACATGCAAGTGATCGGCCATGGACACTCAGTCATGATTACATGCAAGTAGGTGTGATTAGCTACAAGAGTCGGCAGCCTCCCATTGGTTTCAATAGTGTTGCCTCCTGCAACTAATCGCAGGAACACCCGCTGGGGTTCTTGGTTCTTGATCAGTCTGCAGGTGCATTTGCAAGTATGCTTGCCCCCCCCAGGGGAGATGGGCTTTAGCATTTGCATATGGGTTCAATGCTAGATGTTCCCTGCTACCTATGCTGCAATGGACTTGTTGAAAATAATATACCTGCACAAAATGACTGTAAGAATATCATTCAAACAATTGTGCAACTTTAAAAAATGGTATCCGTTAGTCCCCATCATGATTAAACTACAATGAAACAAAAAAAAAATTATAACATACACCGACAGATGGTTCATGCTGATTTTTCATGACAATGACTATTCATAGGATGAAAATCAATACCGTGCTAAATCATACATTGGCTGGCATTTTTATGGCATTTTTTAACTTTGCTGGCTTCAAGTGTAAACCTATATGTTTATATAGCTGGGTCAATATCATATTCATAGGGAATGTTAATGCTAAATAAACAGGAAAAATGATAGATGTAAGAGAATCAGTTGGCACTACATAAGTCCACATTAATGCAATGTTTACATTTAATCTAGTTTAGAACACATTTACTGGAAAAGACAGATTGGCCAAATCCGTTATATTTAATCAAATACCTGACTTTTCTGAAAATGCAATTAAAGAAAAGAGGAATAATTGCGGCATCCATGAACAATTTTTGCTTGTCATTTGCCCATATTTAGAATTACAGCCAAACTCCTTCAAACAAAAAAGACCATAAGGCTCCAAGGACATGCATTGTAGGCTCCTTGCTGTCTCAGGCCTCGTACACAAGACCGAGGAACTCGTCGGAAAAGACACATCGTTTTCCTCGACGAGTTCCTTGTTAGGCTTGACTAGAAACTTGACAAGCTGTCTTTGCGTACACACAGTCAAGACCAAATCTCCTCGTTCTCAAACGCGGTGACGCACAACACATAGACAGTAGGGGAAGTTCGATTCCACTGGCACAACCCTTGGGGCTGCTTTTGCTAATCTCATGTTACTGCGTGTTAAGTAAAAGTTTGGTGAGAGACGATTTGCACTTTTCAGTCTGTTACAGCATGACAAATGTGCTATCTCCATTACAAACGCTACTTTTACCGAAGGTGCGCTCCCGTCTCATACTTTATTCTGAGCATGCGCGGGTTTCTAAGCATACACAGGAATGTGTTTCTCGTAGAAAACCAGCCCGACTAGGAACACGACGAGGAAATTGAGAAAAGCTCTGCCACCAAGTTTCTTGATGGATTCTGTCGAGGAAAACGGTCGTATGTACGAGGCCTCAGACTCTCACCTACAGAAAGACTCACATGTTACTGTGGGGTTGATTTACTTTACCTGGAGAGTGCAAAGTCGGGTGCACCTATGCATGGTAGCCAATCAGCTTCTAACTTCAGCTTGTTCAATTAAGGTTTGACAATGAAAGCTGATTGGTTCCTATGCATAGCTGCACTAGATTCTCTCTCCAGTTTTAGCAAATTAGACTTCATTGTTAGAACTCAGAAGTTTTTCACAGCCACCAGCCATATTCAAATCTGCCATGGAAGTTTGAATCCAGTTGGTGAGATATGGAGGAATTTAGGCAGCATAGATTCCTGTGACTTATGCCGCGTACACACGATCACTTTTTGTGATGAAAAAAACATTTAAAAAAATGATCGTGTGTGGGCAAAACGTTGTTTTATGTCTTCAAAAAAACGACCAAAAAAAAAATTTGAACATGCTTGAATTTTTTGTGTCGTTTTTCAAAATGTCATTTTTTGTGTCATAAAAAGTGACCGTGTGTGGGCAAAACAACGTTTAAAACAGCATTTTTAAACCCGCGCATGCTCAGAAGCAAGTTATGAGACGGAGCTTCAATGGAACAGAGTGCCGTCGAACGTGGTGTACGTAACCACGCTTTGCTAGAGCATTTTGGAAAAAACGATGGTGTGTATGCAACGTCGTTTTGGAAAATGAAGTTTGAAAAACGTTGTTTTGTTTCGTCACATAAAATGTCGTTTTTTTTCATCACAAAATGTGATCGTGTGTACGCGGCATTACACCGAATTCTTCTTTTATCCCTGCCCACCGACTGCCTCCCAGAACTTTAAGGGTTCTAAAGACCAGTAGGCGGAGGCAGGCATTTGGGTCATGTGACTGCTGTGATTGGCTGTCACAGTGGTCACATGATTGGAAAGCTCTCGATCACTAGTATGCATCTGGAGTTTTCTGGTAACCGTCGGCTGCCATCCTGGGAGTGCACAGGGAGTGTGCACTTAGCACGGTAAGTTGGCGGAATACACAGTATGTGACTGTTCGGCTGAAGGGCCACATACTGAGAGGCTACATATACAGTATGGTTGCGGCCAGTGTGAAGAGCTGAACTTCAGGTATGATCTTTATTGCATACTTGCATTGGTGCCTGGCACACTGTAAGTATGCATATCTCATACTTGAGGGGCCGCTGGGGAAGCTGACCATCACATCAGTGCTAATACAAACTGAGGGCATGATACAAGAGATGGTCAGGAACTGTGAACATGACAGAGAGGTTGTTGGGAACATATTTCAAGAGACAGTAATAGACTAGAGACACATTATATGAGACTGCTGGATATCATTACTATAACAGGGCAATAGGAAAACACAGATTATGGTCTGCAGGGGGCCCGAGGGCAGCACAAAAAGTGCCAAAGAGCGGCATGCAGATTGGGTACCAGGGCAGCAAAAATAAAAAGGTACAACTTATGTAGGAGGATTTGGTTCAGCACTGTGCATTTCCTTGAGGCCATTTACTTTGCTGGGTATATTATCATTTTACATGCCCTAATTCATGTGAAAATACTCGTAACTCAGATAAGTTTTCCTATTATCTTTTATTATCAAACACTTTGTAGCTATGTGGATACACAACGTTTAGCATATTTGTTAATTCTTATAGTGAAAGCTTCTGTAGTCCACCTTGATTTTATAGGATTTTAAAAACTATATTAAGCTGCTACCAAAAATTCCACAACATTATTAAAACATTATTAAACCTTGCAGTGCTTTAATGAATCCACTCCTAAAAAAATCAGCAAAGGTTAGCCCTCCAAAGAAGATTTTAGTTTCTGTTCTTCTTTCAGCATCTTTTACTGACCTTCACATACAATCATTGACAGCAATGACCTATAGCCCCATTCCGCATCACTGATTTCTCTACCAGCAATTTATTTGGAAAACATGACTAGACTGTACTCGTTGTGTCCTTCAATTTATTTCTAGTTTATTGAGCCCTCAATTAATACATGGTGGTATATTTATTTGATCGTTGATATTTTAGTAAGAAGACTCTTAATATGATACAGTTATGTTTAGGTTTCAGTCTATAAGTACCAGACTCACAGTCTCACACAGAGCCTTAAAGTACAACTGAAGACAAAACTTTTCTTTTAGTTTTGGATAGAGTGGAGATAAATTAGAACACCAGTCTGTTTTTTTTGCTGTCTGTGCCCCTCTTAGGGAGATTCACTTTCTCTATTAGTCCTGTTTACAATTATCATTGAAAATGAAAATGGGTTGTCACCAAAAAAGTAATTGAGTGGAAATATTTCCATTGGGACACTCGTTCTCGAGACCTGGGGGTCCCCTGCGGGATTTCCTTAATTTGCAGGGAATTCCTGTCACTTCCTGTTTTGCTATGGGACAGAAAGTGAAGGGAAATCTCTCCAATGGGACACTGATGGCATAAAAATAACTGAGGCCGCGTACACACAATCAAATCTATCTGCTGGAAACGGTCGGCCTGACCGTCCCAGCAGACAGATTCGATCCGTGTGTACGGGCGAGCCGACGGATTTGGCCACCCGACAGATTTCAAAGCATGCTTTGAAATCTGTCGGCTGGGAACCCGTCCGCCCGACATGTCTGCTGGTTAGTACGCTAACCAGCAGACATGTTTTCTCGCACACGCGCCGAATGGTTTCGACGCATGCGCGGAAGTGTTTTACTTCCTGGTGCGGTGACGTGGTGGCGTCAACGTCACCGCCACGTCACCGTGCCGTCTGGTGGCGGGGATTTTGGTTTGATCGTGTGTACACGATCAAACCAATATGTCCCCAGCAGACAGATTTGTTCAAATCGGTCGGCCCGACCGATTTGAACAAATCTGTCTGCTCGTGTGTACGCGGCCTAACAGAGGTTATGACCCTCTCAAAAAAGGTTTGTCCTGTAGTCCTACTTTAATGGTCTATTTCTAAAAAAAAAAATGATTTGCTAATGTCCCAGCATTTGCACAAAAGTCACAAATAATACCTGTAATGTTTTTAATGTCAGTTTCTATTTTTTTTACTTTCTCTGATTTACAAAACTGTGACTTCTAATGGGATTTGAGTTGCATAGAATCGCATGACAGGGGAAATGGTGCCCATTTTAATTAATTCGACTTTGAACTGTGTGATTTTGAAAAAAAGTTTCTGCACTACCTTGGTGTGATTTACAGTGGGACTTGGCTCCAAAGAATATAAAAAGTCCCATCAAAGTTGCATCATATAATCACACTGTAAATCGCATCATAGTTACATTGCACTAGTGTGAATCAAGCCTTAAGAAACAGTCAACCAATAAAGAAAACAAATTTACTAAGGAAAACATTAGTGTTTCATCCCTGTAATACTATATCAGTCGTGTATATCAGTCCACTCTCTGCAGTTGATTATTGGTTACTGTCTGTGGTCAGCACAGGAATCTCCATACACTTTTTACAAGGTGCAAAGCTCTCCCTGGTTGAATGTTATTTAAGGCTAGGTTCACACAAGTACAGTTGCGACTCAATCAGACTTTCAGTGTGATTATGTTGTGGGACTTATTAGCATTTTTCTTGGCTTTTAGATGCTTTTTTGATACCACCTAGGTATTTTTGGTAGGAGGAGGAGACTGAATGATGGTTTCTAACCCTTTTCCACCATATTTACATATATACTGTATGTGACCTCATAGAAGCAGGTCTAATGGCATCCCAGTCTTACTCCTTGGGGTTCAATATTGATTTGACTCTTCTGGGAAGGCTGTCCACAAGGTTTAGGAGAGTGTCTATGGGAATGTTTGAATGTCAAGTTCTTCCACCTCAAACTCGCTCATCCATGTCTTTATGGACCTTGCTATGTGCGCTGGTGCACAGTCATGTTGGAACAGGAAGGGGCCATCCACAATCTGTTCCCACAGAGTTGGAAGCATGAAATTGTCCAAAATGTCTTGTTATGTTAACGCCTTAAAAGTTCCCTTCACCGAAGCTAAGGGGCCAAGCCCAACCCCTGAAAAACAACCCCACGCCATAATACCCATTCCACCAAATTATTTGCACCAGTACACAAAGCAAGGTATATAAAGACATGGATGAGCGAGTTTGGGGTGGGGGAACAAGACTGTCCAGCACAGAGTCCTGACCTCAACCCGATAGAACACTTTTGGGATGAATTAGAGTGTAGACTGCGTGCCAGGCTTTCTCGTCCAACATCAGTGCCTGACCTCACAAATGTGCTTCTGGAAGAATGGGCAAACATTCCCATAGACACACTCCATACGGCCTTCCCAGAAGAGTTGAAGCTGTTATAGCTTCATGTGTTCATGTGCATGTAAAGGCACGTGTCCCAATACTTTTGACAATATAGTGTACGTGTACATGGATCAGAACAGTGTTCTGATCCATGCATTGGCTCTACATGTATGTATTCTCCCGGATGCACTTGGGGATCTATGCAGGTCTGTCCAGCTGATCGCCTGTCATTTAATTTAATTTAAATTTCCTGCACTGAGCTGCATGGAACACCAGTGCATCCCACGCACGAGAAAAGGCCCTATATACACCAATGTGAATGAGGCCTAAACTTCACTACCTCATTCCTTACCCAGGGGTTGCCTCATTTTATGCTAGGAGCTTGTTTGGCTATTCAATAGTCACATGTTTCTGTAATGAGACAATAAAATCTATGACAGGAATGTAAATTTGAGCAGAGCATTGTAAAAACTCCCGCTAGAGGAAACTCCTGCTGAGCGAAATATGGAACTGCTATTGTTGACCTTCTGCTAGTTACAGAAATATTTCTGAAAAACAGGAAGATTCTTTAATCTCAATATCTCTGAGGCCGCGTACACACGATCAAATCTATCTGCTGGAAATGGTCTGCCAGACCGTCCCAGCAGACAGATTTGATCGTGTGTACGGGCGAGCAGACGGATTTGGCCAACCGACAGATTTGAAAGCATGCTTTGAAATCTGTCGGCTGGGAACCCGTCGGCCCGATATGTCTGCTGGTTAGTACGCTAACCAGCAGACATATCTTCTCGCACATGCGTCAAATGGATTCGACGCATGCGCGGAAGTAATTCACTTCCTGGTGCGGTGACGTGGCGGCGTCAACGTCACCGCCACGTCACCGCGCTGTCTGCTGGCGGGGATTTTGGTTTGATTGTGTGTACAGCGATCAAACCAAAACGGCCAGCAGACATATCTGTTCAAATCGGTCTGTCTGACCGATTTGAACAGATATATTTGCTGGTGTGTACACGGCCTTAGGTGAACAAAATACATTTATATGTGTATGAAACTAAGCTCTAGTTTAAAAAAAAAATGTCTATTAAAGTATGTATTCTTAACGCAAAAGAGTACCTTGTGTTGTTCTCAGCCTCCTCCAAATGTCCAAATTCATTTTTTTGTAGCTGTAATCTGACTTCCTATTAGAGGGTGGCTTTGTGCATTCTCCATGGTATGTTGGAACGTAGCCACCCTCTCGCTTTCTCACAAGGTGGATTTGGGAATATGGACTATGGGATTTGTAGTGTGCATAAAGCATGCACTGTTGTTCCAAACATTTGGAAGTGAGAGGGAAATAAAAAGCTTCAGAAGCTTATGTAGGACAATACAATAAGGCAGTAAAATACAATAAGAACTTTGATTTCAGGGCCATTCAGTAGTAGATGTTTAAAGATTTATTCCATTTAAAATGGCGCTTTAGTAGTAACCGATCCCAATAGATCCAGACAGTATAATCACTTGCTGACTTGGCTTCATCCATAGGCAGCTTGACTCCTCCATGAGACAGAAAACTTAATTCAACACAATTTGACTTTAGCTAATTGCAGTACAGAGGATGCTTTTCCAGTCCATTGAAGTGTAATAAGACAATTATTTTCCATAGCCCTGTCCCTGTGAGGAACTAAAATTGACTCAGAGAACATGGAAGAAACATGGAGAGGGTCTATCTAGGACTAAACTAACTAGCACTGAATAGGAGGGATGGGCAGAGGTAGATACCAATTTACATACATTTTAGTGGTCCAAAAATGTCACTGGATTACAGCATGCTACTGAACAATAATAACCTCATGCACTCCAATGAAACACAGAACAATTACATACAAGGGGACAGAACAAGATTATTTTTGGAGAATAGGGATATTGTTGAGTGTCACTTAGGGCTGTCTTAATAAGTGGGCACACCTGGGCACTGCCCAGGGGCCCCAGCTGCATGAGGGGCCCCTACACCTTACCCAAGGCAGCCCACGCTGCCCTGAAATTGGGGGCCCCATGATGGCACTGAGAGTGATAGATACACAGGGGAGGAAGTCTGCCTCCTACCTACTTGATGTCTGTTTACCTGCACTGTCATCATTGTAGGGGCCCCAGTGCATTACTTTGCCCAGGGGCCCATGATGCTATCAAGACAGCCCTGGTGTCACCTTAAACTTTGGCCCGCTGTAGTCATGAAAGGGTTAAGCATTTTACTCCAAGTACTTTTGTAGAGTTGGACCAAAAGTGTCTATTTCATATTCCATTGTTTATAACTCTACAGTTATGTAGTGCACAGATACAGACTAGAAAAGCTTGCATTTTAGAAAACGAATTTCTGATCTGAAAGCTGTAAAATCAATAAATAACTTTTTAGGTAAGGCATGTGATTCTGGGGAATCTCTAGTAATAGGCCACCAGCTAGGACGGCAGCCAGGTCCGACATATTTCAGAATGTTATATAGTGAAGAGGTTTGAAGGAATTCCAGAGATAAGCTGAGTAGCACATCCATAGCTCCTTATTTGGTTGGGATGCTGGCAGATTGAAGGGATCACAATGCACATTACATCAAAGTACTAAGAAAATCCTAATCAGGTATTTGCAAAAGGAATGAATGAAAATGCATGCAAAGGAACGGTCCCAAAAGATAATAACAAAAAATATGGCCTGATGCTGGACACATCAGTCAGTAACAGTTCATGCAGATAGAATTCATAGTGAGTGTTGCTCATTGATCATCCGCTATCAACGTCAGATAGTGCAAATGATTAGATAAGTAAAACAGCCGTTATTGCGTCAGCAGATGTTTCTTCCAAACTATTTTCAGAATGTTAACATTTGTATACAATGTGGTATGAAATGGATTCAAAATCTAAATATGTATTAAACCATAATTCTGTACCAGTTTGTGCCTAACAGAATTATGGAAGAATTGATGACGATGGTTTGCAGTAGAAAATCATAGCACATATCAAAACATTACTGGTACAAATGCAATAACCTATAGCAACCACATGTTTTTTGTTTTCATCCCTGTTCTATTGTATCATGAAATAAGGCAAGAGGATAATGCATTTAAAAACCAGAATACTTCTAATTGTCTATTTTATTAAAAGAGAAGTATGGCTTTTGAAAAAAAAAAAGAAGCATTATACTTACCTAGGAGCATGCAGCACTGATCCGATGCTGCATTTGTCCCCTGCCAGCTGTCCACTGAAAATTGAGTGATCAAACGCTGCTGATCGCTCAGTTCTCCCTTCCATTCTGAGCACACATCAATGACTGTCAGTCACCTGGAGCTCTCACTGGAGCGCTGGGCTGGGAAGGGGGAGGGAGTGGCTGGCTCATCCTCTTAGTGGCTCACTGAGAGGCTGAGCCAGGTGCTGGTCCAGGCTTCTGGGTGAACCCCGACTGTAAAGTCAAGATCTTTCCTGAGCCTGTATTGGCTGAGTGACATCAGCAGCTTTAGCCCACTGTTGGCTAAAAACGGGTCACAGGGGTGCAGAACAAACTGCACTTCTGGGATCAGGAGGATTTCAGAAAAAATGGCTTTGGCCATACTCCTCCTAACATTGACACAATGGAAGCTGAACATCACTGTTGTGGTTGGCTCTTGTACAGTGATAGTAACAATCTCCCAAGCCCTGCTCAGGTTTTATTGAGCAGCTGCCCCACTGCACACTGACCACAGAGGATCGCTTGTTCAGCACCATCACCATTCATGGAACACCTTGTACTCATTGAACACTCATTGAACACAAATACAAGGTGTCCTATGAATAAAAGTGATGCTGTTCAGCATCATTAAGTATTAATATTTTAGTACTCAGAAGACTTTTTTTAAACATCAGTCAAATACCACCTTATAAGGATTAATGTAGGGTGATGCAGTTATGGAGCTGCAAGTCGTGCTACGTTGTCAGGGGTTGTCAGGAACTGCATGCTCCGAAGAACACCATTAATTTACCAACATCCGTTCTTGACTATTTAGCCTTGACACAGTGGTACCTTTTATTGCAAAAAGCCCATCACATTTACAGCACTGAATGACTTTGTTGGAAATTTAAGTATGAGTTTGAGTGCTTTGGGGGTGATTTACTAAAACTGTAGCACTTGGAATCTGGTGCAGCTGTGCATGGTAGCTAATCAGTTTATAACTTCAGCTTGTTCAATTAAAGGAACACTAAGGCCCCTTTCACATTGAGGCGTTTTTCATGCGGTACAGCGCTAAAAATAGCGCTGCTATACCGCATGAAAAATCATGCCCTGTAGTGTTCAATGTGAAAGCCCGAAGGCTTTCACACTGAAGCGGTGCGCTAGCAGGAACGCTCCAAAAGTCCTGCTAGCCGCATCTTTACCGCGGTATAGGAGCGGTGTGTTCACCGCTCCTATAGCGCGCCTTCCCATTGGAATCAATGGGAAACCGCGGTAATAGCGCGGTAATACCGCCCGCAACGCGGGCGGTATTAACCCTTTTTCGGCCGCTAGCGGGGGTTAAAACCTCACCGCTAGCGCCCGAATATCGCGGTAAACACGACGGTATAGCGGCGCTACAAATAGCGCGGCTATACCGTCACCGCGGCTCCACGCCTCAATGTGAAAGGGGCCTTAGAGTCGGTTCACACTGGGGCGATCCGACTCCAGCGGCGGATCTGCAAGTCGTCCTGAGGATGACTTCAGAGGCGACCTGCCAAACGACTTCTGTATAGAAGTCAATGGAGGTCGCCCCGAGTCGCCCCCAAAGTTGTACAGGGAGCATTTTCTAAGTCGGAGCGACTTGCGTCGCTCCTATTAGAACACTCCCATTGCATTCAATGGGAGGCAACTCGTCAGGCGGCTGAGCCGCCTGATGAGTCGCCCCAGTGTAAACCGGGTCTAAAGGTTCATTTCTTATTAGATCAATTGATTGCTGTAACCTAGAACATTTAAATATCACTTACCTCGTTTTTCCTTTTGACATCCAAAATACAGTAATCCAGGTTTGAAAATGCCATTTCCTGTCTCTCCTCTTCTTGCTTTCCACCAGCATCTGAGCCGTTTTGCATGGTGGAAATCAGAATGTACTCACCCTCTCCCTATGACTACAGCCCTGCATGAAGATGCTCTCTTATCCCTCACAGGCACAGAAGCTAAGCCTAATGGGAACTGTAGTTCCCATTAGGCCATGATGTAGCAAGAATGAATGTGCACCGCAAACCAGGAAGTCAGTGAGAATAACGATTCAGGGGTGACGGAGGTGAATAAAACAGCTCGATTTCAACAGGTATCAAACAAGTTATAATGCAAAACATTACTTTTTACTTTATCAGCTACTGTCAGACTTTAATTTAAGAGGAAAATATTTTTGTCTTTACAACCCTTTTAAGCTTTGACAATAAAACCTGGAAGCTGATTTTCTTTCTATGCAGAACTGCACCAGATTTTGCACTCTTCAAATTTAGTAAATAACCCCCTTTGTTCACCAAGTCTTTTTGTGCAAACAGTGTAAGACAATAAAAGCACATTGTAAATTGTAACATTTTTAATTACCTCTCTTTTCTTTTTACAGGCATGCAATGGATGTGGAACTAGCAAATGCGACTGCAGTGGAGTAAAAGGACAAAAAGTAAGTGTTTATGAGTTGTTTATATACAGGGGATCCAATTTAAACCAGTCATGCGTAGATCAAAATTTGCTTGGTTCAGCAGGGACTGGCCAAATTTTGATCCATGTATGGCCAGGCTGGTTGTACACAAGCCCTGACATAGTAGTACCTTCATTTGCAAATGTCTTTGGCAGTGACAGCCATTGCAATTTCTACAATGAGCAACTTTATTGCAAAGTTTGAGTGCTCTCGCGGTTAGAAAACAATACCACAGTGAAAATGATTCCCCCATCCACATTGAATGTGTGGATGGCGGAATCAAGCATTTTCTTTCGTTCAATCTGCTGGATGAATGAAAAAAAATGCATAATATATGGGCAATAAAAGATTCTTTTTCATTCATTTGAACCTTTCAAAACTGCAACAACGAGGAAACTGCTTGGTGCTTAGTGACACCACACGGTTTCTTGCACCTGAAAACGCACTGCTTTTTTAAATGCATGGGGTTGCCATTTAGAATTAATGGCACCCCTGGGCATATTCTATACAGCAGCACATTTTGCAACATTTGTATAGGTCAAAAAAATATAATTGTAAGAATTAAGTTACCATATGCAAGTGTATTATTAATGTTAACAGGCTATATAGATTAAAATCTGGTATACTTAGGATCAGAAGATTGGTAAGCATGTGGTTTCTTGCCATGCTGATACCAGCCTGTATATGTCTGGGTCCCAAAAAAACTTGTACACCCTTCTAAATACCCTGGTGCCTAGTGTTATCAAGGCAAGTAGGGTGCTACCCCCTCTCCCTTGAAAAGCAGAACCTTTGGACTGTTGAAATTTGGGTTTACCGTTACCATGTGTTTGAGGTAAACCTTGCAAGTTCCATATTTGTGATATTGGTGAATTTATATACAGATTCAACCAGGGGAATTTTTTATTAAACCAAACCATAATACATTGCATAGCCTTTGAACTATGGCCAGCAGACCTAGAAGGGCCAATAAGGACCAATAAGAGGACTTTTGGATAAGTCAACACTCTTATTATAAAAGGCGGGGGGCACAGGGAAGCCACAGTGTTATTGTATTGGAATGTGCTGTAGAAAAAGAATAGGGAAAGCTGAAAAAAATGCATAGGGAGAGATTAGGGTCAGTTAGGAAACTGTACTTGTTTTTCTAATTGCATCTTTTTGAACAAACAATCCATTTGCTGCTTTTTTGATTTTATTGTTGGGGGAATTTGAGTCTTGTCTATTAGTCTGTGATTGATTTGATGTCAGTGGTTACTTGTATCTCCTGTTCCAACCATGGCATCTAGTACCTGGTTGCACAGTAAGACCATTACTTTAGTAAGAGTGTGTGCTTGCCTTTCTTCTTTGCAGGAGCCTGACAAGTGTTCTCTACCAACCCTTAAGGGTTAATCCTTTACAGCTTTTTTTTCAATTGCACTTGGTGGGGACAGTTTTATGGGTGCAATCACCTAAGAGTAATACTCTCCTCTGTCTTCAAGGAACAACTATGTCAGAGTGGGCAAATGATCTGCATTCACCCTCTTCTCCCGTTTTTTTCTCTAATGCTCCTACAGCTGCATCTGCTTCTGCACATGCAGCTGTGGATGAGGAAGGAGCTCACATATTTTTCATGGATGATTTTGTGTTTGGGGAGGTTTAGTCCTCTAAAATCAGTCCCAGGTTAAAACATTTTAAAACACAGTATGTACATACCTAGAGTTCTCTATGTTCTAAGGTTGACTATGCTACTACAAAAAGTTTGTATGCTGATAAGTACTTTTGATAAACTATTTATCCTTTCTAGGTGTTTTGCAAAGCAATACCCTATGAGTGAGGTGCTTGTTAAGAAGAGAGCCCTCCCTGTGATGAACCTGGCTCCTTCTTGGCTTAAACAAAATGCTGACTGTCTCTGTCAAGAACATTGTGGTGTTTAATGACCCAGTAAACAAAGGACTGGCCCTACTCTGCTACCTACCATTGCTGTCATGTCCATTTGCCAAACCATGGGGGGTTGGGCTAAGGATGTTTCTATGTCCCCTTAATTCTTAAGTGATTCTTCAGTTTTGCGTCTATTGGAGTTCTTGCCTGTTGCCCTATATTGCTAGAGTTGAAGGGCTTATGGATATTGTACATCTGATATCCTGAATGAGTCTCATGTCTGCATACTGTATATGCAAGGGACTTTTCGGATTAAAAGTTGGTCTGCTGAAGTGCAATGCAAGCAATTTTACTGTGTAAACCTTTTGTGGGAAAACTTCTCCTTGGAGCTTCCCTGTACAGCTTTATTACGGATGCCACGGGATGAAAAAGTACCTTCCTACCCCATTCATCCTTCACAGATCTCTAAGTCCATATCCAAGGCCAAGTCTTGATTCCCTTGCTGCCTTGGATGCCAAAATCATTCAACCAGCAAGAAAGCTGTCTTTGCAATAAAGGTATTCCTCCACTACCTTAATTTGGGCGGCATTTGTTTGCTTTTGAACCCCCCTGAAGCTAATTTCAGACACAACGGTGAGTCCAGAGACTTCTAGCTAGAGGTTTTTTAACTATACCTCTTCCCCACTTCCTGCTGTCACCTATTTCCTTGTCCCAGCAACAGGAGGGGGCAATCACCCCATTTTTTTATCTGAAAGCGTTCAAAGACCTAATTTATAAAAAAAAAAGATTCTGTACAAAATTGACCTGGTCAGTCCTTGCTTAAACTTCTTTGGGAGAGAATCAGAGTTTGAACTGTATCTGAGCCTGCATTCCTTCAGCAGGACAATATCTCTGTCTCTGTGCACAAACATTCAACCCTCTTTTTTCCCCAAAGTGTAATGTCATAATATTCTAGTGTGCACTACAATCTAGCTCATTTTGACAGACTTGACTAAAAAATGAAACTCTCTAGCAGCACCCTGTCACAGCTGACAGCGGATCCATCTTCACCCGGTCTTTATTCTGGGTTTGCGGGCTCCAGCTATTTGAAAGGCCGAGCTATTAATTCACTCCCATGCATGCACACAGGAGTCAATGCTGTGACACAGCTGCTATGCATGTAATTATGTCCTAAATGGTGCACGTTTAGGAGATATTGACTGTACCTACAGGTACGTCTTATTATAGGCTTTTCTGTAGAAGCAAAACAACAAAGGAAGATTACTTCCACTTTAAGAGCATCCTGCAGCTGGCTACATCTACACTGCTGTATCGTCTGTGATCTCCAAACTCTTTATGAAGTTTTGATAGCGGGATAGCAAATTACAAAGAAGGCGTTTCCTTTTTTAAATGTGTTACCATCCCCTACATGTCCCCTCTCCTTCCATCAGTGTGTTGAGGATTCCAGGAGGCAGTGTCAGTGGAGTTAGGTGTCGGTATTGGCGGTCTGTATTGACAATTGTCAGATCTGAACTCTCTCAGCCGGCCGAGGAGTGTGACTAGCTGATGCTGGGTACAGCCTAATGGTATTTCCTCCCTGGTGGACCCACTGTTTTTATGGTAAACATCAAGAATTGTACATGAATTGTCTATTTTGTTTTGTTTTTTAAATTATCACTACTATGCTAATGAAGATCCTGCACTGCGGTTCTATTGTCTTTAAGCTGAATTTCAAACAGGATGCACCAAACTTTAAGGGAATAGAACCTGGGCAGATTTACCCATCTCTACTGCTGACCTATTCACTATAAAAAAGGAAAAAGATAAGTTGAACACAAACAAGGCCATTAAAAGCACTATTCTCCATTTTCAGTATAAAATCTGTAGAGGCTAATTACAGTATATGCCAAATAGGCTGTTCCCCATGACTTTGCTCTCTGGTGCTAAATTTGAGATTGTGTCATTGTATTTCAATTTATGGGAATTTCCTATGCAGTCGTTTTCTAATTACTGGAATAATTCAGTAGGAAGTATTCATCCTATGAGGGGACATTAATATGTTTTCCAGAATAAGTCCCTAAAGCTTTATGAAAGAAAGAGAGACCTAAAGCAGGATGTAAACTTAGAGCAGGATGTTGAAGATGGGAGGATGACCCTGAGATTAATCCTTGTTAAATCTACAAACTAGATACCATAGTAGGGGAGAAGGGCAGTCTCATTAAAATGTTTAAAAACAATGTATTTTTAAAAATCACTTATTCAGACACAAAAAAAGGAATTGGTGCTACTGAATTAATAAAAATTGTTTGGGAATCTCAAAAAAAAGAAAGAAACATACTTACCTAGATGGCTGCAGCATCAATCTCAGCTGCAGCTGTCCCCTGCCACCTCTAAGACTGAGAACTGAGCGACTGACTGTCATTTACCAGTTCTCTGCCCCTCCAGCACTCACTGGACTACTGGGCTGTTCAGGAGGTGGGAGCAGCTGGCTCGCTGAGAGGATGAGCCAGATTAGGATCTAGGCTTCAGGGCAGATCCCAACCCTATGGTCGGGATCTTTTCAGAGCCTGGACCAGGTCTATGACGTCAGCCGACAGGGGCTTCTGCAATATTTATTGCCAAAAGCTTTAGCCATACTTCCCTAAGCCAGTTCAGATTAATCATTTAATGTTTTGCTATGAAACCTACAAGGTAGCAGCTTGGCCACCTACATCCCATTCTTTTCAACTGTTATTGATAAAGATAGCAACAGGTACAGGGAAGCATTGCATTACATTTACATTGTCTTTGCTGACATGGCCCCATTAAACCAACTACCTACAACAAGAGCTTCATTCCTTGTAATTAACAGCGGGTGCACAGGTTTGACCTGGTTTATTATAGGAGCATGTAGGCTGTAGCTGGTTCCCCTAGATACCCACTGGACTCTAGGCTCAGGCCTAGGTTGCTCTGTGGAGGATTTACTAAATTTTATAATTATGATTCATTAATAGACAGGTGCATTTCGTTAGAATGCATTTTCCTCCGATAACGAAAGCGCAAGAAACGAAAACCGAAAGATCCGACATTCGTTGTGGTAAAAATTGTGGTAAAAATTCGATATAGAGAGATTCGACATGACGCTGAATGCATACAGTGAATGAATAGCAATCTGTCTATCGAACCTGATATACACACACAAATACGGTACTTTTCGACATCATAGAGAAAAGATTCGACATCATAGAGTAAAGATTCAACACTATAGAAATAATAGATTCAACATTACAGAGAATAGATTTCGATCTATGAGAAAATAGATTTGACATTATAGAGAATAGAAGGCTTATGGTGTATATCGAAAGTGCTAAGCAGATTAGACGGAGAAGATATACTGCACTCGTACATTTTAATGCTCCTCCCATAGGCTATAGAAACATTCTAATGTTGGTTTAGTAACTAAATAAATTTATTTTCCAGACGAAAAAGAAAAAACAAAACAAAATATTCCAGTCTGCACATGTCTATTCATTAATAGTATAATTTTCTGCAGAATGGAAACATATACATGAGTAGATTCAAGAGGATAAATGATTTACAATTTTCAGATCAGCCAGTCTCCACATGGGTTTCAAACAGATGTGCTCAACATTAAAAAAGACATAGGTAAGAAGCCCCAAAATACCCCTTTTTTTTTAACCAGTTCTCTGGATGTGGGGTTGCAATGTTTAGGGGTAAGAGATAGTTTTGTGCCTAACATCATTTAGTGCAGTCCTTTGAAATGGTTATGCATTTCAGGGACCACTCTCTAAGGTCCATCTTGATAATAAAAATTATGTTGGTTGCATAACTGGGGGTCACACACTTGCAGGTACTCCTTTAAAAACGGTTACTGGCCTTTATGTCTAGTGAGCTAGATTAGGAGCTCTTGAAAAGAGGACACATTTTTTCACTCTCTCAATCAAGCAGAATTATCACGTGTGATACCAATGCTTAAAATGATGCTTTTTCCTTGCAGTATTTTTAGTGTAATATAGTGTATCAGTGTAACATGTCCTTAGTTCCATTATTAACATTAATATTGTACAGTTGTAGCAAAGAAATAATATATTCCTTATACAATTCACTTGTATAAACCAAGGTATAATTGACTTCTTTTTGCTCTGCTGAATACAAATATAAACATAATTAACTAACTGGAAAGTAACGTTGTATGTCCTGAAATTATATGACTTGAGGGAAATTTGGCTGATTCTGGAATAAGCAAGGAATTGTTAATATATTGTGTTGGCTGACATCTGTAACAGAAGGCCTAACCATCAACCTTAGTGAGAACCATAACTTTTCTACAGAGTTAGTCTTGGCATGTTAGTATGGTTTGTAGATATTGCCATCAATAAAAATTCTATTTAGGAAACGAAGATCAAACTAAACATAATGGGCCAGATTCAGCAAAGAGGTACGCCGGCATATCTCCATATACGCCGCCGTAATTTCAAATGTGCGCCGACGCATCTTTGCGCCGATTCACAAAGCGAGATACGCCAAAAAACATGGCTTCAGTTGTCCGACGTAACTTGCCTACGCCGGCGTATCGTGGGCGCATAGTTACGCTGGACGCATTCGGCGTTCCCATTATAAATCTGCAAATGAGCAAGATACGCTGATTCACAAATGTAGATGCGCCCGGCCGCTTCATATACGCGCTTTGCATAAGGCTTACGTCCGGCGTAAAGTTACCCCTGCTATATGAGGCACAGCTAATGCAAAAGTATGGGCCAGGGAATGACGCCGTCGAATTTTACGTCGTTTACGCCGTTTACGTAGTACGTCGTAGGCATTGTGCGCCAACATCACTTAGGGAGTATATGCGACGTGATTCTGAACATGCGCACGCTTGCCCAGTTCGGCCGGCCATTCATTAGCATGGGGTCACGATTAATTTAAATAGATGCCGCCCACCTCCTTCCTACTTTGAATTAGGCGGGCTTACGCCGGGCCACATTACACTACACCGCCGCAACTTACGGAGCAAGTTCTTTGTGAATACAGCACTTGCCTCTCTAAGGCTGCATTCACACCTTTGCGTAGGCGATTTGCGGCGTATTTGCGGCGACAAAAAATAGGCGTTTTGTCCCGCGATTTGCGGCGACAAAACGCGTTGTTTTAACCACGTTTTTTTTACATTGTATTGTCAGCAATGCGGAACGCCGAAGCCGCCCAATAGGCGCGTCGAAAAAGGGTCCGGGACTTGTTTGAAATTCGGCGTTCAACGTTCTATCGACGTACAGCGTTCTGCGTTAGGGGATGTGAACAGTCTCCATAGAGAACAATATAAATTTGACCCTCCAGCGTATTGTAGCGTCGCACTTCAGGCATAAAAACGCCTAGGTGTGAATGGAGCCTAAGTTGCGGCGGGGTAGCTTATATTCGATATGCTACGCCCACACAAAGATACGCTACGCTACCTGAATCTGGCCCAATGTTTATGTTGTTAGTGGGCACTATCCCATGTCTGCAGACCATGGATACTAAAAGCCAGTTCACACAGGGGTGACCTGTCAGGCGACTCAGCCACCTGACAAGTCGCGGTCTGCTCTATTCAATGGAAACGTTCAATACAGAAGTCATTTTACAAGTTGCCTCTCAAGTCGTCTTGAGATCGCCTTGCTGAGTCGCCCCCAAAGTCATGCCGCCTGTGTGTGAACCGGCTCTAAGGCTAGGTTCACACTTCTGTGACATGAGTTCTGTATGTAGATGGCCCATTCATTTCAATAGGCTGACCTACCCGCAGAAATGCAGGGAAAGATGTCCCTCGCTCTTCTTATTAAATTGAGCCTCACCGAGTCACATGGTGCTGAATTAATGGCACACCTACGCATCTGCTAAAGAGTAGCATGTTTTGCCTTCACAAGTGTGAACCTAGCCTAAGTTTAAAAGTATCTTTGTCCTGGGATCTTCCAAAACTGCATTACGCTATTTAATAAGGGTATATCTGCAATTAATGAGGAGGCACACACATTGAATTATGGAATGTGATGGGGGCGTATCTGTGCCTGGCTTTCTGAAAAAGGCAAAGTTTGCGTAGGATTGGTTTAACCACTTCAGCCCTGGACCATTTTGCTGGCCAAAGACCAGAGCACTTTTTGCGATTCGGCACTGTGTCGACTTAACTGACAATTGCGCGACATGATTCCCAAACAGAATTGGTGTCCTTTTTTCCCCACAAATAGAACTTTCTTTTAGTGGTCTTTGATCACCTCTGCGGTTTTTATTTTTTGCGCTATAAACAAAAAAAGAGCTATAATAAATATCCCCAAAAATATATAAAAAACATTTTTTTTTCCTCAGTTTAGACCGATACGTATTCTTCTACATATTTTTGGTAAAAAAAAAGCAAAAAGCGTTAATTGATTGGTTTGCGCAAAAGTTATAGCAAAAGTTATAGCGTCTACAAAATAGGGGATAGTTTTATGGCATTTTTATTAATATTTTTTTTTCTAGTAATCGCAGCGATAATTTTTTTTCTTTCGTGACTGCGACATTATGGCAGACACATCGGACACTTTTGGTGCTATTTTGGGACCATTCACATTTACACAGCGATCAGTGCAATAAATATGCACTTAATACTGTGTGGCTGGCAGTGAAGAGGGGGCGCTGAAGGGGTTAAGTGTGTCCTAGGAATGTGTTCTAACTGTATGGGAGCTGTGAGCAGTGTCCTGTCACTAGGAAGAATGGGGAAATGCTTGTTTACATTAGCATTTCCCCGTTCTTCCACTCCGTGACACAATCGCGGGTATCCCCACGGACATCGAGTCCGCGGGACCCGTCATCACACTCACAGAGCTCGCAGCGCACGCATGCGCACCCACAATGCGCGCCCACAATGCCGCGTCTTAAAGGCGATGTACAGGTATGTTAATCTGATTAAAGATTGAAGGAATAATGTGGGATTTAAAAAAAGCCAACCTACACACTGAGGTTTATTTACTAAAACTGGAGAGTGTAAAATCTGGTGCAGCTGTGCATGGTAGCCAATCAGCTTATAACGTCACCTTGTTAAATTAAGCTTTGACTAAAAAGCTTAAGTGAACAAGCTGAAGTTTGAAGTGGATTGCCTATCATGCACAGCTACACCAGATTCTGGGTGCAAAAAGTTTAGTAAGTCTGTCTAAAAATTTCAGAACTTACACGGCTGCATTAGCCAGCTACTAAGTAGTGTATTCTATTCAAGCCTTCTATAAGGCTGCGTACACACGATCAGTCCATCCGATGAGAACGGTCCGAAGTTTAGATAACCGATCGTGTCACAACGCGGAGACGTAAAACACAACAAAGTGCTGAAAAAAATGAAGTTCAATGCTTCCAAGCATGCGTCGACTTGATTCTGAGCATGCGTGGATTTTTAACCGATGGTCGTGCCTACTAATGATTGGTTTTGACCCATCGGTCAGGAGTCCATCGGTTAAATTTTAAAGCAAGTTCTCTTTTTTTTGACTGAAGGATAACTGACCGATGGGGCCCACACACGATCGGTTTGGACCGATGAAACAGACCTTCGGTCCGTTTTCATCGGTTTTGACTGATCGTGTGTACGCGGCCTAAGTGTAAGCTGTTCTCCCAGTGTCCAAACATTATATGACACATAGAAAGCTACTTTAATGTGTGGAAGAGAACTTCATCTTTCTTTGCCACCTGCTAAAATGTGCATTGAGATCTGACTATGTTCAGTTGGAGTAACACACCGGTGGGACCCACCATAGATTTGATTGGCACCTACATTCAACACATGCTGTAATGGGATACATTTATTTTCTATAGAAAAAAGGGGAATGATCTGTTAATGATCATAGAATTATTTTTAACATGTTCGGAAATTTCTTTGCCTAACTGTGAGCAGCACTTGATGCCTTCAAGTGCTCTCAAGTGCTCAAGTTTTTGTAAGCAATGCTTGAGTTACTGCTTAAGACTAAACAACCCATGTCTTCTCCAAACCTCCAACAAAATGAAAAACAAATTAGATATATGTTAACTATGACCTATTGGTTAACTAAGAACAAATTCCCATTCAAATAAAATTGTCTTGTATCCTTTTGCAAATTGAAAGCAGAGGACCGCCCTGTTTTTTCTCCGCTCTCCCCTTTGGGGGGATCGGATGAACATTGACCGTCTGTCCGTGTTCACCCGATCTGATCCGCCAGACTGATGGAAAAGTACGTTTTTCCTCCATCACACTTTGGCTGTTCGGATGTCAGCGGGCATATCACCGCTGACACCCGTGGCTCCATAGAGGAGCACGGAGCGCCCGTTCAGGCCCGCCTAAAAAACTGGCAGACCTGAACGGTCCACCCATGTGAAAGAGCCCTTATAAGTACTCCTGGATATGAAAAAAAGGGGTACGTGCACTTAGAACAACGTGCATTACAAAGCTTGGAATCCAGTTTGGGTCGGCTTGTTTTTTAGTGGCATAGACTGACTTTTTAACATTTGTAATTTGATTCTCTTTCATCACAAGTAGGCTTAAATGGAAGTAACAAATTGCAAGACATAATACCTTGTATTCAAAAAAAAAAAAAGAATGTGTTAACTAGAAGACAATATAATCAGTATGGGCTAAATCTCTATGGAAAAATCCTAATTGTTCCCACTCTGCAATCGTAAAATTGATTTAAAATTCCAAGACCACGGAATTCCATGTATGATAATGCAGAGAAATAATCGTGGCAGCTGGCTGGCTGAGATCATACAATGAATTCTTCATATCAGTGTTCCAGCTGCATCGTATCCCAGGAGGCCTTAATAGATGTTTTGGCTTCCCACTTCACATTAATACCAGTCTGGATATGACATTTGTTATGGTCTTTTTTTCTACTGGCAAGAGTTTGCATCTTTTTCTGAAGCTGTGATGAATGAAAAGTTTAATTTACTACTATTGTCAATGAATATAATAATATGTGTACTACCATATGAAATAGTACATGTACAAAGCAAATAAATCAGTGTGCACATGTAGCTTACTCCGAAGGGTACAATAAAAATCTTATGTAATCTGAAGCAGATGTGCATAGTAACCAATCAGCTTCCATCTTCCGTTTGCTCAATTAAGCCAGCCATAGACGGCGCTATTGTCTTTTTCCTGCAACCACACTGAATGGCTCAATTTCCTCATCAACACAGCCACTGTTGATGGGGGAATCCCTCCCTCTATAGTTTTCTACCGGCAGGAGAACGTACAGTGATTATTGCTAGAGGCTGTAGCAGCTGGCAATAATCGCATGAAAAATTCTACAGGCTGGTTGTACCCAAGATTATTGATCAAGCAACTTGGGTACAATCAGTCTGCCCATATATGGTTTGAATCTTGGCTGGTCTATGCTAAATCTCGGCTGGTCCCTGCTGAAACGCCCAAGATATTAACTGTCTATAGCTGGACTTATTCATTGGAAATAAAAGAGTGACGCTGGTTGATAACCATGCACATCTGCTCCAGATTCTGTCTGCTCCAGGTTTAGTAAAACCCCCAAAGGTAATCACTTTTCTTTGCAGCATTTTCACTCAGTACTTTAAAGGGGAGGTTCCCCTAAAAATAAACTTTTAACATTGCATTTCTCCTCTTAATTACATCTAGAATCGTCTGGTATTTAAAAAAAAATCCGTCCGTACATACCATTTTCTTCATGTAGTCTCACCGCCGCTTCCGGTATGATGGTTGGGGACAGGCATCCGATCGACGCATACAGCACGTCACGAGATGCCGAAAGAAGCCGAACGTTGGTGCGGCTCTATGCGGCGCATGTGCACCAACGTTCGGCTTCTTTCGGCATCTCGTGACGCGATGTATACGTCAATAGGATGCCTGTCAATCAAGTAGGCACGCCCTACCCTGACCGTCAGACCCGGAAGCGGCGGTGAGACTACATGATGAAAATGGTATGTACGGACGGATTTTTTTTAAAATACCAGCCGATTCTAGATGTAATTAAGAGGAGAAATGCAATGTTAAAAGTTTATTTTTAGGGGAACCACCACTTTAAAATGTATATTATTCAGTTATTCAGTTCAGTACTATAAAGAATTCCTAAAACTTATAGATGCAAATAAAAATATGTGACATTTTAGTGTTTTTTAACCCCTTCCATACAGGGCATTTTCACCCCCTTCCTGCCCAGACCAATTTTTAGTTTTCAGCGCTGTTGCACTTTGAATGACAATTGCGCGGTCATGCAACACTGTACACAAATTAAGTCTTTATGTTGTTTCCCCCCATAAATAGAGCTTTCTATTGGAGGTACAGTATTTGATCACCGCTGCGTTTTTTATTTTTTGAGAACAAAAGAAGAGCGACAATTTTGAAAAAAAGACAATGGGGGTTATTTACGAAAGGCAAATCCACTTTGCACTACAAGTGCAAACTACAAGTGTAAAGTGCACTTGAAATTGCACTGAAAGTACACTTGGAAGTGCAGTCGCTGTAAATCTGAGGGGAAGATCTGAAATGAGGGGAAGCTCTGCTGATTTTATCATCCAATCATGTGCAAGAGAAAATGCTGTTTTTTATTTTCCTTGCATGCCCCCCTCGAATTTACAGCAACTGCACTTCCAAGTGCACTTTTAGTGCAATTGCAAGTGCACTTTGCACTTGTAGTTTGCACTTGTAGTGCAAAGTGGATTTGCCTTTTGAAAATAAACCCCAATATTTTTTACTTTTTGATTTAATAAATCACAATAATAATAATAATAAAAAAGCGTATATTGATTGCTTTGCGCAAAAGTTATAGCATCTACAAAATAGGGGATAGATTTATGGCATTGTTTCCTTTTTTTTTTACTAGTAATGGTGGCGATCTGTGATTTTTATTGTGACCATGACATTACGATGGACATATTGGACACATTTGACACGTTTTTGGGACCATTCACATTTATACAGCGATAAGTACTATAAAACTGCACTGATTACTGTGTAAATGTGACTGTCAGGTAAGGGCATAGGCGTGCGCACAGGGTGTGCCAGTTGTGCCTGGGCACACCCTAATCACCCTTTGCTGCACAGATTTCCCCTGCTGCTTGGCTGCTGAAAAAAGGGACTGGGGAATCTCTGTCTCAAAAGAGAGACATCAGGGGTCGCTTTAGACCCCACCATGCAGCTTGTAAAAGTTTGTAAAAATAATAATAATAAATAATTGTAAATAAAAAAATTGTTAAAAAAATTGTACAAATTTAAGAAAAAGTGCAAAAAAATTGTAAAAAAAAATATTGCAAAAAATTGTAAACATAAAAAAAAAAAAAATGTAAAAAAGTAATATAATTTATAAGTAATTTAATTTATTTTATAAAAATAAACTACTAACACTAATCTCTGCCCTACTGACACCGTCTGCTGCTCTACTGACATTGTCCACTGTTCTACTGACATTATTCAATACCCTACTGCTATATATACAGTATATATATATATATATATATATATATACACACAAACACACATACTGATATGTGTTTGAGCTTTGGGGTGCACACCCTAATGCAATAGGCTGCGCACACCTATGGGTAAGGGGTTAACACTAGGGGGCGCTGAAGGGGTTAATATGTTCCCTATTGAGTGCTTCTAACTGTAGTGGGAGGGGGACTCACAAGGGGAGGAGACCAATGTGTTTTCCTCTGTACTGGGAACACACATCGTTCTCCTCACCTCTGACAGGAGGTGGATCTGTGTGTTTACACACACAGATCCGCGCTCCTACCGTGATCTCGGGCAATCGCGCGTGCCCCGCGGACATCGAGGCCGCCAGGCACATGCACCAGGCCACGAGAGATGCCGCTCGCGCCCCCTAGGCATCCGGGAAGAAAGGACGTCATATGACGTCCACCCAGAGGGAGGGAGGGTTCCTGCCGGCGTCATATTACTATGGCCCGGTAAGGAAGTGGGTAAAGGAGTTGTAAAGGTTTTTTTTTTTTTTTTTTTCTAAATAGGTTCCTTTAAGCTAGTGCTAGTGTTAGTTCACTTACCTTGTCCTCCGATTTCCCTTCTAAATGTTTTTTTTTCTTTGTTTGAATCTCTCACTTCCTGTTTCTCCTCAGTAAGCTTGCCCCCTATCATTCATGGGGGTTAGTCAGCCAGAACAGCTTACTGAGGAGGAACAGGAAGTGAGAAATTTAGACAAAGAAAAAAACATTTAGAAGCGAAATCAAAAGAAAATGTAAGTGAACCAACAATGCACTAGCTTAAAGGAACCTATTTAGAAAAAACAAACAAAAAACTTTAGAGCCCCTTTAAGATTAATAGATGCCATATTGCCAAATTATGTAATATTTAATCTTTACATCCTGGCACTCTGCTAGGTCTTACTTACATGCCTACTTTTTCAAAATGGTCAGTTTAACAAAACATAATGTCAGTGTACCCTTTAAGCCAAACAATTCATCAGACTACCTTTACCAAACTAAACTAGAACAGCTTTTATTTATCTATCGCTCTGCCCTTTCCTGTTGTCGGACAATAGAATGGGTAATCCAGATGGAACAGTTATTTATGGCAACAATAATAGTAGAATCTTTTCCTGGTGTTGTGTCCTTACCTCCAAGCAATGAGACATTTAAACAAAATATACACAATGTTCCATGGAATGGAGGAAATTGGGAAAACATATGTCTTCTGATCACTGCAGCAGATCTGTAAATTCTCATTAGTTGTGTTTTTACAATATATCCGAATATATTAAGTACAAAAAAAAGTAAATAGTGCACACTGCACAGTAATAACAAACCAGCAGCTGGCTATCCAGATCATAGGCACAGCCGGAGGTTGGTAGAAAGGGGTGATATTGGTTATGAAAACTGAGCAAAGTATGTACTAAAGATTGAAGGAATAATGTGGGATTTGAAAAAAGCCAACCTACACACTGAGGTTTATTTACTAAAACTGGAGAGTGTAAAATCTGGTGCAGCTGTGCATGGTAGCCAATCAGCTTCTAACTTCAGCTTGTTAAATTAAGCTTTGACTAAAAATCCTGGAAGCTGATTGGCTTCTATGCAGAGCTGCATCAGATATTGCACTCTCCAGTAAATCAACCTCATTGTCCAAAGACTCTGACTGTCCCTCCATGTACTAAGTGTACGAACTAAGGCCTTATGTACACTGCTGCTGGTAAATGGACATTTAGGAGCAGTTGGGTATTTATTTCAATTGCTCCTGAACTCTTCTCTTATGAGTACAGGTACACACGGTCATTCACAGTCGTTTCTAGGCAGTTGAGTTTAGAGGCTTTTTTTGGAACACCAAAGAATAGGTTCAGAAGATGAGTTTAGAGGCATTTCGAGCGCCAAAGACGCTATATATATAGATCTATCTATATATATATATATAGATCTATATATATATATATAGATATATCTATATATATATATATAGATCTATATATATGTATATATATAGATCTATATATATATATATATATATATATATATATATGTATATAGATATAGATATATATAGATCTATATATATATATTAAGCAATCACAGTATAATATTAAAATATTATTATATTATGATAATACAGAAGGACACATGCAACTCCCCCCCCCCCCCCCAAAGCAAAGAAATCCCTGCTATTAAAATTCCTTCTCTCCATTCCAAGAAATAATCTTAGGGCCCTTTCACACTGATCAGTTTTCTTCCAGTTTTTGCCAAAAGGAAAAGAAAAATGCATGACAAATAAATCCCATAACCATTAAATCCTATGGAACTTTTCACAGCAGTCAGTTGCAGGCCAGTTGCGTATTTAAAAGTCATTCATGCTGCATGTTTGGTGTAGAAAAAGAATGCACCAAGAACCACACCTCCCCTTTGAAATGATTGAAAAACGCCTAAAAAAAAAAAAATGCATAAAAAATTCTCCACAATTGCATTTTTGGTGAAATTTTGGAGTCACGTGTATATTTTTTACAGGTGAAGAATGCGCCGGAAACGCAGAGAAAACATGCATTTTACCATTTTTTTTGCAACAGAGCAGTGTAAAGGAATCCTAATACTCCAATATGGAGTGGCCCTCAGCACTGAGTAAGGGGATGTCCTCTCCCAACAAAGTCACTTTGCATCTACAGTCTGATATAATAACATCCAGTGGTGGTCCATCCATACAGGACGCAGGGGTGTTGCCCCCCTAATCCTAATCCTTGCGCCCGGCCCCTAATCTACATGCAGGGCACCGGATACATGGATTCAATGGTTTTTTTTCTAGAAGCATGTGATCAGAGCAAGTGGCTCTAATTGGCTTAAAGAAAGGGTGGACTCGTGGGCGCAGAGCACTGCGCCCAGAGCCCACCCAGTTTTGTGGCAATCGTGAATAAATATTCGCTATTGTCTTTCTGATTTTCCTCCCAGTCAATCAAGAAGCGGGTCCTGAGACCCAATTGGCCAAAAGGAGAAGCGATCATAGGAGGAGGAGAAGACGCAGGGGAAACCATTGTGAAGCTTGAAGAGGAGAACACGCTGAGTGAAGCTAGCTAGGGGAAGTGTGGAGCTGGTGGGCTGACGATCGAGCGTCAGGGGAGGGGGGGGCAACTGACCAACCTGATGACCGCTAAAAGAAATGGAGCACCAGCCGCCACTGATGACATCATCTATTTTTCTATTTCTTATGATTTATCCCCTTATCTTTATGATTTAGGAATGATAAAGAAAATTACACCAATTTTATTAAATAAATAACCGAGCTAGCCGCAAAGTTCACTGCCTCTGGAAATCAAAGTTTAGGAAACTACGTTCACTAACTGTTCAAACTTTAGTTATTGCTGATTTCATGATTTTCTGGTGCAGCACTCCCTCTTGTGGACAAATGGTAAAACTGTTTTTTTTTTTTTTTTTTAGTTATAGGAATTCTGTCACAGAGCAATTACGCCTGTCTATATGTCAGGAGTAATTTCTTTCGCCGCCGTATCACTGTTTTCAAACCATTCGGCGGCTTCGGGCTTCGATCCGACATGCTGACTGCTGCGATATTTTTGATAGTCGTCGTTTTCATGATGATCCTCCACGAAGGTTGCTTTCACTACATGAAATTGCCGTCGTTCCCCCAAAAATATATATTTTTTTTTAACGTAACTCGTTCGGGAGGTCGTAAACGACGCTATCACTAGTGCAAATACTTTCCTCATGACTGCTGTCCTGTAAAGAATAGAAATTATTAGTAATTGTACATTGTCTAAGGTTATGTCCACTTATTTTGCATTTATTTCCAATTTGTGTTGAAGAATTCTCTGTTCAAACCTCTAATTTAAAGTAAAAACTATTTTTTTTAGGTTATACCCAGAACAGGAGTGTAGGGGACTTCTTTCCTCATTTTGCAGGGATTTCCACTCACCTACTGCTTTAGCTATGGGACAGGAAGAGAAAAGAAATCTCCCTAATGGGAGACAAAAAAAATAAAAAATACGCGAATGCCTCGTACACATGATTGGAATTTCCTATGGAAAAAGTATGACAGACTTTTTCAATCGGAAATTCTGACCGTGTGTATGCTCATCAGAGTTTTTCCATCGGCTATTACAAGGAATTCCGTCAGAGTTTACATAGAGAACGTGTTCTCTTTTCCCCCAATGGAATTCCGTCGTAATTCCGATGTGAATTTGTCCGACTCGTGTGTACAGGGCATAATTCTACTCTATTCTACTTTAAGGCCGCGTACACACCATCGGACATATCCGATGAAAACGGTCCGCGGACCATTTCCATCGGATATGTCCGATGGGAGTTTGATCCGATGGCGTGTACACACCATCGGATCAAATTCCCCGCCGCCGGACGGCGCGGTGACGTGGCGGTTTGACGCCGACCAACACCGCACCAGGAAGTAACATTCCGCGCATGCTTTGGCGGCGGCGTGGTGGAGGACGACATGTCTGCTGGTAAGTGTACCACAGGTGGGCGGACAGATTAAAGATTTCATAAATGCTTTGAATCCGGGTGGAGAAATCTGCCGCTAAGGCAACGTGAAACCCATACCGTTTTCAGAGGACATATGCTAGTATACAGGAATCATTTATGTTTTGGGGCCATACTAGCTTTGGTGGTACATTATAAAAATCCCTGATAATCTTACCTTAGAATGAAGCCCTTCAGCACCACAATGTCACCTCTAAGATGGCTCTCCCGGTCTTCCTTTCGGTATCATGGCTTCCGCCTCCATGATGCTCAGGAGCTGCCGTTTCCGGCACGGGCTCTGAAAGTCCGGCACTTTACCGGACCTTCAGAGCGCATCCGCTGCTGATGTCATCGGCTGCATGCACTCTGGATATCTCCTAAACCGTGCAAGTTTAGGAGATATTCACAGTACCTACAGGTAAGCCTTATTATAGTGGTATAACAGAGTTAACTACCACTTTAACTAAAACAGAGATCTCTATCTTACAAACAGGCTGTGCATTTATGGTGAGATGAAATCTGTCAAGCAGTGCAGCCAGATGTTCATGTTACACCAGTACCTGTGATCTGTATCAGATACATCATTTCTTTAATTATTAAAAAAAAAAAATCCTGGAATGAATTAATTAATTTATTTTAACTAATACATAGATTACATTGAATGAAAGGCCTGTGTTACAGAAATTCCTAATGATTTGTAGCTAAGGATACGCTCAGGTGTGCTTGAATACTAGTCTGAACACACAAAGTGACCCCACCAGGAAGCTGTCATCTGGGCCAATCATTTGTGACCAGGGAATTCCCTGCCCCGCAACTGCATGTATGCACACCTACTGTATAAGGGTGTCTGCGGGCCGGGAATGCCTCGGCCACCTATGATTGTGGCCCGGTACAGGTGGGCATCATCCTTCGCTCAAGTGGGCTTTGAATAGGACCCAGATATGTCTATTTTTCTTTTCATTGCCCCCCCAAGAGAGCTTCTGCATACATGTACAGAGGTATCTTTACTGGAAATGCCTTTCTCTGTACAGAACATATATAAGTACACATGGCTGATACATTTGGGTGGGGGCCATACCTTCCAACTATTTGCGATGGGAAGGAGGGAGACCTATTAACAAATTTATTTAGGCATAGGTCACACACCCTGCCACACCCCCTAAAGGAGAATTATACAACAAGAGAAAATATTTGTTAAACCCACAAGTGCTTTTTTCACTACTATTTCTTTATATTGGCTTTTGAAATTTACAAGTGTAGCAATTTAGAAATAGGATGAAAGGTTTAGCACTGGGAAACACTTTTTGAAAGATAAATAGTGCATTTTTTACAACTATAAGACCAAAATGAGGGACAAATGAGGAGAAAAGAGGGTCTTCTAAATCAGAGACAGCCCCTCAAAATCAGGGACAGTTGAGCGCTATGGTTGGGGTAGAAGTTAGATTTTGGCTCCCTGATGTATGGGGTTCAGGAGCAGTTGCACCTTCACCACCTAGATTCAGCATAAGGCACAACCAGTATGAACCATTAAAGCGGTAGTAAACCCACATATATATTTTTTTTTAACCTGTAAGGCAAAAGGCATAATGAGCTAGTATAGCTCATTACGAAATACTTACCTCAGAACAAAGTGTCGCAGGTGATCTCTGTCCACGCCAAGGGAGTGGACATTTTCCCTCGCCGTGTCTTCTGGGTATTGCGGCTCCGGTCTATGCGCGTGGGAGACTTTTTTCCGGCAAGGTCCGGCGTCTGCCAGACTTTCAGCCGAGGAACTCAGGAGCGCATGCCATTGCAAGGGAAATTTCTCCTAAACCGTACAGGTTTAGGAGATATTCTTTTAACTTACAGGTAAGCCTTATTATAGGCTTACCTGTAGGTAAAAGTTATACAACTGCTTTAGGCAAGGTTGGGCTCTTTATAACTGCTCATAGCATAATTATTATGATATACATGCTATGTAACTGCTTGATTGGGGTTGATTACCCACCAAGTAGGCAAAGAAGGATAAGGATCCAGGGGTGTTCTTCTGGAAAAATGTGTTAGCCCTGACAGTTTTATTTTTATCCTGACAAGTTTATTTTAAGATTTCCTAATGTAGTGTATTTTACAGAATCCAGCAAAGTTAAAAACTCACTTCTCTTGAATTATAACTAAAGGCATTTTTTTAGGGATATAGGGAGATGAATTAGAACACGTGAATTTTTATTGCTGTCTGTGCCCCCATTAGTGCAATTTTGCTTCTCTATTTGTCCTGTTTACCATTATAATTAAAAGTGAAAGTAAAAGAAAATCCCATATTTTGGGTTGTCCCCAGAAAATAGTGATCTGGGGGTCCCCAAGCGATTCCCTTAATTTGCAGACATTTGTGCTCACTTCCTGTTTGGCTATGGGACAGGAAGTGAAGGAAAATCTCCACGATGGGATAAAGATAGCATAAATAAACTTTACAGGGGTGATAATCCTCCCGTACTATATTCAAAATGAAAAACAAAGTTTTGCTTATAGTTCTACTTTAAGTCCTGACTTTCTTGATAGGACAGTCATACATATATGTGTTATTTTTTTCTTGCTCCATAACTCTACTTTGCAGTGAATTACCGGTTTCTACAATATTATAATATTTTAATAAAAATTTAAAATTAAAATAAATTGAAAAGTAAAATTTAGTTTGACTACACTTTGTATGTACTGCGTAGCACTAAAAGTCATTTTATTTTGCCTTTCAAAGGGAGATCGAGGTTTACCTGGTCTACCTGGCATCATTGGATTTCCTGGACTTCAAGGACCTGAAGGGCCTCCTGGACCACTGGGACATAAGGTAAACTGTACATAATAGTGTAAATAGTAAAGTTATATCCCAACAATAATAGTAATACAACTATTTTTATTTCTGTTACAGGGTGATACTGGTGAGCCAGGGCTTCCAGGAACCAAGGGAAACAGAGTAAGCCTTAGTACATATGTTTGTTGTTACTGTTATACTATTAGAATATGAATGATATTTAACTATTCTGCAACCATAATGTTAGATTTAATCAAACAGAGCTGAACTGACACCACTAACAGGATTTATTGGTCTCTGCCCCAGAGTGCACGGTATTCTGGATCATCAGAAAGTCAGAAGAAGCTGTTCTATTGACTTGCATGATGATGTTGAAGCAAACAGCAACGCTTCATGCAGAGCTCACTAAGTGGCATCTCAGCCCAGCACATTTTGCCCTTTGCTAAAAACAAAGATTGATAATTGTTTAACAATACTCTAAGGCCGCGTACACACGATCAAATCTGTCTGCTGGAAACGGTCTGCCAGACCGTTTCAGCAGACAGATTCGATCGTGTGTACGGGCGGACAGACAGATTTGGCCAGCCGAAAGAATTTGAATGCATGCTTTCAAATCTGTCGGCTGGGAACCCGTCCGCCCGACATGTCTGCTGGTTAGTACGCTAACCAGCAGACATATCTGCTCGCACATGCGTCGAATGGATTCGACGCATGCGCGGAAGTGTTTTACTTCCTGGTGCGGTGACGTGGCGGCGTCAACGTCACCGCCACGTCACCGACACGTCAGCGCGCTGTCTGCCGGCGGGGATTTTGGTTTGATCGTGTGTACGGCGATCAAACCAATACATCCCAGCAGACAAATCTATTCAAATCGGTCTGTCCGACCGATTTGAACAGATGTATTTGGTCGTGTGTACGCTGCCTAAGACCTGTATCTGATCATGGACAACAGAAACTTGAAAGCCAGCTTAGTTTGTTGGATTTTTGTTAATGGTTTAGAAAACGTAGTCATATTTTTCCATCAAAGCAATTATGGCTGTTTGTTAAATCCAAGTAAGGCATTGTTAAAGCCAATTGTTACATTTACAGTTATCATTAACACATCACACATTTCTAATCAGCCAGATTATTTTTAGATATAAAATAGAATAGCATCATGGCCCACAAGACCCTTCTGATGAGGGTTAGGGGAATTGGACAATTATACCAGTGGGTCAAATCATGGTTTGTAACTAATAGTAAAGAAACAAGTTATATAGCTGATAATCTAGAGTCAGAAAGGATAATCACCCAAGGCCAAGTTTTAAATCAAAATGACAGATATGCAGGCACAAAATAATGGGGAGGGAAAGGGGGAGTGGGGTTGGCTGGTAGCAGCCACCAGTCAAGGAGAAAGGTTCATAGTGTGGGCAAGCTCTTCCAAAATGATAGGAGACATACAGGTAATAGAGAGTCATAAAGTATATTCACCAAAAGCCAAGTTTTAAATCGAAATGACAGATAGGGCAAACACAAAAGGATGGCTTGGGAAAGGTGGAGTGGGGTTGGCTGGTATGCAGCCACCGGTCAAGGAGAAAGGTTCACAGGGTGAGCAAGCTCTTCCAAAACGATAGGAGATATGCAGGCAGGAGAGAGTCAATAAGAATATTCACCAAGAGCCAAGTCTTAAATCGAAATGATAGCTAGGGCAGACACAAAGGGATGTGGCGGGGAAGGGGGAGAGGAGTTGGCTGGTTTGCAGCCAATGGTCAAAGAGAAAGGTTCATAGATTGGGCAAGCTCTTCTAAAATAACAGGAAACATACAGGCAGTAGAGGTAAAACCAGAGGAGGTAGGTAGAAAAAAATTAGCCCAGCAAGCAGAGGTAACACAGAACCTGAGAAAGCAAAAATGAATCCAGGAAAAACCATGAGGATCCTTGTGGGTGGGCCTTCTTTTATGTAGCATCATTAATTATGAAGCATCAAATAATCTTGATGTTTACTACACAATTCTACTGAGAAAATACAAAGGCATTCACCTTTACAATAGTATATGTTGGTACTTATTTTTTGTGATATTTGGTGAAGTAATTTCTTTCCTTGTCTTTCATTTCAGGGGCCTGCCGGATCAGCTGGATTTCCAGGAAACCCAGGCCTTCCTGTATGTACTTTTTGGCAAGCATTTATCATTGATAGGAAAATATTTCAAAGTTTTTTTAAGACATATTTTTTTATTATCAGGGCATACCTGGGCAAGATGGCCCACCTGGTCCACCAGGTATTCCAGGCTGCAATGGCACGAAGGTAAGGTGTATTAAATTACCGTGATATATGATCATTTTTGTAACAAAATGTCAGAATGTCTATCATCATATGTTCATCTACCTTGCTGTAAAAAAGACCCATTTCATGTTTCATCACATTTTACCATGAAGTTTATTTGGGTAAAAAATGTACCAAACACTAAGAAATTAAAGCTAAATAGCTAAATGCACATATAAAATACATACAGGTATATGAGGGATGTTTGAGTTGTATATTTTATTAAATACATATATGGGAAATGACCTGACCTTTCCCTTCAGTTTCCTTTTCACCTATGCGTCCCCTCACCATACTACCCTGTGAATACACATTAAAAGGAGAAGCAATACACATATGATATAATCTCTGTGACATTCTGCTCTCTCCTCCAATCAACATGGCTCCATGTGTTGCATCTTCCTCTCCCTCTCTGAGCTCTGTTGTACAGACTGTACAGTAGACTACAAGATACCAATAGCAAGTCAAATTCAAATACTCACGCTGCTTGCATTTAAAAAAAATAGGTAGTGTTGATTACAGAGCTGCATTAATTTGTGCCTTTTATTTCTGACTGGTGTTCAAGAGTTAGTGGCTTTTGACCCAGAAACAGAAAACAGCAACAAAGCCTAATACACAAAAACTATAACACCATAGATCGAGATAAATTATGTGCAGTTACCTAAATAAGTAATAAAGCAAAATTAACCTAATTAGATCATTACATTAACCATGAAAATGGATACCTCTGGACCAGTGTTCTCCAAACTGCGGCCGAAGGCCGATGTGGCCCTTTGCTTGCTTTTATTCGGCCCTTGGGCATTATTTCCCGTAGCAGTGGGGCATATTTTTTGCCACTGACACCAACAATAGGGCACTATTCCTCCTACTTGCACCAATGATGGGGCACTATTCTTCCCACTGACACCAATGATGGGGTGCTATTCTTCACACTGACACCAATGATGGGGCACAATTGCTCTCACTAATTCCAAAGATGGGGCATTGTTTACTCCCACTGACACCAGGACCAGTGGCGGTGTGTTCATTGAGGGCACTTCGAGCGCTGCACCCTCTCTCCTGCCATCCCCTCTTTGCACTATGGAAATATTCAAGCCGCTGTAGCCACCACCCATTCAGGCGTCCGGCCCCTTATAGTGGCGTGTGGTGTTTTTGAAGCACCTGATTAGATCCATAGGATCTAATAGGCTTCCAAAAAGATGCACTGTGAGTGCAAACCATTGCGCTCGCAGTGCACCCAGGTGTGTTAGCAAAGCTAATGCACATGGCTTTGTGAAAATACACAAATTAGTATGCAGGAGCTGGCAGAGGCTGGCACCAAGATCCTGCAAAAAACGTGCTCTGTCCATATTAGCACAAACATTTACATTCATACATGTAAAATACAGCCCATATGTAGGCCCTTATGCCTCGTACACATGACCGGACTTTTTCCGAGAAAAAATTCAGACGGGGCTTTATTCTTGGTAAGTCCGGCCATGTGTAGCCTCCATCTGACTTTTTTAGTCGGAAGTCTGATGGACCTTAGATAAAGAACCTGTTCTCTATCTTTCCCTCGGACTTCAGACGGACTCACGGCGGACTTTTGCATGGTCGAAAGTCCCACCATGTGTACAAGGCATTAGAGTTAATTTTTCTAAAAAAATGTTTTCAACTGATCTGAACACAGTGCAAGTTTACTGATCTTTATGCAGCCGTGTGCTTGTGCCCATGAAAAACAATAAACCTGCACTCAGGTCCAGAAATGGTTTGTTGGTAAAAGCTTTATTCTTTTGTGGTAATGTTTTTGAGCCCTATGCCTTATTCAAAAGTCTTTTTAAAAAATGTGCTCCCCAATGAAGGGTCAATTAGAAAAACTTTTTTAGCATTGTCTCCTATGGCATCCAGCTACCGTTGCAATATTTTCCCAAAAGCTTGCAACTTGTCCCTAAAAAAGGCAGAAAAAAAAAAATTTGGCTCCCATAGACTTTAATAGGATCCAGGTGCAATGTTTGGGGTTTGGAGATTTTTTTCAACTGTTTGGTGAACGTACAGCAAATTAAACTTTCCTCATCTCATTCATAATTAATTGTGTTCTCACTGCTTTTTTCTGAACCAAGTGTGTGGCAAGACCTTTGCAATATATTTCAGCCAAATGGATTTGAACCTTTTTTTTTTTCCAACTGCCATTTTCCAGTGCAAGTGTGAATGTGAGACTGGCTGCTGTATTGGCAATCCATACTGTTTGAAAAAAGATTAAAATGCAGAGACAGGCTACCTACATAAAAGGATTTAGACCAAAATAAAATTGTTTTTGGGGAATACTGTATACAATGCCAATCGTCCCTCAGTAAACCATGAAATATTTCCTTGTATGCATCTTCTAAATACAGTAAAACCTTGGTTTGAGATTAACTTGGTTTGAGAGAATTTTCCAAGACAAGCAAAATGTTTTTATATATTTTGCCTTGATATACAAGCGATGTCTTGATGTAAGAGTAGTGGCATGTCACAACTGAGTATAAAAAAGTAGAGAGGAGCCTCTCAGGCCTCGTACACACGATCAAATCTGTCTGCTGGAAACGGTCTGCTAGACCGTTTCAGCAGACAGATTCGATCGTGTGTACGGGCAAACAGACAGATTTGGCTAGCTGACAGATTTCAAAGCATGCTTTGAAATCTGTTGGCTGGGAACCCGTCGGACCGATATGTCTGCTGGTTAGTACGCTAACCAGCAGACATATCTGCTCGCACATGCGTCGAATGGATTCGACGCATGCGCAGAAGTGTTTTACTTCCTGGTGCGGTGACATGGCGGCGTCAACGTCATCGCCACGTCACCGACACGTCAGCGCGCTGTCTGCCGGCGGGGATTTTGGTTTGATCGTGTGCACACGATCAAACCAATACATCCCAGCAGACAGATCTGTTCAAATCGGTCTGTCCGACCGATTTTAACAGATATATTTGCTCGTGTGTACGAGGCCTTAGAGATGTCTCTCTTCTCTTGTATACCCTGTAAAAAAAAATGCTTTGATATACAAGTGCATTGGATTACAAGCATGTTTCTGGAATGAATTATGCTCGCAAACCAAGGTTTTACTGTAGCTTCTACATATCAGTCAAGGAGTACAAGCCTGCACCCTACTGGCATTTAGGAGGAAACACGGTCAATCCTTAAAAAATAATATTACCTCTATTGTGCGCAAAAAGACCCACACAGATCAAAAGACCCCCACAGATCACACAGATCAAAAAACCCACACAGATCATGATCTTATTGAGAATGAACCCAGGTTCATTAACCCAAATTAGGATGAATATATAACCCAATATTAATAATAGATTTTCTTATCTTTAGTTATATTGTTAGAAAACAGAAGCAAGGGAATGTAGATATTTCTATACAAATATTTTATAACTGTCTCTGACCATGTTTAATCAGCTCTTTTATATGTCTTTACATGTGTATAATCTGTATATTAACCTAGAACTTTTCTTGGCTTTGACTTTTAGGGAGAATTAGGACCTTTTGGACCTCCTGGCCTACCCGGGCTCCTAGGTTATCCTGTAAGTGCCACGTGTTTCTCAGGGTTTGAAATGTCTCATTTGATAATCTAAGGTGTTGTTGTTTTGCACACACAGAAAATAGCCAGAGAGCTAACGCTCTTCCAGAGCCTGCCTTAAAGAAGAACTTCATTAAAATAGTTAAGGATTGTAATGTAAAAGATAGTGTATATAGAGCAGGATTCTGTAAGGCAGAGTGCAGGGGGTGTGTAATGCATAGAGTGCTGCAGTCAGTGTCGGGTTTAGGATACATAACAAAGACTTCAGGGGTCCTGGGTGAGTAATACAAGATATTCATGGATCAGGAGTATGTAATTCAAAGAGTGCTGTAGTCAGTGTCGGGTTCAGGAGTATATGACACTCAGGAAGCAATGCACAGAATGTAGGGGACAAGAGTGAGTAGTGCACAGTAATGGCTGTGAATACAAAACAAAAAGAGTGCAGGAGTCGGGAGTCTGTAACACACAGTGTAGGGGTCAGGATAGTGCAAAATTAACCCTGCAATCAATACTTTCCCCCACTTTATCCCTTCAGCATAAATCCCTACTCCCTCCCCCCAAAACAAATCCAGCACTAATCTGCACACTCTCTCCTCTTAGAACAAATCTTTGCCCCCCCCCCCAGCATGAATCCTCTCTCCCTCTCCCAGTAACAAAACCTCCCCACTAATCTCCCCTACCAGCACAAATCTTCTTCCCCCTTCTCTTACACAAATTCTCCTCCACCCCCTCAAATCTCCTCTTTCGCACAAATCCCCATCCCCTTAATACCCCCTCCCAACACAAATTCTCTTCCCAGCACAAAGCATTCAATACCCCCTCCCAACACAAATTCTCTTCTCAGCACAAAGCCTTCAATACCCCCTCCCAACACAATTTCTCTTCCCAGCACAAAGCATTCAATACCCCCTCCCAACACAAATTCTCTTCCCGGCACAAAGCATTTTAACCTCCGAATCCCCTCCCCCCAGCACAGATCCTCTTTCCCCCCAATCCCCCTCCCCAAATAAACACTCTTCTTCCCCAGTCCCCCCCCCCTCCTTTCCTCCACAAACCTCAGAAACAAAAGGCTGAAGCAGAGAGATGTCCCTTCTCCCCAGCTTGGGGGAGGCTTCCATCAGCTCTGAAGTGATTGTTACAGGCAGCCAGCATCTCTCCCTGGGAGAGGGGGATGATCATGGCATCTGGGACCCTGGGCACCCCACAAGGAATACCTTAGCGCACCGCTAGGCTAATTAGTGAAAGTGCATGAACTTGCCCTGTCATGAGCTCCAGGATCCAGCCCAGATTCGTGGGATGACGGGATATGGTTTAAATCTCAGGACCGTCCCACTGAATCCAGGATGTTTGGGAGGTATGATGATATACCAAATGGATAAGAAAGTCATTACTGAATACCAAAGTTACAGTTTCAGATTTGGTGTTAAAGCAGAAGTCAGAGAACCAGAATATAGACTTAGTAAAATAGAAAAAAAAAATGACATATGAAAATAAATTGGTAACACACTATGAATCTACTTCTCAAAATTAGATCTCATGATCCTTCTATCCTGATACCTTTTTCAAAAGCTGGAGCCCAAAAGAAAGGATGGAGGGAGATACTCATTTTTTAACATAGGGAGGTACTATGCTGGCAAGCAGGAAAAAAGGGGAAGTGGAAAGGTGCTTCTCTCAATTGTGAATGAAGCACTGCCATTTTATTGAAGTGTCACCAATAACAAGGCAACATGATTAAGGGTTCTACTTATAAAACATTTGCTGCACAAATTTCACAAACATTTGTGGAAGCTGAACTACAGTAAATTCCGCCGTATGTTTTTTGAATAGTTTAACTTCTGTATCACCTACTCCATCTTGTGGTCAAATGACGGTATAGTTTTCTGAAATATCTCAATGGGAAAGTATACCACATATTGGCCGCTAGATGATGCTGATGATACCTGTGTTAAATATCTTGGCATTTTGTTCAGTTTGCACAAATGTTTCTGCATTAAATATCTTATCGATAGACCCCTTTGTGTCTTACATATCAATATTACTGCCTGCACAGCAGTAATTCAATGATAATAAGGTGATGCTAACTGATTTTAAGTAAGAATTTGTTACAAATGGAAAAACTTTTACCTTGATGTCCACATTAAAATCAATGGTATGTCTCAGTTTCTACAAAATGTAGTTTCAAAATTTGTCTTCAAAACATTCTTTTGAAAATTATAACAGTATTTGTTATTTTAGGGTGCTCCAGGACCTCCAGGACTTAAGGTATGTTGCACTTCTCATTTTGTATGTGAATAAAGTTGTAAAACATAATCGTGTAGTTAAATTGCAGAGGTACAAGCTGAAAATAGAAATGTATGTAAATTAATGTTAAAGTGTGAAGGAAGGTGAAGTTGTACTATGGTTATAACAGGATAATAACATAGGAAATGTATTAGTTTTACTGGTATATTAAATTGTGTAGGTAAAGGGATTTGACATGTAAGTACTGTATTGGAAATTGAATAAATACTTTTGCTGTAAACTTGCAAAAAGAATGTTTGAAAAAAAAATGCTGAAAATAGTAGTATAATAGTAAAATAATAGTATATACAGTACAGACTAAAAGTTTGGACACACCTTCTCATTACAAGAGTTTTCTTTATTTTCATGACTATGAAAATTGTAGATTCACACGGAAGGCATCAAAACTATGAATTAACACATGTGGAATTATATTCATAACAAAAAAGTGTGAAACAACTGAAAATATGTCATATTCTAAGTTCTTCAAAGTAGCCACCTTTTGCGTTGATTACTGCTTTGCTCACTCTTGGCATTCTCTTGATGAGCTTCAAGAGGTAGTCACCTGAAATGGTCTTCCAACAGTCTTGAAGTAGTTCTCTGAGATTATTAGCACTTGTTGGCCCTTTTGCCTTCACTCTGCGGTCCAGCTCACCCCAAACCATCTCGATTGGGTTCAGGTCCGGTGACTGTGGAGGCCAGGTCATCTGGCGCAGCACTCCATCACTCTTCTTATTGGTCAAATAGCCCTTACACAGCCTGGAGGTGTGTTTGGGGTCATTGTCCTGTTGAAAAATAAATGATGGTCCAACTAAACGCAAACCGGATGGAATAGCATGATGCTGCAAGATGCTGTGGTAGCCATGCTGGTTCATTATGCCTTTAATTTTTAATAAATCCCCAACAGTGTCACCAGCAAAGCACCCCCACACCATCACACCTCCTCCTCCATGCTTCACGGTGGGGACCAGGCATGTTGAGTCCATCTGTTCACCTTTTCTGTGTCGCACAAAGACATGGTGGTTGGAACCAAAGATCTCAAATTTGGACTCATCAGACCAAAGCACAGATTTCCACTGGTCTAATGTCCATTCCTTGTGTTCTTTAGCCCAAACAAGTCTCTTCTGCTTGTTGCCTTTCTTTAGCAGTGGTTTCCTAGCAGATATTCTACCATGAAGGCCTGATTCACACAGTCTCCTCTTAACAGTTGTTCTAGAGATGTGTCTGCTGCAAAAGGTGGCTACTTTGAAGAACCTAGAATATGACATATATTTTCAGTTGTTTCACACTTTTTTGTTATGTATATAATTCCACGTGTTAATTCATAGCTTTGATGCCTTCAGTGTGACTCTACAATTTTTATAGTCATGAAAATAAAGAAAATTCTTGGAATGAGAAGGTGTGTCCAAACTTTTGGTCTGTACTGTGTATATATATATATATATATATATATATATATATATATATATATATATATATATATAGAGAGAGAGAGAGAAAGATAGATATATAGAAAATATTAGCATATATATATATATATATATATATATATATATATATATATATATATATATATATATATATATATATATATATATATATAGCATATATATATATATATCTCTTAAATATCTGAGCTAATGTGATATATTTATAATGTTGACATGATTGCAAAATAATACACATGTTGGATATTTAATTTACCCCATTTTAAGAATGGTTTATATAATCTTAAGATAACATTTCAAACCTGCTTAAAGCAATTACAAGTAAGTTCCTATACTATGTGTACAACAAATACGATATTAGGCAAGGTATTTACACTAGTTGTGAAGTTAGACTGCATATCATCTCTAACTTTACTTGGGTTGTATGTAATAATAAGCACAAAATATATTTAAAAATATGACGAAGCTACAGTTGCAAACCTGTGTTTTCTGAATGCATCCCTCAGGGGCCACTGAACAAACTCTTCTTCTAGCCCATGTCATGGCATTCATTGGTGTGATCTTTTGCTATCTGTAAATTTGAATATATAGACTGTTAGTGGTTCTTTATTCCTAAACAACAAATAAAAAGAAAGAACAATTGTATATATGCAAAAACATTATGCTGCCTATGATAACAGGTGACAAATGAGAATATCATACATTCAATATATAATATGAATAAAGGTTGAAATGTGGATGTCAGATAGTAGATTCAGATTTAAAGACTTCCTTACCGGGCCAATACTTAGAAACCCCCAAACATTATATATATATATTTTTAGCCGAGGCCCTATAAAATAAAATGATGGGTGTTGCAATTTTTTTCAAATGCATTTTTTTGAAAAAAATATATTTTTATGAATATTATTGCACACAAACAAAATATATAACCCATTTTTTTTGTATATAAAAGATGATGTTACACCATAAAAAACCTAGCTATTTGTAATGTTAAGTGTGATATCAGTAATTACCACCCTTATCCAGCAGAGAGACACAGGACAGACTTATATTTGGCTATATTTTCTCAAGACTTTAGTAGTAGGGTGCGTGCTAATAGAAGGCCATTCTCAAAACCATTCTGAGACTAAAATGGCCATTGCATACAGGAAAACAGACTAGGGGGTTAGCAATATATTATATTCAATGAAACAACCTGGCACAGTACTTAAGATTTACTCAAAGGTTAAAAACAATCCACCTGAGATCTATATAACACATTTTAGATTATCTTCTATTTTTTTTTTTTTTTTTAGGGAGAACCAGGAGACATCATTGGTTTTATGGCAAAAGGTGAAAAAGGATTTCCCGGAAGTCATGGTTTACCAGTAAGTATTTTCAGTATTTGTGTACTTGTTTGTGATGCAATTAAATGACCCATTAAAAGGTATGCAAAGGAATTTGCATTTCATTTTTTAGTTGTATATCTTAAACTTATCAACTTAATGCAAATAATCTTTTTAAATATATAATGTTAGCTAATTTGCTTTGCCTCTGGTGGAGGCATGTTAAATTGTTTGTTTTTCGGTATACATGCTCCCCCCTTGTAGTCCTTAGCTGGATTAACCAGTTAATTCCTGTAGATCCTCAGCATGATAGTGCTGCAGGAACAATAATCTACAATCCATCATGGAACTAGGAACTCAGCTCACAAAAGTGCAGGCTCCTAATTCAAAGACTGCATTATGACAGACAGGGCTTATTTCACACTAATGATCGAGAAACAACTTGTATTGATTTTGGTGCATATGAATACCAATGAAAATGATTACATGGGTTTGTTTACAAACCAACCTACCAGCTCATACAGAGAAAAGCAGGCTGCAGACAATAAAAAAAAAGTAAAAATGGGGAATAGGCTATTAGACTTAAAGCGGAGATCCACCCAAAAGTGGAATTCCACTTTAAGCACCCCTTACATTTGGCATGTCATTTTTTTGGGGGGGAGGATGGAAACTTCCGTAGGAGTGGGACTTCCTGTCCCACTTCCTCCCTCCGCCCAGGGACCACCTCAGCAACTTCTCTTCTCGCCTTAGGCTGCCCCTCCTTTTAGGCGATCTCCAGGGACACATGACAGGTCCCAGGAGATTCCCTGTCCACTCATAGAGCGCAGCGTGACTCGTGCATGAAGCCGAAAGCTGTCACGGCCGGGTGCCCACACTATGAATGGAATCCTCCTGAATCCTCCTGAAAATGCTAGCCCACCTGACTGCCATTCCACCAGCCCACCTGGCTGCTTCTTATTTCCAGTCTACCCGACTGACATACATTGGAGATCACCCAGAGCAAGGTTGGGAGAAGATTTAAGCACACTGCTGTCTTCAAGAGAGACCTGCTACAGATGGCAGTCTCTCCCCTTGTCTATCCCTGCACCATGCTGATCTACTCACTCTGTCTCTCTTTGCTCCTGCTGCCTTTCTGGAAAGATTTTATTCAACTGCCTCCTGTGGTAGGATCCTTCCAGGTCAGCAACTGAGCTCTTGTCTGAGGTAAAACCCCTCCCCTGCAGTGGTCCCTCAAGGGCCACCGACAGATTCCCTCAACACAGCTTCTCCATCTTCCACCGACATCCTGGCTGGCATGGCTCATGTCTATTCAAGGGCTCTTTAGTTCCCTGCCAGGCCTACTTTCTAGGGATTGGCTAAGGGCCCTTAAATATGCATGATAACCCTCCTAGTTTATGCCCACTAATTTCTAGAATATTCTCCAATATTCTGGAACCAGGGGGAGGCACCAGCACTTGCCAGTCATTCAGCCCTAACCTCTAATAGCCTTGACCCAGATTCCATGGCTCAGGTTTAACCCTGGGCCAGACTATAGTTTACCTGCAATACCGCTATGTAACACAAAGAAAGAAAGAAGTTTGTAAATATGGAAGTCACTTCAAAGATTACTTTATGTTTAGTATGATAACTCACAGTATGTAAAACATTTCTAAACTTTCCTATTAGTTATTTTGTCTAATTAAAATCATATTTGTTTTCCAACCATTTCCAGGGATAGTCCTCTTTCTCTAGGGTATAATTGTGTGTTCCTATTTACACAGGGTACACCTGGACTCCCCGGATTAGAAGGACCGATAGGACCGCCTGGACCACCAGGTCGTTTAGTAAGTGTTTTTTTTTTTGGAAAGTATTTACCATTGCGGATAAATATTATTGATTCTATATAAAACTAGACATCTGCACAATTTATATGCTATATTACAAGAAGGTTTACTTGGTGCAGATGTATTTTTTTTGCATAATAGGTTACTGGAGAATACTTGCTGTCTCTCCCATTTTACAGTAAGCAGTTGGGCTCTTCTGTAAGGGTTAGAATGCATTTCTTCTGCAGAAGGACTCGATTGCTTTCTCCATATATATTACTATAGAGAATCCATTAGGGGCAAGAGACTCATAATGCCAACTATGGTAACAAATAGCTGCAAATACCTGATAAAACCCTCCCTTTACACAACCCAATACTAAAATAAATATACACATACACAATCCTATATATACAATCTTATACCCACAGTTGATCCAGAGGAAGGCAGAAAATACTTCAATAAAGCATGATCCAATTTTCTCCAGCAGGGGAAAAAATTCTTCCTGATCCTCCAAGAGGCAATCAGATATTCCCTGGATCTGTAGTCTTGTCCTAGAGTAACAATGCTATTTCTAAATAGATATAGTATTTTGAGTCACTGTTGGAACAACCCCCTGCCTATGCAAGCAAGAGGATCACTAGACAATAACAGAATGAATGCTGGGGAAATATGCTGAAGCAAGGAACATACAGCAGGGTGGGGCAAAAAAGCCTCCCAGCAACTAGGTGCCCAGGTGATGGTTAACATCTTGCTGACAGCGTAATACATATATGCGGCGGCAGGAAAAAATGTGCTATTTAATTCAACCACCACACGTATGTGTCCATGATGGCCTGAAGTTGTGTGCCGAGATTGTACTCACTTTGCACTCCAAACTCACTGACTGAGCTGTTACCCACAGCTCCTAATTACAGCTTCTGATCAAGAGCCAACATGACGGCTCCTGATCATGTGATTGCTGTGAGAGACAATCATGACAGTCAAAGGATAGAGAAGTCACACCACCTCCTGGGCATTAAAGTCCACTTAAAAGGGACACTGGGATTAGATGCGAATGGCGTAATTAAACTCAGCTGGCATTTGGAAAACATCTGCTGATGGACTCTGGGTTTGCACCATTTCTGTATAAAAATTACAGTGCCACTAGCAGGTGCTCTGGTTGAGCTCCATATTCCTGACATTTAGCAATGGTGCTTCTGATTAATTTAAAAAATATTAATACGTTTTCCTTTTTATTTGGTGAAAGATACTATTTATTGCATGTAAACAGGGGCCAGATTCTCAAATATTTTCGGCGGCGTAGCGTGATATGCCGCCGCTGCGTAAAACTTTATTCTATAAGTGCTCCGTATTTCGCCTGCGTCGCGTAGATCAAATTGTTGCGCGCCCCCGCGTGAACGAACTTGCGCCGGCCGGGGACCAAGTTAACAAAAACACCTTTAATTACATATCTAAAAGAAAAAGCCGACGCTAGTACTTAACATGTAAACGACGGCATGACGGGACCTGATTCATTCTAAAAACGACGTGACGACGGGGCGGCGTCTCTTTATTTTTATTTGAAAAAACAACGTAGGCCACCTAGTGGCTGGACCACCAGGAATTGTATTACCATGTAGAAGCCAGGTCCACCAGGACCAAAGGTAAGTGTATGTTATATTTGTCTAATATTTTAAGTGTTAAATCTTTTCTTTTTTTAAGCTCTCATATTTTGCATTTTTTTAGGGCACTATGGGTCTGAGTTTTCATGGACCACAGGGTGACAAAGTGAGTAAATATACTGCATGCGCTGGTCATAGGAATAGACAGTTTACAAATGTCATACATGGATCAAAATTCAGCTGGTTCTGCAGGGATCATCTGAGATACGTCTGTACCCAAGTCAACCCATCGACCGACTTTGGTAGAACCAGCCTTTCGGATTTTCTCCCGGCAGCTATAGCCACTGTTTTTCCATCTGGGAGGACTCTCCATACCCCCAAATTACCTTCCCCAGCTGCCAGAACACAATAACGCTGTTCAACACATCAACACAGGAAATCAGACGATTTTTTTTCCTTCAACGGATGTTGGAAGGAAAGAAAATCAAATCATCTAAGGCCTACTTCAGTCAGGCCTAGGGGAAATCTCACCTAGATGACACCTGTCAAAGGCAACATGCATACTTTTGATAGTTGGGAAAATATGCAAAGTTAAGAGATAGCCATGATGGTGCACTTTCTTTTTTTTTTTTTAACTATTTAATTTCTGCATTTAAAGTCTGCAGTTGAATCTGTGAAACTATCTATATATAAGCAATATAAGCTGTATAGTTGTTATAGTTAAAGTGACCAACACTTTTGTTTTCTGTGATGTTTTAGTGACTTGACTGACAGTTTGTGTTTCCATGCATTGCTCTTTAGGGTGAGGCTGGTCCTCAGGGTCCCCCTGGTCCACAGGGTCAACAAGGTTCACCAGAAGTGTACAGAGTAAAGGTAATTTTTTTAGATTGGTTTATGCAGTGCTTTGTGTATTAAATGAGAATAGTCCATTGTCTGTTTGACATTATTACTATTTAGTGGTACCTAAATGAACACAATCTATTCATTCATGAGGTTCGTTTTGGATTATGATGGCCAAGTTGTTGAGGCTTCACTCAACATTGGGTTTCTCACAGCTTTTCTAGGTGTTTAATGAGTCTGTCAGCGATTCTATTTTATTTTAGGGTTCTCTTTGAGAATGTGAAATATAGCATCCTGAGCAGGATTTAATCCAAGAACCCTAGTGCTACAAGGCAGAAGTGCTCACCCCTAAGCCACTGTGCTGCCATGCTATGTCTGAAGATTAAAATCAGTGTAAGGCTCACCATACACATTCTTACCATAAAGTCAACTTTGAATCTATAATAACTATTTATAATAATGTTTAATAATTATTTATAATATGAGAACCTACCTAAACTAGTCAATCAATATGTATACAATCAGGTAGGCCTCGCACTACATTCTTTTTGGGAGATTTAACAGAGATTGTACAGTCAAGTTATAATGTGTATGGTGAGCTTAACTGAGAAATTACCTTTCCGGCAAGAGGTTGAATTTACCAATCTATAATGATAATTGTTTGTCATAAGGATCAATATTTTCAGCAGTGAGAGCCAATGGGACCAAACAACCTATGTTTTATAGCTAGGGTAATTTAAGCCTATATATTTTTTTTTATTTTTTTTATAATTTCATAAAAATTGTAGGTGTTCAATCATAAACACTGATTCAAATAAATCATAAGCTGGTGCTCTAATTGATTAGCTTTAAAGAATGCATTGCAAATGGAAGATAGCAGGTGAAGGAAAACAAATTTACTACCTACTTTTCTAGTTAGTTTCAAAACTCTTCATGCAAAGACAGAAGCACAGACTACAATAATAAATTCCAAAATTTAATCTAACTGCATTTATTAATTTAAATATCTAATGTATTCAATCAATTTTTTTTTATATTCAGGGAGAAAAGGGTGCAGCGGGTGACAAAGGTGACAGAGGATTTCCAGTGAGTCAACTATTTTCTGTATTTAGTATGAAATAAATTTAGATTTTTCTATTTTATTTGTAAACCTTATATTTTTTACATTCCCTTTTGTGTAGTATTTTTGTGACTTCTACATTATTTTGGTTAAAGCACTTTTCTCTTCCTCTGGTTTAGGGGAGTCCTGGACAGAGCATCAAAGGAGAAAAAGGAGAGAATGGAAAGCCAGGGCCAAGGGTAAGTATCATAGCTTCTTCCAGCATTAATATATTATTAGAAGTGTGTGACTCAAGATTTTAAATACACAGAATTAAAATCCGAATTTAGTAGTAGTAGTAGTAGTGTAACTAAAATCTAAAATTGTGTGGCAATGAAAAAGCATTTCTAGTAAATGTGACATAAGTGTGATTTTGTAGTATCAATTGTGCTTTCGTGTAAGAATATATATTGTAATAAAAGAATAAAGTTCATTATAAAAGCTAGACTTATTCATTAATTAATGTCCTGGTAATGTTACGTCGCTGAATCATAAACATTATATACAAAAATAAAAAAATGGATGTATTGATGTGCCATTACAAAGATGCTTGCCAGAAATATAGTGCATCAATGCTCAATAAACACACATAAAAGTTATTAATCAGATAGTGTACTGAAAAAGAGGGCCAGGTTTACGCTGTCTTCGTCACTATTTAATGAAGGGAAAACACATAAGATGCTGTGTGGAGTTAGAGTAGACAGTAAAAAGTGCAGCAAGTGTCAGTTTGCAGTATTTAGTGGCTTTTCATTTGCCTTCTATCGATACATCTCCACACATGCCCACTTCTTTCTGCTGTACATCAGAGAGAGGATAATAAATATGACAATATATTAACCACTTCCTTACTGGGCACTTATACCCCTTCCTGACCAGGTGAAATTTCGCTTCTGGCACTGGTCGCTTTAACTGCAATTGCGCGGTCGTGCGACGTGGGTCCCAAACAAAATTGGCATTTTTTTCCCCACAAATAGCTTTCTTTTGGTGGTATTTGATCTTCTGCGGTTTTTATTTTTTGCGCTAAAACAAAAAGAAGCGACAATAGAAAAAAAGTCAATATTTTTACTTGTTACTATAATAAATAACCAATTTTTTTTTTAAAAAAAAAACATTTTTTTTTCTCAGTTTACATACGAATTATTTTTTGGTAAAAAAAAGAAAAAATCGCAAAAGGCGACTGGTTTGCGCAAAAGTTTAGCGCTTACAAAATAGGGGACAGAATATTATTTTTTTTTTATTATTTTTTTTTACTAGTAATGGCGGCGATCTGCGATTTTTATTGGGACTGCGACGTTATGGCGGACACATCGGACACTTTTGACACATTTTTGGCGCCATTCACATTTATACTGCGATCAGTGCTATAAAAATGCACCGATTACTGTATAAATGTGACTGGCAGTGAAGGGGTTAACACTAGGGGGCATGGAAGGGGTTAAATGTGTATCCTGGGTGTGTTCTAACTGTGTGGGGGGAGGGGGGTGACTGGGGAAGGTGACCAATGCTGTGTCCCTATGTACAAGGGACACAGACCGGTTTCCTCTCTCCCTGACAGGACGTGGAGCTCTGTGTTTAAACACAGAGCTCCACGTCTTGTCCCTGTAGCCGCCGATTGCGAGTGCTTGGCGGACATCGCGGCCGCCAGGCATGCTCATCGGTATCTCAGGGATGCAGCGGGCACGCGTGCGCCGCCGGCGGCCGCGCGCACGCCCTCTAGTGGCCACGAATAGCACAGGGCACATATATGCGCCCTGTCAGAGATTCAGAACCACCCGACGGCCGCATATATTCGTACGGCCGTCGGGAAGTGGTTAAGTAATTTAAATAAAATTAAATATAACAATTCATATGCAAAACATTGGGGTTATTGCTCACTAATTATTATTATAATGAATTAAAAGTAGAATTTAAATAAACAATTATATAAATGGTCCATTATGTAGTACATATTATATGTCGAAGGTACACAGCAATGTGTAATTAAAAATGCAGTTCTTTATGAAGCCTTTTGCTCTTAGAAGTCCAATAGTAGCTTACAAATTGCCTTAATCAGCGAAAGTTTATTGTCAGATCAGTAGTTCATTGCTGTTATTTGCTTATAAAGGGTATGACATCTAAATTATCCAGAGATCTAGGTTGTACAATAACAATTTTGTCCATCAAATTTGGGATATCTCTACACAAAGTTTTTCAAGTTGCTTCATGTGTTGCTTAACAGATCCCACTGACTTAATTTTAGCTTGAAATAGCAAATTCCCATCTGTAGAAATTATTTAGGGGATAGGCAAATGCATCATTAATAATGTGTTGATTCAGCATCTAATTAAATAATTTAATTAAAGTCGACGCATGCTTCAAAGCATTGAACTTCATTTTTTTCAGCACGCCGTTGTGTTTTACGTCACCGCGTTCTGACACGATCGGTTTTTTAACTGATGGTGTGTAGGCACGACTGACCATTAGTCAGCTTCATCGGTTAACTGATGGAAAAATCAATCAGACCGCTCTCATCGGTTTGACCGATCAGGTGTACAGGGCTTAAGTTGCTCTATAGCCAACAAAAATAATCCTTACCTTCTAGTCATGCTAAATAGGAATTTAATTATTTTCAAAGCCTTTTTTTATTAATTCTTCTCTCAAAGAAAATATAATTTACTAGTGTAATTTTAGTTTTTTGGGGAAATTGCCTAGTGTAAAACTGGGAAGAATATGCAAACTTAAGTGAACAGAAGACACAGTATACAAAGAATGCAAATGCTAACCACTGGACTTCTCTAAGTACAGAGGGCCAGATTCAGATACACTTAATATTGCACTGCGTAATCGAAATACTCTACGCTGCCGTATTTTACCAGGCTCTACACCGAATTCTGGTAGATTTTTGCCCGTACGCTACGGCGGCGTAGTCTATTTCTCGCTGCGTAATCGAAATACGCGATTAGGGGGCGTGAAGCATTTAAATTAAGCGCGTCCCCGCGGCGATCGAACTGCGCATGCTCCGTTCAGAAATTTCCCGCCGTGCATTGCGCGAAATCACGTAGTTACGTCATTCATTGTTTGAGTAGCGTCGTTTTAAGAACATTCCTATTCCCGGACGACTTACGTAAAAAATAATAAAAGACGTCGGAAAACGTAGAAATTCGACGCGGGAACGACGGCCATACTTAACATGGGCTGTCTAATATTAGAGCAGCAAAAAGCTGGTATAGTGTTACGCAAAAAAAGATGACTAAAGGTGCCGTGAGAGATTGCGAATGAAGATCGTACATTCGGGGATCGCGGGCAAAAGCTCATTTGCATACCCCGATGCGGAAAACTACGGGAAGTCCACCCAGTGGCCGCAATTTTATTGCAGCGTAGATCCGAAAGCGTACGAACACGTAATCCAGTCGAATTGAAGCCCGCAGCCGTCTATTCATGGTTTGAGGTTTCCGACTAGCTAAAAAACGCGCGTAATTTGAAATTACTCCAGTCTAACACCAGTTAGACAGGAGTTACGGCTCTCTGAATCTGGCCCAGAGACTTTCAATTGATTCAATGCATTTTTTTTTTTTTTTTTTTAGGGAAAACCTGGAAAAGATGGTGATCTAGGAGAAAAGGGATCTGCTGTAAGTAGACTTTATATATTTTTTCTTTTTACAGTATTTGAAGTGTACAAAATGTTATTGGTTTGCTCAGATACAAGTATCTTTGAGTATTTAATGGTTTACCAGAACAGTTTGTCCCATTTTAAGTTCCTGGTGACCTCTAGAAGGTTCCCTAGTGCTGTTTTTCTGTACAAGTCAGATAAACCTGTGATATCAGACACAATCCTTATATAAAAATACTGAAGATATTTGGCGCTCAGCATTTTGCAATGATGATGGACACCTGCCTTTGATATGTACATACAAATATGAGGACAAAGTATGATGAATGGAAAGAAAATTGCGCATACCAAATATACAAAAAATAGATAAAAGCTGCGACTCAAAAATGTTATACAACATAAAATAGACTAGAAACAGGGAGGGGAGTCGCGCTAAACGTGAGACAATGCTTACTGATAGCAGAATGTAATATCAAAAAATATAGTGAAATACAAAACCACAATTGCTAATAGTGAAGTCCACCCAATGCCATAATAAATGAACAAGAAAACCTAATAGGTCAAACGTGAACAAAAGGGGTTAAATTCTTGATGTTGGTCAGAAGTCCATCTATATAGCCAATGGTGTTGAATCTTGATACACAAAAAACGTGAAAAAAACAGTGTCCCGTTACATTCATGAAGGTCTTGCACTTGTAGAATTTCAATAAGGAATGACAACACCGGAAAGAAAAAAGAAAACTTACATAGTGTGATACTGTTATAAAAAATATATACACCCGTGGAAAATAGCTATTTGGTAGACAAAAAACAGTGACAACCCTTCACCATAGGGCACGGTTCACACTGACCCTTACCAGATCGTAAGACCCTCTCGAGGTCAAATGCAGCCTTAGGGATGGTAAAAATGGGCTTCGTTTTATAACATCATGTTTTCCTCAGGTGAAACAAAAAGAAAGAGACTTGTCATAGTGTGGATTGCATGGAAATAAATCACAATCACCCGTGAGAGAAATCAACAAATACTGTGAGGGAGAGGAGTGCTGATACCACCACCGGACGCACACACTGACCCTTACCAGATAATGAGATCCACTCTAGGATCAATATAGGCAGCAAGGAGGTGAATGCACTGTGTATGTTGTATCAAAGACCAGTCCTCGATGGATCACAGCATAAAAACAAAAGGAAACTAAAAATAGTGTGAAATCCTTAAAAGATTTATTCTAAAAAAAGCCAAAAATGCGCACTTACAAACAGATGCAAATTCAAGGCGATATATAAAAGATGCCGGCCGGCTTGTGGAACGCGGATGTCCCCTCGTGTTGTTGCGATGACGTGGGAACGTCTCCTCCCAACGTTCCCACGTCAGGAGACGTTCCCACGTCATCGCAACAACACGAGGGGACATCCGCGTTCCACAAGCCGGCCGGCATCTTTTATATATCGCCTTGAATTTGCATCTGTTTGTAAGTGCGCATTTTTGGCTTTTTTTAGAATAAATCTTTTAAGGATTTCACACTATTTTTAGTTTCCTTTTGTTTTTATGCTGTGATCCATCGAGGACTGGTCTTTGATACAACATACACAGTGCATTCACCTCCTTGCTGCCTATATTGATCCTAGAGTGGATCTCATTATCTGGTAAGGGTCAGTGTGTGCGTCCGGTGGTGGTATCAGCACTCCTCTCCCTCACAGTATTTGTTGATTTCTCTCACGGGTGATTGTGATTTATTTCCATGCAATCCACACTATGAAAAGTCTCTTTCTTTTTGTTTCACCTGAGGAAAACATGATGTTATAAAACGAAGCCCATTTTTACCATCCCTAAGGCTGCATTTGACCTCGAGAGGGTCTTACGATCTGGTAAGGGTCAGTGTGAACCGTGCCCTATGGTGAAGGGTTGTCACTGTTTTTTGTCTACCAAATAGCTATTTTCCACGGGTGTATATATTTTTTATAACAGTATCACACTATGTAAGTTTTCTTTTTTCTTTCCGGTGTTGTCATTCCTTATTGAAATTCTACAAGTGCAAGACCTTCATGAATGTAACGGGACACTGTTTTTTTCACGTTTTTTGTGTATCAAGATTCAACACCATTGGCTATATAGATGGACTTCTGACCAACATCAAGAATTTAACCCCTTTTGTTCACGTTTGACCTATTAGGTTTTCTTGTTCATTTATTATGGCATTGGGTGGACTTCACTATTAGCAATTGTGGTTTTGTATTTCACTATATTTTTTGATATTACATTGTGCTATCAGTAAGCATTGTCTCACGTTTAGCGCGACTCCCCTCCCTGTTTCTATACAAATATGAGGAAATAGGTAAAAAGGTAAAAGGGTATACACTCAACTTATAGCCAATGTTAATTACTAAATACTGGTAATTCTCAATCTGATATCATAAAGAAGTGTCACAGTTAACAAATGAATTTGGATTTTATTCTTGTTATAGTTTAGATAAAAATGTCAGATGTACTGTATTTTTTTCCAAAGGTTTTACACTGATTCAACCACATTACCAATCTGTCAGTTTTGATTTAGTTTAGGAGCTTTACTGTCTTTAGGCAGTGCGGTGTTGCTTTTATTTCTAACACTTAATTTCCCATGCACTTCATTAAATAAAATCAAAAGGCACAGGTTATTGACAATCGTCTGTATGAGAACCATATCACACTGGAAAGTTTTCAGCAGCAATTTGTAGTTTTTTGAATATTTCTCACTCCCTGCTGACATCACCAACTGTGCAAGTGAGTTCTACATCCTTATTGATCTAACAATTAAGAACCCCCTATGCAGTTTAGGATTGAACTGATTCTCGTCCAGCTTTATTGTGTGGCCACATGTTTTCTTTAGAGATCTTAGGTTAAATAAGTTTCTTCCCAATGAGTCCCCATTTAGAGATTTGTACATTGCAATCATATACCCTCTTAAGTGCCTCTTCTCCAGGAAGAATACATTTAATGTGTCTAGTCGTGCCTTATAACTGAGGTCCTCCAGTCCCATTGTCAGTTTTGTTGCTGTTCTCTGGACTCTCTCCAGTTTAAGGATATCCCTTCTGAGGAATGGTGACCAAAATTGGACCAAAATACTCAAGATGTGGCCAAACCAGAGTAGCTACTTATGTTATCTAGTGCAACTGCTGATAAGTATTGCACACCAGCTAACTAGATATGCATTATAATAAGATACAACTGACCAGAGAAAATATTTTTATTTTGTGTTCTGTAATATTTGTAGCTCCATAGCTATCTGCTATTAAAGTCGCTAGTTTGCCATGGCCTTTAGTAGGCAGACACTTGCCTAAAGTGCAAAGCCTAAAAAGGATTGTTGCAGGTCTTCATCCTCCAGGGAGGCATGGGTTTCATTGCATTTGAATATTCCTGCAGTAATATAAAGGATATTCAAGCACTTGTAGACCAATTGCTGTAAATGATTATTATACAGGTAAAAAATGCACAAAACACAGAAACTTTTCAGAAACAGTTTGAGTATTAAGTTTAACTAACTTCTAATAATGTTCACACCAATGACAAATAATCGTTTATTTTTGTTTTTATTTTTAAAGGGAATCCCAGGTAGCCCAGGCTTTCATGGATTTCCTGGACAGGAAGGTCATAAAGTAAGTTTAAATTGAATTATTATCATAAATGACAGTTACATTTAATAACACATGCAATGAACACACTATAATAGATGTAGTTATCAAGTACAAATATTTTACAAATGTTAACAAAAAATTTGTACACTAAAATAAATATTTCTGCTACTGCAGCAGCAAGAAACCACAAGGTTCCTGCTTTAGCATTTTTATGCTTTGATCACTTTTGTAACAGACAAAAGGCTTGTGGTGAATAGCTAGCATGAATTATCCTAGTTTGAAGATTCATTTACAGCACAATTGCTCAGGTTCTTATTGCATGCACAGTACGTTGTGGATTTTATTCACGTTTTCCCACACTTTCTATACTAGTAATGGTGTTCACTAAAACAAGTAATTTCTCCAATAGGGACACAAAAGCAACAAAGGCAATTTATCAGGAAAGGGCTAGAACCTCTGTCAGGTTGTGTGTTCCCACTGGTGATTTTCCCTCAGTTTCTATTTCAGTTGTCAATGGGAGAGAAAGTGGTGAAAATCATGCCCAGAGAGACACAGACAGCAATAACACACTGACAAAAGTTCTAACCAGTTCTGAAGTTTTGGTCACGCTTTGAGCAACTACATATAAGTGACCTGCCCTCATAATTTCTGTACAAATGTTTTTTTTTTTTGTATATACTTTGAAGAATATATTTTACATGAAATAGATCTATCAGGGTTTTAAATGACCACCTATTTACAGGGAGACAAAGGAGAACGTGGGTTTCCAGGACCTCCAGGAGCTGTAAGTATTATGAATACATTTTCCAAAGGACTGCAGTTTTCCCTATTACTATAAATTACTTTTTCGTTTACTGAAAAGTTTCACAATAAATATGTGCACAACTCTAAGCTTCACAATAAATATGTGCACAACTCTGTATCCTGATCAGTAAATCTAAAATTGTATTGCTATTTGTTTATTTTCAGGTAATAGGCGATGGCCAGCCTACTGTAATTGGAGAGAAGGGAAACACTGGATTACCTGGTTATCCTGGTAGCAAAGGAGACAGGGGTGCTAAAGGTAGAGTTTTGATCTAATGAAGCAACAGGTTAATCTTTAAAGTGTTTTGTGATTCTGATGAACATGTTCTGAAGGACCTACATCCGTATTTCCAACCTGTGGCCCCAATGGCCTCATGCAGCCTCATGGTACTTATTGTGTGCCTCTTTGGCTCAGCAATCAGTAGTATTTGTTATCCCTATCTAGTCTACTTAGACCTGGTCAGAATGTCCACCTGGAATATTATGAGAAGTGTTACTAGACTTCCCTTGTAACTCTGTAGCATGTGACCTAGGATATGACTTTGCACATTGGCCTCGGATATAAACAAGTCTTCTATGGTCTTATGGGTTACAATTGTTGCTGAGACTATGTTAAAGATGTCCTGACCCTCTTC